>CM018683.1:24227443-24365338 GCA_009363875.1 Mikania micrantha
GTCCCACCGCTATTTCGATAAACCATGACCATGTGTCCTTGACTATGTTTAGCAACCAAACAGTAACAAATTCCTAATTCCTTTCCATTCCAAACCACAATCCTTAAGTCTGTGAATTCAACTGCGTGCGATAAACTCTCTGGTTCTATTTAGTTGTATTTCAACTAAGCTTCCTATGGTTTATGCATATAATAATATGTTCTCAATATGTATACCAATATCAGTAATAACATCCAATAATTCATCATCATTAATAATTATCATATCAGGTCATAACTGTACAATTAAACATGTACGGACAACCCAAAATACAGTGATGTTACAATGATATTCCAAGTTTCAGTCTAGGGCTTACCTAAGAGTCTCCTGTGTCATGCAAAGTTGGGGTAAATAAGACAGATCATGCAAATGATGTATTAAAAACACCCGGTAGTGATGAAGCAGTTGACATAGCTGGAGATTGGACGCAAGAGATGTTAGATGTTGCGTATGAGATTGAGAAGCTAAGTGAATCTAAAAAAGGTGTTAACAACGATGAAGATGTATCTCAGAGTTTAAAAAGAGTTAAGAGTATTGCTAAGAAAAATGTAGGGCGGTCAAAGCAAAATGCTTTAGCTAAATGTTCACCCTATATTGACAGAGCTGTCAACATAAACAAATGTTTGACAAAAGATGAAAAAAAGATACGGAATTATCTAATGACAGGAGCTGTTGATCATGTGTAAGTTAATCATATCATATATTATATATACTTAATATTGTTATATTTTTTAGAGAAAATTATAACCTAAATGATCATGATGTAATTAACAGGAAGGAAGACCTGAAAAAAAAAGGATTAGCAACCGGTGGATTAGACGAAGATAATGTTGTTTGCAGAACCGTCTGGTAATTGTTACTATTTCAATTAATTTAAACATGATCTATAGGATTGTATTGTTTATTATTTGATAATTTGAAACAGGTTGGATATTTTTGCCACCCATCATGGGACTGTGATAAGACACTTCCATATGATTTCTTTGAGCCCTGGTCAAGAAGTGTTCAATGAGGTCATTGATTGTTGGGCTGCAGTGCTAAATTTTGAGGAGAAAAACCGAAGCCCTTCATCGTTAAGAAGACTTTTTTGTGGAACATATCCGTTTGTATGTAATTTATGATATCATGTGGAATATTAATTTTAAAGTTTACTATCTAAATGTTTGTTTAATTTTGTTTACTGATAAATGTTACACATTATGGATGGGTCATTACCGGCATGAAAGAAAGCGATGAAGAACGACTCGCTTTTTTTGAGAGTCATCTGCATCATGTCCTTGAAAATAAGGATGACCTTTGTAACTTAAGGTCATTTGATGTTGTTCTTTTCCCGGTATCAGAAAAAAGTCATTATTACTTGGTGTGCTTTGATTTGAAGAATCCTTTGATTCGAGTTATTGACAACATGCATGAGAAACAAAGCCTTGTAGGTCATGATGATTCTGATTACTTCAAAAAAGATATTCCTTATAAAGTGGTAAGTTATATTAAGTATATGTAATTAACATATATGAAACGATTAAATACTTGTGAAATTGATTACATATTAAGTGTTCGCTTTTATTACAAACAATTGTTATTTGTAAATTAATATGTTTGTTTATACACTTATGCAGAAATATATCTTCTTGATGTATCTTCATTTGATGGGTCACCCCAAGGCCACTGAAATCGAAACTTGTCAAATTGAGAAGCTAAGAATTAGTTGGGCTACAACGAATAATTTTGTTGATTGTGGAATTTTTGTTATGAATATGGAGATGTATATGGGTAATCATACAAGGGCTTGGGATTGTGGATTTCCAAAAGATGAAAGAGCTAAAAAGACGAAGTGCAATTTGTTAAGGAAAAAGTATGCGTACAAGATCTTGACAAGTGACATTAACAGGCACAAAGACAGGGTGTTAAAAGAGGCAAACAACTTGGACAATGAAGCAAATGAATATTAGCCGCAGATAAATCATTTTGTTGATGACAAATGTTATGAACTATTTTTTTAGTATTTATAACTGTTTTAATTATTGAATTTAGAATTTTATGCTATGTTTTATCTAGTAATACAATTTAGTGTGTTATGAACACTTGTGTTTTTCATATAATAAATCTTGAGTACATGCGAATTGTCTGAGGCAGCCTGTTGGTTGGACTGAATTTTCTGTGTGGGCTTGTAATTAGGCCAACGCGCTGTATGCAGGGTAGTAGCAGGTGAGTCAAAGAACCTGTTGGGACTTCCCATCTACTACAGTGGTTTTGTAGCATTTTCTTCTAATTGGTTGTTTAGATGTATGGATTGTATACTCTACATCAAAGGTTGTATTTGTGTGATAACCTTGGCTTCATTCGTGGTATGTTACAAAAAAAAGGGTCATGGTCGAATCTAATGATCAAGCGTATTTACTGTGATTACATGTATGTAATCCACATGTGTATTAAAATGTTTGATGTGTGTAATATATGTTTAATCAGTAGTGATTACATATATGTAATCAGTGGTGAATACATATATGTAATCAGTGGTGAATACAAATGAACAAGTGTATTAAAATGTTTAATGTATGTAATAAATGTTTCATCAGTGGTGATTACATATACGTAATCAGTGGTGAATTGAATACAACCATGTGTATTAAAATTTTGATTACATATATGTAATAAATGTTTAATTCATCCTTATATGTCATAACATGTATCAGTCTACTTTATGTGACATTTCCAAACATTTAAACCTGAATTGCGCATGGATATTGTTTATGTTGTAATTTAAACTAATACTCCTATGATTCGTAATCATAAGTATTTTATAGATTTTTTTACTATGTTACACGAACATTTGCATGACATGTATAGTGGTGATTATGGAACTTCTTTATTGCAATTTAAAACTGATGTTATATGTATGTTACTATTTTTTTTACATTTAATAAACTGTGATTACATATATGTAATCATTGACAATTCCAACACATTGTAACATATAAGCTGAACAAAATACATTCAATTAAAATATAAATATTTTTAAGAGCGTTCAAAAACTTCAGATATCAATAGTAGTCATTTAAAACAAAAAAAGTGGAAACCAAAAAACTTAAAAAACTTAAAAATATTTAAAATTAGTTTATTAGAATGATGTATTTGTCATCCTCAAACGTAGATTAATCTTCATCTTCTATCAAATCATCATAATCATCTTCACTTGATCCTTCATGATGTTTTCCTTTGTTTGATTCTTCCAAATCTCTCTTTTTTAACAGGGTAATTCTGAGAATCATGATCATTAACCATCTTTTCGCAATAACGACACTTCCTTTTAGGTTTCTGGTTGTTTTTAACCGCTTTCTCACCCGGACCAATTAAACGCCTATTGGTTCCACATCCTTTGTTCCTTATTCCAAGTAGTATGGTAAACAACACCTTCTTTGGTTCAGACACATCAACCAACTCTTTTATTATGGCATTCTTGTTCATTTGTGATGGCTCGTTGGGTAATTCTTCAAATAGTTGGTCCTTAATCTGTTGAATTTTCCGGTCCAACTCTTTTAATCTTTCCATATCATTTCTTACTCTGTCTGCGCATTGTTGTATGTTATCTATGATCCGAAACCTGATAACTGAAATTTCAGATTGTTTACTACAATATCTATTAGCTATACTAAAAACACTCCTTGGAAGCGCATCCCTTCTCCATCTATCATGGACATATTGTTTAAGGATTTTTTCAATTTTGTTATGTCTGAACACACAAAAAACATGTCGACACAAAAACCCAATACGTGTGAATCCCATGCAAGAACATGAAACCAAATTTTCTTCCAGATTTATAATCACCTATAAGATAGAAAAATTTTATTATTAATAACTGTAATCAATTAAAAGTAAACTGATAACCTGAAAAAGAAAACATAATTATTTCTTACATATATGTAATCAATAATTGAATGCATACATATGTGTTGTCAACCTATATTGATTACTCTAAATTCCAACACCGTTTCATTGAAATATATTTTATGATATTGTATTCAAAACATTTGTTAAACATATGTATCATGTAAGCGATGTTAAATAAAGTGATACATGCAATGGTTCAAATAAAAATACCTTAAAATCATTGATGGTGTCGCATATTTTGTCTTGATGTGCAATGTAATAATTGTGTATCCTATCCTCTATATGTGTATTCATAATGTAGCAAAGTGAGGTGGATTTGAAAATCTCCTTCTGAACTTCTTTAAATATAGTTCTCGTGTATATCTCAGCTGCATGACATTCAATTGCCAGTGTGGTGCGTAACTGTGGTGTGGTGGTTGTAGTGCTATGCTCCAATAATCTTTGGTTGTACCTTTGACCATCAATTGCAGAGTCATAACATAGCAAAAATTGAGTCAGTGTGTTTGATGAACTTGAGTTTACTTTAAACAATGAGTTTGAACTTTCACATCGTGATGTAGTCTTCATCAAACAACACATAGGTATATCTCTAAAATACCCAGGTACCCATTGTTCTCTGATAGAATAAATACCACATAACCAATCATGATCTTCCAGTTGATTTTGTTCCATTAGCAGCTTCCACCTACTCTCAAATGTAGATGGTTTAAGGAACACATTCCAGACTAATTTGTGTATTGCATTCCGGATGTTAGAGTTCCTTGTCGCATTACCACATACCTGTTAAAATAATTTGATTAGACGAAAAAAAACTTGTCTTCATTTAACTTACGTATATGTTTTTACTATTAATATAAATCAAATATATGTAAACAATTAGATATAAACATGTCATATAATGATAAATATAAGGGTTGATTACATACATGTAATCATTTATATATGTATACTAATCATATTATGCTGAATAAAAATACCTTCTTAGGGATCTTATTTGTGATATGTCACATGCACAAACAATGTATTGACTTATCAAAAATAGCGTTGATTGCTTGCTTCATAGCGGGATCTTGGTTTGTCAACACTAATGTCGGCTGCTTATCAAATGCTTTTAGGAAGGATTTTAGCAACCACTTGTATGACTCAATAGATTCACTAAAGAATAAACCTGCGACGAATGTAACACACCTCATATGATGATCAACACGAGTGAACGGCACAAAAATCATATTGTACCTATAAAAAAAAACTGGTTAACCAAAATAATATTATCAATTGTCAAATTATTACATACGTAATTATTGTTGACTCACCTGTTAGTCTGATATGTTGCATCAAACGCTAACACATCATCAAAAACATTATATTGTTTTTCCCGACATCATCAGCCCAAAAAAGACCTCTAACCTCAAAATCAACTGTGTGATATTCAAACGAAAAATTTTCCATATGCTTAGAACGATCAATCATTCTATCCATAAACATTTGAGCATCTTTATTGCCAATAAAACTTGAAACATCGCGGCCAAAGTTCTTGTAATCAGTCTTGGTACCCCTAACCATATGGTGTCCACCCTTTAATGCAACTTGCAACCTGTGTGCTTTAGTTGGACCGACATTAGCCAAATGACATTTTACAATATACTCTTGGTCTGAAAAATTGAGCTTGCATCTTTTAAATGACAAATCTTAATTATCTTTGTTGATTAATCCATGATTGTGTTCCTCAACAAAATCATACAACTCAAATTTTGATGTATCTTTTATAGCTCTGATCTTTATACGTGCCTTGCAATCCATTACTTTGAAATTAGACCGGCGTACAGGAGACTTCTCTAGTGAGTCAAACACTAACCCGTTAGGTTTACATGCTTTTGTACACATCATGTACCTATGTGTGATTACTCCGGCATCATTTTTTTCATAACACCTAACCGAGTGCAAAACCCTGCTTGCTGGGCATAAGCCTCGTACATTGTTACAACATCCTCCCATTTCAAAAAAAAACACTCCAAATAGACGGTTTGAACTTAGCGTTTACAATGGGTGTCCAATATCTTGTACCATTCGAAGAATCAAAAAAAGTACTACAAACAGTATCTTGAAAAAAAACAAAAATTATCGAGTTAAACAAAAATGTATTTTGTCTGATAGATGTATATATTAAATTCATCACATTTATAATACCTTCATGTTCAACATCCGTTAGATATGGATGACGACCATGTTCCATATTATGTCTATTGACATCTTCTACTCCTTGGGCTGTAACAAATGTCAAGTTAATATTTTTTGTACTAATTCAATATAAATGTTAAAAAAATAAGTGTGGTCTTTTTAGTTACGTGCATGTCATTTTACTAATTCAATGTTTGTAACAAACTTGATTTTGATTACATATACGTAATCAACTTACATGTAATGAGAAAACAAATATATATAATCTTTAAAGTGTAATAACATCTTGTTCAACTCTGTGAATGCCTATCATGTCTGAACTTTGCTCTGTTCGATTGCCTAAACCAACGTCTTCTGTTACTTGCGCTGTTTGATTGCCTAAATCATATATGTGTATTAATACAATTTTAATGTTTTCTTTAAAAAAGGAAAGTGTGTCTTCTACTACTATCACTGTAAAAATTCCAGAAACTTACGTCTGTTCAACAACCAAAAAAACATTAATGAATAACTAAAAACATTGATTCTAAATTGTAATACATATATAAAGTGCCAATACCTTGTCGAACCCCCTGTTCAGAAAACGACTCCCTGTTTCATATAAACATATAAAACACGAACTGAAACCTAACAAATTGCATAAATCAATCTTATTATTGTAGAAATATCATTTAATAATCCAATTCCATCAAATATATATTGAATCGGATTCCTTTAATGCCACGATTCTTGATTTTTCGGATTTGTTTTTTATATGTTCGAACACTATAACCCAGAAAAGAATCTGTAAATTCGAATTCAATATGATATGCTTGTCAAAATGTAGTCGGGATCTTGATTTCAATTGATATGAATCTTAATTTTGTATGAACCCTAAACAAAAAATCAACGATTTAAGTTTTTGATTTAGTTACTGTGAACGTTTAGATCCTCATTAATGATGAATAATTAAAAAAGGAATTAAATAAATAAAATAAAAATTAATTAATTAATAATTGTGAAAAATTACTGTTGTGTCCTTTTCAATTAAAAAAAATAAAAAATATTTAAATTATTTGATTGGTTGTTGGAAGTTTTCTTGGTTTTCTTAAAAACTAGTGGTTTTCTTATGAACATTCCTCTCTCTCTCTCTCTATATATATATATATATATATATATATATATATATATAGGATTTGGTTCAAATAAGAACTCTGCTTAATTGTGGTAACCCAAATAACAATGAAAAAAATGACCGAATCTTTGATTTTTTTTCATGGTCTTTATTATACATATTTAGGGGGGTTTCTTTTTTGTGTTTTGGCTAATTCGCAATTCAAATCGAATTTGCATCGGTGTAAAAGTTTTGCACTTTTCTAAATGTTGCGAAATGCAAATCGAATTTACACCGATGCAAATTCGATTTGCTTTGCGAATTAACCAAAACACAAAAAAGAAACCCCTCTAAATATGTATAATAAAGTCCATGAAAAAAATCAAAGATTCGGTCATTTTTTGCAGGGTTATTTGGGTTATCACAATTACAGTGGTTTTGCAACGGAACCTTCCCCTATATGTGTGTATATATATATATATAGGGTAATATTAAAATAATAGCACAATCTTAAAAAAAATCCAAAATAACCCGTTAAGATGAAACCAAATGTTGGATTTTTTTCGAACAACATTGTTACACATGCAAAATACTTTCTTCTTTTTACAGGTATCTGCAAATTCATAATTGTCTAAAAGTTAATATTGTTGCAAGTTTTTGGGTTTAAATAGTTACATTATTGTAACAAAAAATTTGCAACGATGTTAACTCTTAAATGGTGGTGAATTTACACATACACAAAAAAGAAAGTGTTCTGAGTGTGTTACAATACTGTTCAAAAAAAATAGTTTTGGCTTTATCTTGGCGTAGTTATTTGAGTTGGCACAAAAAATCGAGTTATTATTACTTCCATCCCTATACACACACACACACACATATATATATATATATATGGGAGAGTTCTATTAGAAAACCTTTAATTTGGAGATAAATTAGAAAACTAATCATATTCATCACCAATCAATTTTGTTTTTTATTTCTTTTCATTACAATGTTGGAAATGTTAACATATATATGTGTGTGTGTGTCTGTGTGTGACACCTCGTATTTTCCAGGTCAGCATTTAATTTATTTAATAATAATTTATATTATTATTTCTTACGTGGCACTAGAATTGGATTAATTTAGTGTGACAGGTGGCATTACAGTTCAAACATGAACACTGAGCGATAATTCGTCGAATTATCGGAAAACGCACACACATGTTGTGACAACTAGTACCAGATCGTCCGACAATCCGTACAGTACGTGTACTTTCACTGTTCACTGTGTGTAATTACGATGTGTAAACAGTTGTATGTATTTCAATGAAAATCGAAATATAAATATACAACAACTCACGAGAAATAACAACGGGAAAACAAATGACAAAGACAAATCGGTTGTGATATGATGTCCACAAATAACAGGAATCAGATAGCCGACAATTTCATGAGAAAACAATGTGAAAACAGTTATAACAATGTGAAAATAGGTCAGCTTAGTTGGGTCCGTCAGTGAGGAAATACAATTCAAAACGGAAGTTCAGTATCGTTTACGAATACCAAACTGACACTGTGTTTGCGTGGGTGACGATTCACACAAACATATATGTGAGTTTAACGTTGTGAAAGATAACTGAAAAGTAGAAAACAAAAATCAGAAAGTAAAACTGTCGTCGTTTCGTTCGGGTGATGATTCGAACGAATACGCGCGAAGGTGAAGCGATCTGACGAAACGAATAAATAAACGTTTCGAAACAATAAAATTAAGAAAAGAATTTTAAAAGATTTATTAGGAATTATTACCTTAAAAAGATTTTAAGAAAATTATTTTAATTAAAAGAACGTAAATCACGTGTTACGTTACGGAAACGCGACGCAACGTAAAACCAAGCAAACCGAAGGAACCCGAACTTGCTCGGGGTATAAAAACCCCAACCAAGCATTAAATCCTCATTTATTATCCCACCCACCTCCTTTCTCTCTCTAAATCCGGATTTTTGCTTCTCACTCTAGAAAACCCACACAAAAATCATCATATCTCCTTCATTTCTTGGCCAAATTCTTCAAATTTGGTATCAAAACGAAGATCTTGACATTCTCTACACAAAGGTACCAAGGATCGACCCTATCTCCATCCCAAATTTTGAAATCTTAGAGAGAAGTTTCGGTTTTTAGGGTTTTCTACAAACCCGACAAAAACCGAAGTTTAACCAGTTTTAAACATCTTTTTTCCGACCCATACACCTTCTAAAAGAGTTTGCTCACATAAACCCACTCAAAACGACTATATATACGACTAAAACTCGACACCGTCGTCTCCGATGGCTGAAAACCCGTTCGGGCGAATGGTCATGAGAATGGCCATAAGAATGAGCCGGGAGAATGAGCCATTCGGGCGAATGACTCATTCGGGCGAACACCCATTAGCATGACTCATTTTTACAAAAATCACAAGAATAGGTCGTTTTCACTACACAAACTCAGTTAACAACTCAGATTTCAGAAAGAACAATAAAATAAGAGATCATAGCACATATAATATTTAGTCAAACACAGGACTGTGAATACCACATCAGTACGGCAACAGTGAGCGCACGCGTTTCTTGAGTCTTAGTCAATCACTAGAACAAGAAGGTGAGTTCATATGCCCCTTTTCTATCTTTTGATTTCAAATGCGGGGCTGAGAAACATGCTAACTCTTTTACTTAAAAGATTTAGTACATTAGTTCAAATTAAATGCTATCAAGGTAATAAATGTTTCATCTTTATTACAATATCTATGTATATTTATGTGTGTGAATGACAATTATGACATATGGAATTAATCAAGTGTGATGACAATTACATAACATATCAAGGATGATATCATCATGACTACATGACTTTATGATATCATCAAACAATTTCATTAACAAGTGTAGGAAGACTAGTCTTACAACACTATGTTTGTAATATGGTAATGACTATGAGATAACATGGAGACAATAACAAGAGATAACAATAATGGCATCATGATAATATAATTTCATGGTATCATTCAACACATTTACAAACATTGTTTTTTTAAGACTAGTTCTTATAACACATTGTTAAAGACATTGAGATAACATACCGAATGGAGTGTAGATTTGGTAGTATAGTGGTTTAACTAACGTTAACCATGAAACTGGTCGATGAATCTACATCCATTCAATGAGTGGGCTGTCACTCCCAATCGGGAGTGAGAAACAGTAACCTCATTCAAGTGAGAACACATGACAATGAGAAAATAACAATGGGAGAACACATAACATCAATTTGATTACTATTAAGCCTGATTGCATTATATCACTGTATTCATGTGTCCATGTATTCAAGTTCAGTCGTAAGTCCCTGTCTATATCGTTTACCATTGATTTAGTAGGGGCTAAACTGACGATAGCGTAGTGGTACCATAGGTTTGACAAACCTCTGGCGAGTGAGGTCGGTACGTTATGCGTAACATTAAGACTATTGGCCGGTAACGTATGACCGGTAACAGGGTTGCATCAGTCAGGTTTGGTAAACCACCACATGGGTGATATTAATCTCCAGACACTGATTGTAATTGTACCCTTCGTTTCTGTTGACTGGTAGACTGAGGAATTGGTTTTCACTCATGTCTTATTACTGGGGCAGATTCGTTGTGAAGACACGGATTCTTTTGAGACCACAAATGGGATAGAGGTAAATAGGATGGATTGTGGTCTGATTACGTGAGGACCACAATGGATCCCATTTAGTATACATTCAAGATTGTGAACAATATCAATAGCTTAACTGTCACTCCTATTATTAGAAGTAAATTACAGTTAACCTTACAATTGAGAGAACACTAATAAGGATAACATTAAATTAATCTATTTTCCTTAAAACAACACGGGATTACCATAAATTAGGTCATGGTAATTTATTCCCTTGAAAACACTACTACTCTATACTTATAACAATGTGGGTGATGAATACATATGGGTTGAATATCAATTGGGAGGAACACATGTGAGATAGAAATGGGTATCCATAGTTGTATTTATAAGTGGTGTTAAATTCAGTCAGGTGTGTGGTGGGATGTCGGCTGGGGCTTGTCCCCTACGTATGCCATGTATATAAGCATGCTTGATTTGGATGAAATACTACTTGTATGTATAACTATGGAGAGGACATTGAGTGAGACGGATGAGACATTTATCAATAAGACTTGTGTATGACATTGTGATTGTGAATGACAATAAATCAATTATTTTCAATTACTAAACTTATGAACTCACCAACCTAGTGTTGACTTGTTTTAAATGCATGTTTTCTCAGGTGACGAACAGGTTTAGTCACCAGACTCAGGATGCATTAGCTAGTGGACTTTTATAGTGGACCTAGCTACATTTTGTGTGCATAACTTTTGATGACATATTTTGGTGAATCACTTTTGTAAATCTTGTGCAGATACAAGATAGAAAACTTTATGATTCTTTTGGGTAGATTTACTTAGTTAAATTATGAACATGACAATGTAATTTAACTTTGTAATTCTATATCAATGTCATTTAGCATTTCTCATTTTATATCACGTGCATTGTAAACAATCTGATCATGTCGATTATCACAACGATATCGCGCCCCGAGAACCTTCTGCCCTGACGGGAAAGTCGATCCAGCCCGCCGGCTTGGGGTGTGACACGTGTCTTGTCGAAAGAACATTGGTGAATTAAACAATCAAGAACGTAATTTAACAAAAATTGAACCTTACATGAGCCAAAATAAACTAAAATTTGATTTAAGTTATGAAACGATGTTCATAAACACGAAATAATCAAAACAACAAAATTGGGTCAATTAGGCTCATTCAACTAGCCAGGCGGTACACCAAGGACCAAGGTTTGGGCCTTGGCGGTACGCGAGGCTTAAGCGGGAGGAATTTAAGCTCTCCAAAACACCAGGCGGTATGCCAAGAATGCTGCACCCACTCGGGGAGGTGCTGTGACACCCCGCAATTTCCAGGTCAGCTGCTATTTTATTAAATGTTTATTTAAATACTATTTGTACACGTGGCAGTAGAATTAGTTTAATTTAGTGTGACACGTGGCACGACAGTACAAACACTAACACACAATAAGATAATTCGAGGAATTATCGAGAAAACGCACACACGTGTCCAAAAGTCACGAACGTTGGTGAACGTCACAACATTTGGTCACACGGACACTTCACGGGTCAATTTTGGTTAATAATTGACTATCTGAGTTCAATCTATGCCTAAACACGTGTTACAGTCAAGAAACGAGCGAGAACGGGCTTAAAACATCAAAATAAGCTTATTGGGCCTGACAAGTGGGCCAGGCGGTAAGCCTAACCCGAAACCTCGACCTCTGGCAATCCGCGCGGAAGAAGTAAAGAGTGCCTCAATCCAGACGCCTCGCGCGCAACGCCTAACGCCAGACGCGCCCGTAGGGCGGTACGCCTGGCAGGGAAATCGTGGAAAATTTCTTGAAAAGCCACAAAAATGATGCCTACTCTATCCTCACTCATTATAACCGAACCCACACACCAAAGTTCGGCCATTTCACTTCCCCAACATCTGATACAACCATATTTTGTCCTTAGAAGCCATTGATGATCACTTTGAAGCTCAAGGAGTGAAGATTTGAAGCTTGAAGATCCACTGGAGCACAAACCTCCACCATTCCCATCGTTTCTCTACAAAACATCACGATTCAGGAGCCTTAGAAGCTGTTGGGTGCACCATCTCAGAGATTTTGAAGCAATAAAAGGTAGTTCTATCACTATAGTAGCTTAGAATCACCATTACACACACATGCAAGCACTAGATTGCACATGCAAGCACCTTGACATCACATGCATGAATTTCTTGTAATTTTAATCTGGGTTTGATGTTCTTGTTACTGTTAATGATGATCTAGGATGATATTATGACGATATGTGATGATCCATGATGTTGTGTAAGTATAAATTTCATGATTTGTTCACAAATGGGTGACTTACCCACATGCATGCATGATCTAAGGCATTTTAGATGATCTTGAATGTTGTTATATGATTATAGATGCTATTGGTGATGATCTACATGGTTGAATGTAATTAAAATGGTGGAAAAATGTGATTTTTGATAAACTTTCCATTCATAGTAACTTTTTAGTTACAAGATGATGATTTGGAGAAAATGATGAACACACATGTATATGGACTTACTATTTGAATGATATTATGATGATTAGAAACTTAGGAATGTGATTTTGATGTGGTTATGGTCATTTTTGACATAGTTACTATATTTAGTAACTTTTCAGGTCAAAATAATGAAAGGTGATGATTTGGGAAATGTTAGTATGTTTAAATGATGTTAAATGACTTATTATGATGGTTTGTGGTATAAAAATGGGTTAGAAACGTTTAGAGTGGTCATTTGTATGCAAAATTTGCAAAGTTACTACTTATAGTAACTTTACTTTTAGAAATGTTAACTTATGAAAGTTTTGTATGATTTGAGCATGCTAAGTGGTTTATTATGTTTTAATATGATGAATGAATGCTAAGTTAGATGGTTTCTGATATCGCATATGCTAGAAATGGAAACTTTCCATTTTAGGAAACTTTTATGTGCAAACATGATATAAGTGACTTATGTGATTTCGTATGATGATGTGCTATGTGTTAACATGATCACGTAAGACTAACAAGCATGCTAGAACTCTAAAATCGTTATGCTTTGTGAAACTTTCCATAAATGGAAACTTACTATAAATAGTAAGTTGTCCATAGACGCGAATTGCACATTTTGCACATGACAGGCACTTACACGAGTGCTACACGATTCACAACCAACACACTGTTCACCAACGGGTCGTTGACTTGACACGGTCAACCACAGTCAAACACGAGCAAACACGGTCAATGTGGACCGACACAGACAAACATAACAACCGAGGGTTGTTGAGCACAAACACGAGCACTGACACGAACATGGTTACATACACGAACTCACGTACGATATACGATATAGGTAGCCGGTGACCGACTACTCTGCGACGCAGGAGCTTACGCATTTACTTTCCATCACTTCTAAGGTGAGTTTACGGCCCCTCTTAAACTCTTTTATAAACTTTTCAAATAGGGGGAGAATACTTGTTGAATCGAGTCAAACATTTATACTTGTACAAACAAATTGTGTATGCTGGTTTATTAGACAAACATAAGTGTTGTATCGTAATAAGCCCTCGCAAAGTCTTACCGTTAATGTATAAACAACGAGGTGAGTTTGAATAGATCTATTTGGGTGTGACGAGCCCCGCGTGGCGAAAATTTTGACTGGAGGTCATAACACGTGAAATCTCGACCTATCTTGCTATGTTATTACGAGACATAGCGGAGGCAAGGACTAACAAGTCTAGTTCGGTAGTGACGCACTGACAGTTGGAGCCTAGGGCTTGGGACTAACATTTAATAAACATTATAACACATGATTTCTGAATTACTACCTATGCTTATCAAAACCTGTGAACTCACCAACCTTTGTGTTGACACTTTTTCTTAAACTTGTATTCTCAGGTAACTGACAGGATCAAGGATCAGGAATGCACTTAGGGGACTGAGCAGAGGACCCGCATGCATTTATTTATGTCGTTCGTTCAAACATTTTTAATTATGTTATGTATTAAACATCGTAGTGTTTAACAAAATTGTATTTTGAAAACGCATATAGAGTTGTTCTATATGACCTTGAGCTGTGATTCTGGCCACGTCACACCCACGTGGACTGACACCACGAGTGGGAAATTGGGGGTGTGACAGGTGCGCGTGAGACAAGAAAAAGATTCCGGATTAAAATAATCCAGGCAGTATATCTGGCCTCGATGAGGCCTGCTAGGCGGTACGCCTGGTAGTCGCAAATCTCAAAAATCTTATAAAACCACTCAAAAATCATTGCTATCCTATCCTACACACTTTAACCAACTTCTGAAGCAACCACCCGGCTAGAAACACTCTCAAGCACCCCTACACTATCTGCAATCAGCTCTCGGAACCCAATAACTACCATTTTTGAAGCCATTGTTGAGGTCTTGAAGCTTGGAACCTAAGGAGAACCTTGGAGGAGCTCTCATTCATCATCACCACCTTCTTGTTCCTACTAAAGACTGTTGTCCAGAAGTTTTAGGAGCTGTTTGATCATCATTTCAGCGTTCTTGAAACTCTAGAAGGTAGTTTCATGGTTATTTTGCACATATAACACATGAACACCCACATGCAAAACATAAGATGTCGCACCCCGAGAAATCCCGTCCCGAATGGGGCACGAGCAACAACAGATTGTCAGGATCGCAATCTCCGGTCATGCAACGTTGCGAAACCTACATGTCTGGTTGCGTACGTACATCCAGTAATGTGGATAAAACAGTATTCGCGGTTCAACATCCTCTTGAAATCATCCCAAGCTAGGGCGTTAGCTGCATCTAACCCTAGGTTTTGAACATTGGCATTCCACCAAGTGAGGGCAGCTCCCTCAAAAGTTCCAGCAGCGAACTTGACCCGGTCCTCGTTCCTACAGTTACTCATAGCAAAGGCCGATTCTGCCTTTTCTATCTAACGCAATAGTCCAACGGCACCCTCTATGCCGCTGAAAGAGTGGGGTTTGCAGTCTAGAAACATTTTGAATGTGCAGAGTGGAGGGTTAGGGTTTTCTCCTTGGTTTAGTAGGTTTTGATTACGGGCAGCTTCCCGTGCAGCAAGTACCTCTTCAACTCGTTCGTTGATGAGTGCGTTCAGTTCAGCTTGGGTGAGGTTGATGTTTCCACATCCTCCTACATTCATGCGTCCTCCACGTCTTCCAGCCATGATCTTCATAGTGAGAATAAGGGTTAGTGTTTGTCTAATGACAAATGTAGTGTGTGCAGTAGGTACTTGTAAAAAACATGCAGAGCGATCGGCTCCCACCGTCATGTGTAGTCACATGCGTTGACGATGATGACGTCATTTGCTATAGTGCGCGTAATAAGCGTGTGTGTACAATCATGTATGCCAGTATCACAATACTAAGCAGTAAGCACTAAGTGTTGTGTGGAGACTAGTGGTTATAGACTAAGTTCACTAAATGCAAACCTAATTCGCAATAACCGGAGTCTCTGATACCAATCTGTCGCACCCCGAGAAATCCCGTCCCGAACGGGGCGCGAGCAACAACAGATTGTCAGGATCGCAGTCTCCGGTCACGCAATGTTGCGAGACCTACATGTCTGGTTGCGTACGTACATCCAGTAATGTGGATAAAACAGTTTTGTAAAATCAGAGTTGCGGAAGTAAAAGTTTAGGTTATCAGAACCTCGTTGAAATTATAAATTGCGGAAGCATAAGATTAAACAGTTTTCAAAACAAAACAGAGTATTAGTTCGCGGAAGCGATTTAAATTTGTTTAACAATACACAACAAAACAAAGTGATAATGTTTTCAAGCCTAAAGCACTATGTAGATGCATGAGACTCCAGCTTAGCATCCTATCCTTCAGTGTGTGCCTTAGCTACCTGAGAAAACATGCGAGTAAAAGGTCAACACAAAGGTTGGTGAGAGCACAGGTTTTTCGTAAGCAATAAACATCCAATGTTTAAAGTAACAGTTGTGATTTACATATCATTACAATGCAGTATCGATTGATAGCTAGTCAATACAATTATATTATATGCGGGGTCGTACCGAAGCTGACAGTTGTGCCTCCCGCCATGTCCATCACACGACAATGGCAAAGTGTTGGTCAATATTGCACCCATTCCGACCTCCAGTCGGGTTGGCCTCCCAGGCGCGATGGGTGGGGCTTGTCAGGCCCAAATAGTACTATTCAAGATTACCACGCTAGGCGCTACGCGCTACTAACGGTCCGTGGAGTATCGCGAGGTCTTTTAGTTGTGATGTGGTCCACACATATACATATATGATAAAGCATGTCCATACGTAAATGAAAATGAGTTGTTGTTTGTAAAACAGTTTAGCATGCAATGTCTTTTCCCCCAAAGGTAGAAAAGTAAAAGGGGCCGTGAACTCAGAAAACACAAATGGGGCATCCTTCTCCAGAAGCTGAGTCATAGGCCTATAAATTTTGGAAAAATCTTTAATGAACCGCCGATAGAAGCCAGGGTGGCCTAAAAAGCTTCTAATGGATTTCACGTTGGTGGGTGGTGGAAGTTTGCTGATGGTCTCTATCTTAGCCTTATCCACCTCTATCCCAGCACGTGAAATCTTATGCCCTAGCACTATCCCCTCTTTTACCATAAAATGGCATTTCTCCCAATTCAGCATCAAATTCGTCTCAACACAACGTGCCAACATCCTATCCAAGTTCCTCAGGCAGTGATCAAAGGAACTCCCAAACACAGAAAAGTCGTCCATGAACACCTCCATGGAGTCCTCAATCATATCATGGAATATCGCCACCATACATCGCTGAAAAGTGGCTGGAGCGTTACACAACCCAAATGGCATGCGGCGATACGCAAAAGTGCCATAAGGGCATGTAAACGTGGTCTTTTCTTGATCCTCTGCAGAGATGGGGATCTGAAAATAACCAGAAAATCCATCAAGGAAACAGTAGAACTGTTGTCCTGACAGACGCTCCAACATCTGATCGATAAAGGGTAGGGGAAAGTGATCTTTCCTCGTGGCATCATTCAACTTCCGGTAGTCAATACAGACTCTCCAACCTGTGACTGTTCGTGTCGGAATCAACTCATTCTTCTCATTAGTCACCACTGTCATCCCCCCTTTCTTGGGGACGACCTGAACCGGACTGACCCATGCAGAGTCTGAAATCGGGTAAATCAGACCAGCATCTAACAACTTAAGCACCTCCTTCTTAACTACCTCCTGCATGTTCGGGTTCAGTCTCCTCTGGCTCTGCACAACAGGCTTAAATTCATCCTCCATAAGAATCCTGTGCGTGCAAAAAGAAGGGTTAATACCCTTAATGTCCATCAGCTTCCACGCAATTGCCTGTTTATGTGCCTTCAACACCTCAATCAACCTCTTCTTCTCCTCCTCCGTCAATTCAGCAGCAATAATGACGGGTAATCGGGAATCCTCGTCCAGAAATGCATACTCAAGGTGAGATGGCAGTTCTTTAAGCTCCAAGGACGGGGGTGCCTCGACAGACGGCTTATCCGCTGGCTCTGCTCTATCTAAAATCTCACACACCTCTTGAGAGATCGGGATCTCATCAATCAAAACATCTGGATGTTGCTCACTGGAATGAACAGACATCTCTCCCTCACTATCCTCAACAATCTCAGGATCACCTATCCTAATCTCACTCAAGCAACGATCCATGTGTGACATGACAGTGTCAATGAAGTACAAGGTATCGTCCTGGCTCTCTGTATGCTGCAAAGATCTACGGATCTCCAAAGTCACTGTCTCGTCTGCAACTCGAAGAGTAAGCTTACCATCACAGACATCAATCAATGCCTTGGCGGTAGCTAAGAATGGACGGCCTAAGATCAATGGGACTTTCTCATCCTCCTCCATGTCTAGAATCACAAAATCCACAGGGAACACAAACTTATCTATCTTAACTAGCAAATTCTCCACAATGCCCTGGGATACTTGACTGATCTGTCAGCCAGCTGGATGCTCATGCGGGTGGGTTCAGGCTCGCCTAAGTCTAATTTAGCAAAAATCGAATAAGGCATCAGATTTATGCTCGCCCCAAGGTCCGCTAAAGCATAGCTAACAGATGAGCTGCCTAATGTGCACGGGATAGTGAAACTACCCGGATCAGTCTTCTTCTGTGGCAGCTTGTTCTGAACAACTGCAGAACATTTCTCACTCAGTGTAACAGTTGACAACTCCTCCATCTTCCTCTTGTTTGTCAACAAATCCTTCAGAAACTTCGCATACTTACGCATATGCTGAAGTGCCTCAATAAATGAGATATTCACCTTAAGCTGCTTGAACAACTCAAGAAATCTCCCATACTCCTTCTCATATTTCTGTTGAAGGACTCTCGCAGGGTATGGTATCTTGGAAAGGTCAATCTCCGGATCCTTCTTCTTCTCGGGAGTCTTCTCAGGTTGTGCTATACTTGCTGGGGCTAGCCTAGTGGGTTGCACCTCTCCTGGAGCCTCCATCTCTATCTCCTCGTCCATCACTTCCTCATCCTCAGCCGGTTCAACAACCGGTTTCTCAGTTCCAGTGCTCATTCCACTCCTTGTGGTGATTGCCTTAGCATACCCCCTCGGGTTCTCTTCTGTCTTGCTAGGTAGAGAACCTGACTGTCTCTCACCCAGCTGACTAGCAATCTGACTAACTTGCCTCTCAAGATTCTGCAACGCTGCTCCTTGACTTTTAATCATAGTATCATGCTCCTTGTGTTGAGCCTTACTCTCAGTAATGAATTGAGTCAACAGCTGGGCCTGTTGTTGCATCATCTCCTCCAAAGTGGACTTCTTCTCCCCATATCCACCACTACTCTGACCTGGTTCTCTAAACAGATTCTGCATCGGAGGTCTAGAGTTAAACCCAGGTGGGTTACCACTCTTCCAGGTGAAACCTGGTTGGTTCCTCCCTCCCGAGTTATAGGAATTGCCAAAGGCATTTCCAGGTCCTCGGTTAGGATTTCCCACATAGTCAACCTGCTCTTGAGATCCATCAGTCATCTGAGGACACTGAATGGTCTCATGTCCTCCCCTACACACTTCACACCTTGCATTGTTCTTCACTTGCATGTCCTTGACTAGTTTGGTCAATGCTTCAACTTGGGCTGTTAAAGCAGTGTTCGAATCAACATGCAAGACTCCAGTTTTCTGAGTGGCAGTGGATTTTCCCCTGGTGGGATATTGATAGCTACTCATAGCCATGTTCTCAAACAACTTCAGGCATTCATCGGGGGTCATATTGGTAAGCAAGTTACCCCCAGCAGTGGAATCAAGTGTATGCCTTGTAGCAAAAGTAACTCCATTATAAAACTTCTCAACCAATGCCCAATCCTCAAGCCCATGATGTGGACACCTATTCAACATCTCCTTAAACCTTTCCCAAGTAGCAAAGAAACTCTCTCCTTCCTCCTGCTGAAATGAATGAATCAAACTCCTAAGTCGTGCAGTTTTGGCAGGTGGGAAATACTTGGTTAGAAACAGTTCCTGCATCTCATCCCAAGTAGTGATCGATCCAGATGGAAGGGACTCAAGCCAAGTGATGGCTTTGTCCTCAAGAGAAAATGGAAAGAGACGCAGAAAGACTGCATCATCAGAAACACCTTTGATCTTAAAGGTGTCACACATACGAAGGAACTGACCTAGATGAGCATTGGGGTCCTCCTCGGGCAGTCCATGAAATTTAGATGAGTGAATGATCAGATTGATGATTTGAGTCGGGATGTACCAGTTGTCCTCGGTGACAACTGGTCGAGTGATGGAAGAACGATTGCCAGCAGCAGTCGGCTTGGCAAAATCAGCAACGGTCCTCCTAGCAGGTGCAGCCATCTCTCCTATAGCAGTGTTGTGTGTGCAGTGAAAAAGAAGGTGAGATCGTAACCTCGAGTGAAACTCTCTCTGGCTCGGCAAAAGCAGTGTACTCAGGTGACTCCGGCCGTCTACTGCGGTGCATGCACTGTAACAAAATAAGTAAAGAAAAAGAAAAGAAATATGATTACTTACTAAAGTTAACCTAATTAATACTAAATATCTTCTAAATTACTAACCTAAAGAAGAAACAATCACCAAGCAGAAGTAAGACTCAAAAGACGAACCTACTAACTAAAAGGAAATCTAAAAACAAAAAATTACTAAAAATAGAAACCTGCCAAAAATAGCAGCTGCTAAAAATGGCAAGTCCCGAAAAGATGTCAAACAACTAAAAACAGAAACTTACTACGAAACTAAAAAGGAAAACTAGGTCTAAAGCTAAGGTAAATCTAAGGATTACCGTGTCCCTGGCAACGGCGCCAAAAACTTGATGTGTCGGTTTATATATATAGAAATCCTAATTCAACACTATCGAGTAATAAATCGAAATAACCTAAACCGAACTACACACTACAGGCAAGTGTACCTGACGTATGAAGTATAGCTAAGGAAAGTCCGGATATCGAACCTAAGGACACGGAATCGTCTAATAAACCCTAACTGTAAACCTAACGAAATAAGAAACTTACTAAATTGAGAAAAAGAAATTTGTTTTAAGAAAATGATTTTAAACAATAAAGAAATAAAGAAAACAAAATAAATTAACTCAACACCTCAAGAACTAGAAAACCAAATACGAAAGAGATTCTACCTAGACTAGGAATCTTAAAGGAATCTAACAGTTATCGGGAATGCTTGCTTGAATGACACCGGATCTAAAGATACAACCAATTCAGGAACTTAATGAATGCTAGATCTCCTGTTCAGACAAGCCAACACCTAGAAATATCCTACTAGTTGTGTAAAGCTTACCGGGTTGTAATGACGGATTACCGAGTTGGTCTCTCCAAACGGGCAATACTTAAGACTTCTATGGTTGAATAATTAGGTCAATCTCAACAACCACAATCAATCTAATCTAGATTAAGTATGAATTTGAAATACATGGCATAAACAATCAACAAATAATCCAATGATCATGCAAATTACTCGAAAACCCGTTTAAACCACGATATCTCAACACCTTGTTACTTGATTAGTCTTTAAAGATGGTTATCCCACTGATTACAATCTGATTATATGAAATTCTTATGATTTACTAGGATTAGTCAAATCACAATTAGGTTAAAAACAAGTTTTTAGCCTAAAATCATGTAAAAATCGAGTTTTTATCGAAACCGAATCAAACCTTTTTCACAAAATAGTTTAAACATATAATCAGATCATTCACAATCAGATTCAAATCAAAAGAAATAATTCATTCAATCAAACAAACCCGAAAAACCGAAAAAAACATCCAATAATCATCCGTAATCTAGGTAGAATTAAAGGTTTAGCCTAGAATCATCATCCAAACATTCATAAACATGAAATCAGATCCAAACATAATAGAAAATTCGAAAACAAACTGAAACGGAAAACTACGATGCATAAACAAACCCGAAAACGCAATCCGAGCACTTGTATACGCGATCTGAGCCTCCCCCGAACGTCCGAATCGATCCCCAAGCTTCAAAATCTTCAAAAATATGTTTTTCTTTCGTTTCCAGCCGTCCTTGGGTGATTAGATCGCGAGTTAGGGTTTAAAAATCGTTTAAATAGCTGAATTTAGCAATTTAATCCGACCTGGGCCTAAAAAATCGGTTCATGGGCTTAAAAGGGAGCCCAAATGGCTGGTCAACAGCCCAAAGAGGCGCGGTCAACGCGGGTCAACACAGGGGAAGCCGATCAACAGCTGGAGATGGGCGCGGGTCAGTGGGTTGCCCCTCCGGGTCGCGCGTGGATCCTGATGTGAGGCGAAGTGGTATGGGGCGCGGGTCAAGGCGGGTACCAGCTGATTCACGCGGGTCAAAGGGAGGTTTTTAGGGCTGACGTGGCAGCCTGTGGTGCTGCCACGTGTACCAGGCGGCTCCCAAGTTCCAGATTTACCTTTTTACCCCCTGAACTTCAGAAATTCAATTTTTAAGCCCCGAAACTTCCTGAAATGCCACTTTTTAACTCCGGAACTTCTAAAAATCATATTTTTAGCTTCCAACTTCATCAAAATTATTTCGGGCTTCGGTTTCTTCGCAAATGCGAACGTTTATTCTCACGAAACCTACAAAAGTAACATTAAAAATAAAAATTAGTAAAAATACTTAAAACCTAATAAAAACTAAATAAAAAACTAAAAAAATAAGATAAAATCCTATGAATTAAATACGAAAATGATGTGTAGATTACGACACATCAGTGTGCTCAACCGAGTGTGTGTGTTGACTCGACGAATCGTTGGTGACACGATTGTTGTGTTCATGTGCCTTGATGCACATAAGACACCATAATGCATTCTATGACCCTAATCGCACAAGTTACCATTTATAGAAGGTTTCCAATTTAGGAAAATATGGTTATGAAATCCCATTTCATAAAGTTAACACTCCCAATGTGTTTGTAAAATACGTTTATACCCTTAAAACATGTCGTTTGCGCATAAATCACCGTTTATGCCGTTTTGCCCAAATAAAGTTTCCTTATTTGGAAAGTATTCGTTTTAAAAACTCGTTTTCACAAATCAAGGTTTCCAAATATGTTAGAAATCATTTCTAAGCATATTCCAATGCTCAAAGTTCATCAAAACGTTTTAAAACATCAAAAGCCCTCTTTTGATTTTTAAAAGTTTCTATAAATAGCAAGTTTATACAAAACCAAGTTTTTGACAAAATCAAATATTCCAATGTGTTTCTAAACACTCCAATATACATTTAACAACATCTAGACATGTCTAAAATGTCTAGATCATCACAAATCCAAGACTTGCAACATAAAAGTTTCCTTTTATGGCGAGTGTACCAAAACATCATCAAATCAACCAATAACTAAACCAAACCCAAATCTAACATCAATAAACACTAAAATCAGTAAATCTACAACAATAACACATCAAATCACCAACAATTTCGTGCACAATAACCGTATGGAGTTGCATGTGGGTTTTTACCCATTGCATGTACGATCTAACAACAAATAAGCAATTAAAACTACCTTAGAAGCTTTTAGGGGACTGATTTCAAGTTAGATAGAGGTTGTGGGGCTGCTACAATGGCTGGATTCGATCTTCTCGTCGATTTAGAGCTCCTCGATCCTCCTTGATGTTCCTATGGCTCCAAATCACCAAGAAATGCAAGTAGATGGCTTCAATGTTGATTCCAGAGGCTAAGGGTGCGAGTTCAGCGTATTTTGGTCGAGAGAGTTGGTGAAAATTGCAAGAGAACCGGATAAAAATGAAAGGGGTGGATTATATAGAAATTTTGATCTGCAGGGCCTTCGTGTACCGCGGAGGCCGATCAAAATTTATCTTCGCGTATCGCGATGGGATTCGGGAGTCTCGACTCCCGGTTTGCTTCGCGTATCGCGAGCCCTTTCGCGATGGGGTTGTCGCCGGACGTTTTCTAGGAACAGAAGGAACCGCTATAATGACCACTACGTGCGTTTCATTCACGGGTCCATTTCCTTGTTTTTCGATTTCGATGATTCGATTTCACTCGTACTCGATTCCTAACGTTTATCCTAAACATCTAACGCATGTTTAGCACATAATCATATAATAGCACAAAGGTTTGATCACCAACGTTCGTGAGACTCGTGTGTGTGTTTTGATAATTCCTCGAATTATCTTCAATAGTTCGTGTTCGTTGCTACGAACCGTTTGAATGCTTGATTAACCATAATCAACATGTATTTGCACAATCCAATTGTGTTTGTGTTTGCCACACTTGGTTTCCAAAACCAATGTGCAATGTACGATTCGATAATTCCTCGAACTATCGTTTCGCAATTGTGTGTGTTTGACTCATCTAATTAAACATAATTAAATGAAATGCAACAAGTATGAATGTGAAATGTAAAGAATGTAAGAGTCGCAATTTACCTGAAATTGTCGGGTGTCACATAAGACTCACATGCAAACACTTTGAACACACATGCACGAACTTTCATCTATTTGAATCTGAAATATGATGATTTAATGACTGATTTGGTGTGATGAGGACCATGCATGATGATGTGGATATGATTTAGTGGTTATTTTGCTCACATTGTTAGAGATGGTGGCATTCAAGGACATGCATGTATGATCTAATATGTTTTATATGATTTTGGGTGCAAGAACATGATCTTTGATGATATTAAGAGTGTTTACAAGGATAAATGTGAGTATTATTGCCAGGAATAATGATCTAGTGCATGTTACTATTTATAGTAACTTTATTGTTACAAAGTGATGTTAAATGATGAACTAAGGGCATGCATGCATTCTAATATGATGATTTATGATTTATATGATGATATTGATACATTGACTAGTTAATATTAGATGTAAAAAGTCATTTGGACAATTGTTACTATAAATAGTAACTTTATTATGACAAATTGATGCTTGATGATGAATTAGGTATGAAAAGTATGTTTAGATGATTATTTGTATTTAATATGATGATATTAGGTGTATTTGATTTAATAAAATTGTTGTAATATGTGTAATTGCTACAAGTTTCTATAAATAGGAACTTTGTTAATAGATGACATGCTTACATAATGAATATAGGTTATAACGAGATTGATATATAATAGTAAGATCATGTAAACAAGATTGAATGGATTAGATTTGGTTAAAACAAGCTTACTTGCGAACTTACTATATTTAGTAACTTGTAAAAGAGAAATGTGTTTATATGATTATGTGTAACAATGTGCTATATGATAACATGATCATGTAGGATAAACAAGCATGCTAGAATAAATGAAAAGTGATTATATGTGCACTTGCCTAAAATAGAAACTTTCCTAAAATGGGAACTTACTATAAATAGTAAGTTTTCCTACGAACGTAACAAATGTGATTACACTCATCACACAACACTAAAAGCACGATGAACAAACACTATAACTAAACAAATCACCAACGGGTCGTTAAGTCAAACACGGTCAACACAGTCAAACACGGTCAACATGACCAACACAACAACTTAGAATTGTTTGAACACGAACTAGGTCTAGTGAGACCAACACCAACACGAACACAAACATAACCGTGAACACAAACTCACAACACCTATGTGATATAGGTAACCGCTAAGAGCAAACAACAAGCCGTTCACGCAAACACAACATCAACTACTAAACTCAAGTGAGTTTACAGCCCCACTTTTTCTCTTTAACTGTTTTGTTAAACTTTGGGGTGAGAATGCTATGCAACTGTTTTTAGATGTATGACTGGTATGTGTAAAACAACTTTTTGAGTGTGCCTATATCGCAACAAAGTCCTCACTTATCCTTACCGTTAGTTGTATAACAAACAAGTCGTTATTACGTAGTACTAATGGGTCTGACAAACCCCGCTTGACGACAGTTGTGACTGGAGGTCACGACGGGCATAATATCAATCTATGCCGTAGTTTCGCAATAAACTCGACGGAGGCGACTAACAGTCTAGTTTCGGTAAGATGAACTTATACACTCGGGACCATAGGTCTACAACTTAACATACCCAGTACATATCTCGTTACTTTTTTAACTTACTTAAACCTGTGAACTTACCAACTTTATGTTGACACGTTTTCGCATGTATTCTCATGTAACAAATTGCACAACGTTAGGATGCACATGGAGTAGGACCAAGGAGGAGTCTTGCATGCATCTAGACTACTATATGAAACATTTTTATGATATTGTAATTTGAAATGATGTAGTGTCTTGAACAACCTGTTTTTCCGCTGCATAGCTTACATTTTCCGCTGCTAAATACTTAACTTAATTCTGCTGCTTTAATTAATGAAACTTGAATTATTTATTAAAACAATGTGTAATTACAACTCATATAGAGCCGTTCTATATGACTAAGAGCTTTGATCCTGGCCACGTCACACCCAGCGGTCTGACACCGCAAGTGGGAATTTGGGGGTGTGACAATATGTGATTCATGTTATTACAAACATGTAATTTGTACACTACATATATGAGTAATGCATATGTAACTTTATATGTTACATACGTAATCATTGCAACACATGTAGAACAGTTTATTCTTTTATGATTCTGTGTAAATTCATCACCATTTAAGAGATAATATCGTTTTAAGTTTGTGTCTAAAACAGTTAAAGAGTGACGCAAGTCAAAAATTTACAACGATGATACATCTTAAACAGTAATGAATTCGCACATACTCATAAAAGAAGAAAGTGTTCTATATGTGTTACAATGATGCTATAAAAAATCCAAGATTTGGCTTCATCTTGGCGGAGTTATTTAGGTTATTACAATAAGACTGTGTTAATATTACTTGACAATCATATATATAATTTGGGCAGTGTTCAAATAATAGCCCATTTTTAAAGCGATAACCCATATAACTTCATCATGATCAATACAAATCTTTTTTTCTTTTCTTCAATAACCTTTATTATACATGTACAAGACTATATTCTTCTATGTGTTTGCGTTAATTCACAGGCTTATAAGATTTAAAACAAGTGTAAAATTGCTTTACATTGTCGACATTTATTTAATATAACAATTTACACTAGTGTAAATCTTAAACGAAAAAGAATTTTGACAAACACATAAAAAAATATAGTCTTGTATATATATAATAAAGAATATTAAACAAAACAAAGATTTGGATCTTTGAAAAGTTATATGAGTTATTGCTTTAGGAGTGAGTTATTATAGGATCACAATCTTACACACACACACACACATACATACATACATACATACATACATACATACATACATACATACATACATACATACATACATACATACATACATACATACATACATACATACATACATTGCTTTATGTATTGTTAAATGCAATAATTTTAAAAGAGGGTGATATCAATTTGAATGTTGATGCATACACTTAAAATTAACACAACATTACTAGGACATATGATACCTAAATTGTCCTGAGTGTGAACATGTATCGATTTAACAAAGAGGGGAGGTGGTCGGAGCATGGCAGTCATCTTCCTTTGCATCTAAAAACACATATGTAAAAGCTTAGGTGAGAGTAGGAGTAAGAGCAAAAGAAAATAACTAAAGAAGTTGAGACCACTTTTTTTTTTTTATTTAATTTTTTATTGCTTTTGCTATGTAGAGTACTGAGTCGTCATTATGTGGTACAGCAAACCAAGGAACACTGTTGGGTACACCTTAAAAATTGTTGTTTACAAAAATCATCTAATTTGTGTTTTTAGAATCTTTTGTCCAAAATAGTCAAAATAAAGAATTGTACAAGTCACTTGCTCTATGGATGAAGCTTTTGATATGTACATGAAGTTTTTGCTATGCGGATGAACAAGTGCATATGCGAATAAGTTCAAGTGTGTTTATATACGGATAAAGGCAATGTGATCTGTAAATGAACAACTAATATGCAGATGACCACGTACATCCATCTACAGATGAATAAATCTAATCCGCGGATAGAGAATCGGAAGATTGTAACTAGAATATTTTCTTATTTGTACAATTTCTGATGTTAATGTAATGGGCAAACTCTTATCATTATTTGTTAAATCTATCAATAGCTCCAATTTGTATGATTTCTATGAAAGTTATATATATTTGCGAATGCTATTTCTTTTGAACAATGTATGTCATAACTTCATATACAGATGATCATTTTACAATGAGGATGATCAAATTGGTTGATAGCAAAGGGTGTTCATATGTGGATCATATATCTGAATCCCTTTGATGTCGAAACCCTCGACTTGGATTGATTCACATTAATATTGTGTTTTGATGATTCTCATATATGTTTAATAGATGACTAAAATAAAACATATAATCATTAAGAACAAGATTAGTTTCAACCCAACAAACTAAAATAGTCAAAACCACTAAACCATGTAAGTATGTAACTATGGCATCTTCGTATTTATCCCGAGTTACATAACATTCTATTAACATAAACTCGATGTCTCTAAGAAACATGGAAAACCTATAAGCCTGGCGGGTTTGATTGTGTTAGATAACGGGTCAGAGTGGGTTCTGGATGACGATGGATGCGGGTCAGGACAAGTTTTAAACAAAATAAATTAGGGTTTAAATGAGTCATTTTTTTAAAAACATAAATTTAGTTCAAGTCAAAATATATTGTAACTAAACAAATAGTCCATTAAGATGATGTTTAACGATTTTCTCATAAAATATCAAATATGTTATTCGTCATTGCTAGGTGTTTGAATCTATAATATTCAGATAAGTTTTATGTTATCCGTCTTGACCAATATTATGTTAAGGTATTACTTATTTTAATCAATCTATGTTATAATATAACCTATTTCAACCAAAATATAATAATTTACCCAAAGAAACATATTTCTACTTTGTTTAAACATTGTCATCCCTAAAAACATGTAGCCCGCGTGAAGCGACGTCTAGGGCCGGCTCAATGGACTAAGCACTCAAGCAAGAGCTTAGAACCCCCAAAAATATAGAGCCTCCAATTTATATATATATTTTTTATATGTAGTAAGTTTTTTTAGCTTGTAAGAATATAATGGTAATTAAAGAAAGGCCCATGATTGAAAGAAACTTTTTAAAAAAATTGATTATAAACATTTTATTTAATAATTTGAATTTAAAAATACTAGAAAAATAAATTTAATTTAAATATTTTATAAATGTAGATATAAACAAAAATTTTTTACACCACTAGTGATAAACTTCCAATTTAGGAAGAATTACATATATCCTCATCTTTTAAGGTCTAATTACATATATACCCAACTAAAAATTTTAATTACATATGTACCCAACTTTAATATCTTTACACATTGTGACAAAAGTACGGTTTTATGTAACCCTTTGAATTCCAAACACACATACGTAAACCCATTCGTTCATTGCCCCCACCATACGACTTCGCCACCTCCATCATTCATTCATTTTGGTGATTGTTAAAAAAAATACAAATACAGAAAATAATAGGAAAAAAAGTACAAAACAAACACTATTTAAAAAGAAAAAACACACGAAAAATAAAGGAAAAAAAGACACAAAAACACTAAAAAAACGTAAAATAGGGGTATATTTGAACCGAGGGTAAAATATGTATAATAAATGAGTATATTTGAAATTTTTAGCACTAGAGGAGGCCGGAGGGGATATATGTAATTAAAATTTTGGATTGAATATATATGTAATAAATGAAATTTATAGGGGGATATATGTAATATCCCTTTAATTTATTATTGTTGATCCTGAGTATGAATAAAAGAAGGGTTTTTAATGTATGCATTAGAAAATGTCTCGACTTTTTATTCCGTTTATAACCCTGAAAATTGTTGAGCCGACCTAGGCGGCGTAAAAACACATTACACAGTCTTGATGTTTGAATAATCCGGAAGTAAAGCAGGAGTCATACTAAAGAATTATTGTAGGGTAATTATCTGTTATGTTATATGATTGTAATGTGTTTAGCTTATAAGCACAAAAATTTGAAACATTTGAAAAAGAAATCATTTTTACTTTAAACTGACAATTAAGATAGGAATGTTGAGTTGATAACTAATATTAGTTAAAATCCCTTTTTACCCTAGTTATTTTAGTTAAAATTAAAAAGAAATAAACTTACTTTTATATCTCGAAAATCATGTGATTATAGATGCTATTTTTTTTTATTTTCATATATATATATATATATATATATATATATATATATATGTGAGTGTGTGTTCTTTAAGATTATAATACATAGGGGGTGTTCATCAGATTGGATTATAAGTTGTTCAGTTTTACAAATCGAGTTATTCGAATTTGATTTTTTTTTTTTGCCTCTTGGTTTGAAACATATCTGACTCAAATTTATCCGAATTATGTTTCGGTTCAGATTCGGATAAATTCGAACTCGAACAAATCGAACAAGCCCAATAAAGCTAAAAAAAAATTAGTTGTCATTGTTTTGAGTATTTATTTTTTCCTATATTTTGGTTTATTTATATATTTTAATAAATAAAATTTTTTAATGATAATGACATGCTTGTAGAGTAACTTAAATCTAATTTCTCATCTAAAACATTTAACTCAGGAAAACTTTGTTTGCGGGTTGTTATACCCATATCAACAAATATGATACATAATGTTTCCTTAACCTTGTATTTTTGTTTCTCACTAGATAAGAAACTTATGTATTAGACAGTGAATAAATAAATATTTCATGATTATTTTGTTTGAAAATATAAAAATTATTTATAACTAAATTTATTTTAAGTATTCTAAAAATATATATATTTTTAATATTATTATTATTTATCAAGCGAAATATTAAAAAAAATACCAAATAATGACATTATTTCATTTAATATGAGAGAATGATAGAATAACACAAATGAGAAACCATCATTGAGTAACACGTATCATATTCAGGTATTCTTTTATTAACATACTAGATTATTACCCCGTGTATTACACGGATTAAATATAAAATATTAAATAAATAGTAATAAAATTTGAATATTATAAAACAATATTTTGATATAAATTGATTAAAATAGGTATTAATAAGTATTTTTAGTGTAAAAACATAATTAAAATTTTTAATAACTAATGAAATGATACTTGACTTTTTTTTTAATTTGTAGCAGTAATGATTTTTAAACCAACTAATACTAAAAACTTCACTTACTTTTTTATCTAAAATTAATTGTTACAAATCAATAAAATAATGTACAATTTATATAATTATTAAAGTTAATTGACTCAATTTGAAAATATCATTAAACAGATTTAACTAAAAATGTAATTTTTGTTATCATTTTTATAAATTTTGATTTTAAAATAATTGTTTTTTAAATATTTCACTAAAAGAAGAATCATTTGTTTATAAAAAACCCACTATTTAAAAATTATGATTTATAGTTTATTTTATTATTTTTTAAATTGTTGTTTAGCTGATCTTATTTATATAAATTTTTATTAAAGTGTGTTTTTTAATAAAAAAAATTTGATTTTTAATTTATCAAAAACTATTTTCTAGCATTAAAAATGCATATAATATTATTACTCATTAATAGTATAATTATTTATTAGAAAAGATAATATATAATTAATAAGAGAGATGATTTAGTAAGATAATACAAAAGTGACAAGGGGCATTAGGAACATGAAAATTTGACAAGTGTCAAAAATATTTTTGTTTATTATAATAGAAATGTTGTTTTCTTGAGTGGAAATTAAACAATTGCGTTGATTGATAGTAGAAATGGTTTTTTTTTCATTTGGGACTATGCCGTATATATATGGTTAGGTTTCTAACATATCTCACATTTTTAACAATTGAAAACTATTCTTGATCAATCACATAATTTCCATGAAAGTTTATTTTTATTTTTATATTTATTTTTAAAGCTATCAATTAATGTTATATATTACACACTAGATTATTACCCCGTTTATTACACGGATTAAATATAAAATATTAAATAAATAGTAATAAAATTTAAATATTATAAAGCAAGATTTTGATATAAATTGATAAAAATATGTATTAATAAGTATTTTTAGTGTAAAAAGATAGTTAAAATTTTTAATAACTAATGAAATGATACTAGACTTTTTTTTTAATTTGTAGCAGTAATGATTTTTAAACTAACTAATACTAAAAACTTCACTTACTTTTTTATCAAAAATTAATTGTTACAAATCAAGAAAATAATGTACCATTTATATAATTATTAAAGTTAATTGAGTCAATTTGAAAATATCATTAAACAGATTTAACTAAAAATGTAATTTTTGTTATCATTTTTATAACTTTTGATTTTAAAATAATTGCTTTTTAAATATTTCCCTAAAAGAAGCATCATTTGTTTATAAAAAACCCATTAATTAAAAATTATGATTTATAGTTTATTTTATTATTTTTTAAATTGTTGTTTAGCTGATCTTTTTTATATAAATTTTTATTAAAGTGTGTTTTTTAATAAAAATATTTGATTTTTAATTTATCAAAAACTATTTTCTAGCATTAAAAATGCATATAATATTATTACTCATTAATAGTATAATTATTTATTAAAAAAGATAATATATAATTAATAAGAGGGATGATTTAGTAAGATAATACAAAAGTGACAAGCGGCATTAGGAACATGAAAATTTGACAAGTGTCAAAAATAAATTTGTTTATTATAATAGAAAATTTGTTTTCTTGAGTGGAAATTAAACAATTGCCTTGATTGATAGTTGAAATGGATTTTTTTTATTTGGGACTATACCGTATATATATGGTTAGGTTTCTAACATATCTCACATTTTTAACAATTGAAAACTATTCTCGATCAATCACATAATTTCCATGAAAGTTTATTTTTATTTTTGTATTTATTTTTAAAGCTATCAATTAATGTTATATATTACACACTAGATTATTACCCCGTGTATTACATGGATTAAATATAAAATATTAAATAAATTTTAATAAAATTTAAATATTATAAAACAATATTTTGATATAAATTGATTATAATACGTATTAATAAGTATTTTTTGTGTAAAAAGATAGTTAAAATTTTTAGTAACTAATGAAATGATACTTGATTTTTTTTTAATTTGTAGCAGTAATGATTTTTAAACTAACTAATACTAAAAACTTCACTTACTTTTTTATCTAAAATTAACTGTTACAAATCAAGAAAATAATGTACAATTTATTTATTAAAGTTAATTGAGTCAATTTGAAAATATCATTAAACAGATTTAACTAAAAATGTAATTTTTGTTATCATTTTTATAACTTTTGATTTTAAAATAATTGCTTTTTAAATATTTCCCTAAAAGAAGCATCATTTCTTTATAAAAAACCCATTATTTAAAAATTATGATTTATAGTTTATTTTATTATTTTTTAAATTGTTGTTTAGCTGATCTTTTTTATATAAATTTTTATTAAAGTGTGTTTTTTAATAAAAATATTTGATTTTTAATTTATCAAAAACTATTTTCTAGCATTAAAAATGCATATAATATTATTACTCATTAATAGTATAATTAATTATTAGAAAAGATAATATATAATTAATAAGAGAGATGATTTAGTAAGATAATACAAAAGTGACAAGCGGCATTAGGAACATAATAACTTGACAAGTGTCAAAAAATATTTTTGTTAATTATAATATAAAATTTGTTTTCTTGAGTGGAAATTAAACAATTGCGTTGATTGATAGTAGAAAAGGTTTTTTTTTTCATTTGGACTATACTGTATATATATGGTTAGGTTTCTAACATATCTCACATTTTTAACAATTGAAAACTATTCTCGATCAATCACATAATTTCCATGAAAGTTTATTTTTATTTTTATATTTATTTTTAAAGCTATCAATTAATGTTATATATTACACACTAGATTATTACCCCGTGTATTACACGGATTAAATATAAAATATTAAATAAATTGTAATAAAATTTAAATATTATAAAACAATATTTTGATATAAATTTATTAGAATACGTATTAATAAGTATTTTTAGTGTGAAAAGATAATTAAAATTTTTAATAACTAATGAAATGATACTTGACTCTTTTTTTTTTAATTTGTAGCAGTAATGATTTTTAAACTAACTAATACTAAAAACTTCACTTACTTTTTTTATCTAAAATTAATTGTTACAAATCAAGAAAATAATGTACAATTTATATAATTATTAAAGTTAATTGACTCAATTTGAAAATATCATTAAACAGATTTAACTAAAAATGTAATTTTTGTTATCATTTTTATAACTTTTGATTTTAAAATAATTGCTTTTTAAATATTTCCCTAAAAGAAGCATCATTTCTTTATAAAAAAAACCCATTATTTAAAAATTATGATTTATAGTTTATTTTATTATTTTTTAAATTGTTGTTTAGCTGATCTTTTTTATATAAATTTTTATTAAAGTGTTTTTTTAATAAAAATATTTGATTTTTAATTTATCAAAAACTATTTTCTAGCATTAAAAATGCATATAATATTATTACTCATTAATAGTATAATTATTTATTAGAAAAGATAATATATAATTAATAAGAGAGATGATTTAGTAAGATAATACAAAAGTGACAAGCGGCATTAGGAACATGAAAATTCGACAAGTGTCAAAAATATTTTTGTTTATTATAATAGAAAATTTGTTTTCTTGAGTGGAAATTAAACAATTGCGTTGATTGATAGTAGAAATGTTTTTTTTCATTTGGGACTATACCGTATATATGTGGTTAGGTTTCTAACATATCTCACATTTTTAACAATTGAAAACTATTCTCGATCAATCACATGATTTCCATGAAAGTTTATTTTTATTTTTATATTTATTTTTAAAGCTATCAATTAATGTTATATATTACACACTAGAGTATTACCCTGTTGTAACAACTCAAAATTCTCAGGTTAGTAGCATAACTCGAAAATGAAGAAAATGAGTGTAAGCGAAATCGCGAAACGAGGCTCCGATTTCAAAATACACTGAATTGAATATAGCAACAGATAAGAGGTCAAATATTTTGAGTTCTTTAGGTCTTGAGATTATAAACATTGGAAAGAGCTCGAAAAATCGTGAACATAGGCGAAAACCGTGAGCAAAACGGAGTTCGTATGCTCCCGGAATCGCGAAACGAAGATTTAGTCGAAAAATGGACGAAATTACCTGGGGAGATACGCCCCGGGCCACACAATGACACGGGGCGATGCGCCCGGCGACCACGAAAATATCTGAAATCAGCCACGGACCGCGCGGTACGCCCCAGACCATCGTCTGGGTTGGGGCGATGCGCCTAGGGCCAGAAAGTCGCGAAAATTGCTTAAAAAGTCAAGATTTCATCCAGAAGAGTTTATTTCTTCTTCCTTTCGATGTTTCTCGCCTCCATACCCACAAAATCTTCATTTTTAGCTCTCCAACTCTATTTTGAAGGCTTTCAAACATTTAGGTCGCGCCAGGGAACGTTTCTGCAAGTTTAGATCATCATTTTACCCGCAGAACTCATTCAGAACAGGTAACGGTTCATTTTAACCTTCTAGGTTGATAATGATTGATTAAATACTGGTTTTGAACGTAATGATATAGTTAGGGTTGTTGATTATTGCCTAGATGATGGCTAGGAATGATTTATAAACGAAGAACTCGAACTATTAATGGTCAAAGCCTTGTTTTGAGCCGTTATAATGTCCGATCATCATGAAACCCCATTATGGATCACAATGGTTTTAACCATTTGATTATAACAATGGTTGTGGTTGTCCTGATCATTCTTTGGAATGACCAATGACAAGGGTTAACTATTTCTAAACCTGGAAACCATCGAGAAACTGTTTTGGGGACATAATCAACAACAATACTAACTTGGTTAATCTGAGAATGTCCTGATTAAACCAACAAGCTATAAATTTCTTAATGAGAACCTAAATCGTTATTAGGTTCTCAGTGAAAACACGTTGTGAGATATTGAACTAAGGAAAGTTATGAGAATCATTTTAGAATTAAGTAACTCAGAGAACTCTAATGACATACAGGTTTAGAGTTCAGGAACTAGTGATACGAGCGTTGTGCACTGTTGTTGATGTGAATCAACTCAGGTGAGTTCACGACACCCCTTTTCTGTGTTTTGGTTTTTGAACTCGGGGAATGAGAAAACATAACAACGTGTTTGAGACATACTGGTTACTATGAAGCTTTGAAACAGTTTTTGAAATATTTTGTGAAACATGATACCTGAATTGATCAGGTGGAGCTTTGAAAATAGTTTTGATACATTTGTGAAACATGATACCTGATTTGATCAGGTGAAATTCTAAAACGGTTTTTGATACATTTTGTGACACATGAAACTTGATTTGAGCAAGTAGAGCTCTGAAATATTTATGAAACATTTGGTGAAACATGATGCCTGATTTGAGATCAGGTGGAACTCTGAAACATTTATGAAACATTTTGTGAAACATGATGCCTGATTTGAGATCAGGTGGAACACTGAGACAGTTTTGAGACATTTTGAGAAACATGATACCTGATGAGATCAGGTGGAACACTGAAACGCTTTCGCTATATTTTGTGAAACATTTTGATACTTTTGAAACATTTTGTGAGACATAAAAACGAAAGCGTTGTAAAACCTTTGGTTGAAACACGTGACAGTGGGAAAAACATATGACCAAGCTTGTCGTTATTTCTCGGGTTGAACATTTGTCGCTAAGTCCCCTATTCTGTAACCGTTAACCGTGGGGGGGGGGCGTGATTATTGAGAATAGATTCTATTTGTGATTGACAATCCTCGCCCGTGGTTCGTAGCTAAAACCACGACTGGATGTCGAGCGGGCGCTCAATAATGGGAGAACACACAATGTCTTGCGACAAGGACATTGGAACAAGGGGCATGAACTCGTCAGCTCGGTTATGGGAGCCCTGGAGTTATAATTGGACTGTTGGTCAGAGCGGAGAAACATGGCATTGTTGGAAGGAACAATGTCTGCACTGAATACCAATATTTTACTCCCAGTTTGAGACACTAACAGTTTTGAACTATTTTTATGAAAACATTTGACTGATTTTGATACATTGTTTACATTTTGAAAGTTTTCTTTAACAGATAAACTTGCGAACTCACCAGCGATATGCTGATTGTTTTTAAAACCATGTTTTCTCAGATGCCTAAAGATACAGGGGGTGGAGCTGAAAGCTCAATCTTTGGAGACACATAGTAGAGTCTATGAGTACCAGGCTCAACAGAGTGAAACATAGTGAAGAATAGATGTGAAACCTTGAAAGTCACACCGTACGCTTCCGCAACGATAAGGGTGTGACACCCGTGTATTACACGGATTAAATATAAAATATTAAATAAATTGTAATAAAATTTAAATATTATAAAACAATATTTTGATATAAATTGATAAAAATACGTAATAATAAGTATATTTAGTGTAAAAAGATAACTAAAATTTTTAATAACTATTGAAATAATACTTGACTTTTTTTTTTTAATTTGTAGCAGTAATGAATTTTAAACTAACTAATACTAAAATTTCACTTACTTTTTTATCTAAAATTAATTGTTACAAATCAATAAAATAATGTACAATTTATATAATTATTAAAGTTAATTGAGTCAATTTGAAAGTATCATTAAACAGATTTAACTAAAAATGTAATTTTTGTTATCATTTTTATAACTTTTGATTTTAAAATAATTGCTTTTTAAATATTTCCCTAAAAGAAGCATCAATTGTTTATAAAAAACCCATTATTTAAAAATTATGATTTATAGTTTATTTTATTATTTTTTAAATTGTTGTTTAGCTGATCTTTTTTATATAAATTTTTATTCAAGTGTGTTTTTAATAAAAATATTTGATTTTTAATTTATCAAAAACTATTTTCTAGCATTAAAAATGTATATAATATTATTACTCATTAATAGTATAATTATTTATTAGAAAAGATATATAATATATAATTAATAAGAGAGATGATTTAGTAACATAATACAAAAGTGACAAGCGGCATTAGGAACATGAAAATTGACAAATGTCAAAAATATTTTTGTTTATTATAATAGAAAATTTGTTTTCTTGAGTGGAAATTAAACAATTGCGTTGATTGATAGTAGAAATGGTTTTTTTTTCATTTGGGACTATACCGTATATATATGGTTAGGTTTCTAACATATCTCACATTTTTAACAATTGAAAACTATTCTCGATCAATCACATAATTTCCATGAAAGTTTATTTTTATTTTTATATTTATTTTTAAAGCTATCAATTAATGTTATATAGTACACATTATATTATTACCCCGTGTATTACACGGATTAAATATAAAATATTAAATAATTTGTAATAAAATTTAAATATTATAAAACAATATTTTGATATTAATTGATTAAAATACGTATTAATAAGTATTTTTAGTTTAAAAAGATAATTAAAATTTTTAATAAATAATGAAATGATACTTGACTTTTTTTTAATTTGTAGCAGTAATGATTTTTAAACTAACTAATACTAAAAACTTCACTTACTTTTTTATCTAAAATTAATTGTTACAAATCTAGAAAATAATGTATAATTTATATAATTATTAAAGGTAATTGAGTCAATTTGAAAATATCATTAAACAGATATAACTAAAAATGTAATTTTTGTTATCATTTTTATAACTTTTGATTTTAAAATAATTGCTTTTTAAATATTTCCCTAAAGAGTAAACTGTCATTTTAGTCTATATGGTTTGTCAACTTTTGTTATTTTGTCCAAATAGTTAAAATTTTGTTATTTTGGTCATTATGGTTTTATTTTATTGCCATTGTGGTCATTATGGTTTTCATTTTATTGTCATTTTAGTCCAATTAAATTAATCTTTTGGATGAAAATGACAAAATTACCAAACCACTAGGACTAAAATGGCAATAAAATGAAACCATAATGACCAAAATAACAAAATTTAAACTATTTGAATTAAAATGGCAAAAGTTGACAAACCATAGGGACTAAAATGACAGTTTACTCTTCCCTAAAAGAAGCATCATTTGTTTATAAAAAACCCATTATTTAAAAATTATGATTTATAGTTTATTTTATTATTTTTTAAATTGTTTTTTAGCTGATCTTTTTTATATAAATTTTTATTAAAGTGTGTTTTTTAATAAAAATATTTTAATGATAATGACATGCTCGTAGAGTAACTTAAATTTAATTTCTCATCCAAAACATTTAACTCGGAAAACTTTGTTTGTGGATTGTTATACCCAAAACAATAGGCCTGTAAATGAACCGAACATTCTACGAACAGTTCGTGAACCGTTCGGAGGGAAGTTCGTTTATGTTCTGTGACAATTGTAGTTGAGAATTACGTCATTGATGACGGGATCACATTTGGTCGTTCTAAAAATCCACTTTGATATTGTAATTATTACAGATCGATAGTATGCGAGAAATGATGAACGTGGGCGAAAACCGTGTGCGAAACGGAGTTTGGGAGTGCCCGGAATCGAAAAACGAAGAAAAATTTCTAAGTATTGAACTCCTGGACTCGTCACGGTACGCGAAGGCTAGGATGAGGGTCCTCCGCGGTACGCGATGCATGAAAAATATCTGAGATTCTCCGGATTTCTTCGCGGTACGCGAAGCCTTCTTTGGCTTCTTGTCGCGGTACACGACGGGTGAGGCGGTGGAGAAAGTTGATCTTCTTCATCAGATTGCATGCATAAGTTATAATTTTAACCCTCTCGAACTCTCTTCGCACCAGACGAACAAAAGTCGAAATTTTACACCCAAAACTCAATTTTCAAGCCTTTCGAACTCAAGGATCCCACCAGGGATCATTTCTACAAGCCCTGATCGTTGTTTTAACCGCAGAAATCCGTCAGGTTAGGTAATGATTCATTTTAAACTTTCTAGTTTGAGTTTGATTGATTAGATCTTGATTTTGAACGTAATGAGATAGTTAGGATTGTTGATTATTGCTGTCACACCCCGAGCCAGCGGGGTTGGATCGGATTCCCCGTCGGGCAGAAGGTTCCCGAGGCGCGATATCGTGAGTGATAATCGTGATGATCAGATTGTTTACATTGCACATGATACAAATGAGAAAATGCTAAATAGAATAGAATTACAAAGTTAAATTACATCAGTATCGTTTATAATTTAACAATGTAAATCTACCATAAACATCATAAAGTTTCTACCTTGTAACTATACAAGATATACAAAATATTTGTATAATGATGTTCCAAAAGTATGCAGGTCCAAAAATACTAAGTCTTCTATCTGAAGTCCTAGTCCAAAAGCATAATCTTCTTAATTGACATGTTCGTCGCCTGAGAAGTCATGCAAAAAGACCAAGTCAACACATGGTTGGTGAGTTCATATAGTTTAGTAATTGAAAATGATTTGAAAACCTTCTTCGGTAAAGACCCTAACCTCATTAACACCACATGTAATATCCATATCGGTATGCTTATATATAGGGCATACCCCTGAGTCGAGCCTACAACCCGCCCAGACGCCGTCCCACCACATACTAATACGCATATGACACTGTTGTTAATGATAGTTAAGCATTTTTACCTACCACACACTTCCATTCCACTATAGTTCTAATATACACTCAAAACATTTGTTAAACCCTCGGGTAACAACCTTAATCTCATTAACATCACATGTATCATCCAGATCGGTATGCTTATATATAGGGCATACCCCTGAGTCGAGCCTACAACCCGCCCAGATGCCATCCCACCACATACTAATCCACATAGGACATTGGTGTTAATGATAATTAAGCATTTTACCTACCACACACCCATTTGTTTTTCAGTTCTTTGTTCCTGTAAATACAACGATTTGAAATCTCTATGGATTCTTTGAGTTCATCACACAAGTATGATCAACCACAACAATTGTAGAAACAGTTGAATAAATGCTTAATTAAATAAATAAATAAACATTTAATAAAATCTAAGTCCTAATGATTGGGCCTAGGTCAACTCGAGTAGACTAGTCTAGCAATCAGGTACTTAGTAGTAAAGGAGATCTGTAAACCTCATCAAACATGTGACCTATAATCAATCAGTCTAGCTAGGACTTCTTTTGATATATAGGCTTTTATAGTTCTTTAGACCGTCCATAGTTCGTATAGTTCTTTAGTTCTTTGGCACATGTTATCTTTGAGCATTTCCCAGATGTTCCTCAAACAGTTAGGGAATACTGTAAATATCATCAAACATGCGTCTCATATTCGATCAGTCTAGCTAGGACATCTTTCAAACTTGAGAATGGCACATGCTATCTTTGATATTTCCCAGTTAGACCCTTGAAATAGTTCTTTGTAAATAGATCGTTAGATCGTTAGTTCTTTGACAACACACTCTTGAATTAGTTCTTTGAAAATAGATCGTTAGTTCTTTGACAACACACTCTTGAATTAGTTCTTTGAAAATAGATCGTTAGATCGTTAGTTCTTTGACAACACATAGTTCTTTGAAAATAGATCGTTAGTTCTTTGAAATAGACCTTTGAAAATAGTACTTTGTTTTAGATCTTTAGTTCTTTGAAAGGAGTTCTTTGAAAATAGTTCTTTGATTTGAAAAGTTATTTATTCATGACGAATAGATAACTCGTTTTAAATCTAATAAACAGTTTACCTAGACAGAAGTCTAGAATAACAGTTATACAAGTAAAAACATATACAAATTTAAAAGCATTTAAGTAAACAATTTAAATAAAACAGTTTACGCATGCTTTTCAGCCCCGCGTTTTAAAACAAAAATGTTAGAAAAGGGGCTTTGAACTCACCTGTGTTGATGTGCAATTGAATCATAAGAGATAATTCGCGCTCTTTGTTTGTAGGCTATGTATCTTCAGTTCCTGAGTTGTTTTAAGAGAGTTCGAATACGATAAGTATTTATAATATACGTTGTGTCTAGGGTTTGGTCTCGGTGTGCAACTAAGTGTCCTAGTTTGCTAAGATGTTTCTAAGACTTCATCTAACTAGTCTAATCTAGTTACCCATTCATAACCCTTACCCCACGATTTTTCATTTAAAGTCTTTAATTAAAACATCTTTAAGTTATCCCCTTTTATATTACAGGTTTAGAAAACATAGTTTATTGTAGTTTAACAAAGGTTATAAATCATTTCCTTTACTAAAACATAATTATTTAAAAGATGAATATAAATAACATGATGAGCTTAAGTTAAGCCCATTAGGCCAACCTCAAGCCCATTACTTGACCTTGATCTTTGAACGATTTCTTGATAGTTCTTTGAGTAACTTTTCCTAGGTAATTCTGGTGAATCACTTAGGTTAGTTTCATGTCCTTATGAGATTTCCTAAGGTGTAAGTGTTAATGGTCATATCAACACTTCACAACCTTAGCTTATTGTTTTTGAATTCACACGATTATTTAAAAAGGACTTTAGTTTAACTCCCATTGTCACTATGATTCTTACTTGGTTTAATGCCCTATGATGAAACTATATCCACACAACTTATATAGTATGGAAATAGAAACCCTAATATCATCCCATGCACCCTCCCACATAATTTCCCCATGCATGCAACCATGATAACCATTCGAATACTCCCTTGGTCGACTGATTAGATATGGTGTGGGCAAATGGGGCTCGACCGAATAGCAATGGCCGAAGGGATCCTTTGACCGTATGGCAGTATGGCCAAATGGTGATTAGCTGAAAGAAAGAGGGTAGGCGAATAACCTAGGCCGCATGAGAGCCGGACGAATGAAGACTCATCCGAGTAGGAAGTGGCCGAATGAGCCCAAGCTGGGCCGGTCGAATGGCTGTTGGCGAATGAAGGCCGAACGAATAGGACATGGCCGAATGGAGACTGTCGAATGAGTCTAAGTCGAATGAGTGGTTCTTGGCCATTCGGCCGAATAGGCTTTCAGCCTCATTCGATGGGCTGCTGCTCTTGTCATTCGGCGAATGTGAGATTGACACAAGAACAACCACAACTTCTCACTAATCGGCTTGGTAAGGTGGGGAAGTTTGTTTCTACACATTCTAGACATGTTCGTGTGTGAACCCTAGGTGTTGAAGTGGTATAAAACCGGTTCTAATGGTGTTCGAACAAGAGGGTTTCCAAAACCCTAAAACCGAACAATACGAATTTTACCTTGGTTTGGCTGGATAAAAGTTCAGATCCTTTGTACTTTCAAGATCTATGTGTTGCAAGGGTCGTTTTGACACCAAGTATGCAAGATTTCGTGAAGAAACTAGTGAGAAATCTTAGAGAGATGATGTGGGTTTTAGAGAGACAGTGTGGGATGAACGAGAATGGTGATAAAATTTGGTTGGTGGGGAGGAAGATGACATTTATTGTCATCATAAATGAGGGTAAAATACCCGGGTTCGTTCGGGTTCGTTCGGTTTCGCGTGGTTTTGCGTAAAAGCGTCAGTTTTTCGTCATTTTCGTAACGAAACGACTCGGTTTTTAAAATAGAATTTATAAAATCATTTTAGGTTGTGATTCCTAATAAATTAACTAATATATTTTATTTATTTAAAATTTTCAGAAATAATTAACTTACTGTTTAAATTGAATCGCGTAGTTGTTGCGCGCGTTCGTTCAGATCGTCACCTGTACAAACACGACAATAACTATGCTTTTCAATATGGTTTTCTAATTATTGGACATCATTCAGAACGTTAAACTTTCAGATGTATTCGTACAGATCGTCACCTATACGAATAATCCGTCGTTTAGCATTCACGTAACGACATCCGTTGTTGTTTTATTTTGTAAAGCCTCACATACGTTTATACATAATAAAATCCTAACACATAATCACATGATGGTTCTGTAATGCCAGATAATAATCTGACTGATGAACCATAGTTCTGAACTGATTCTGAATTTGTTCTTTGATGACATGACATGGCAATGAAACATGATATGAATATTACATAAAATGAAGCACACATAGTTCGTAGCTGATTACTGTTCGTTTTACAGTAGAGATCACTGTTCCGGTGCCGGTTCCGGCACTGATGTTACAATTGCCCAGATGATGGCTAGGATTGATTATAAACAAAGAACATGATGTTTTAACGATTAAATCCTTGTTTCGATCCGTTATTATGCCCGGTTTGCATGAAATCATACCTATGATTATAATGGTTTAAACCATTTGATTATGACAATGTAGGTGATTAGTTTGATTGATCTTTGAAATGCAAGGTTGAATCCAAGTGTTTCAGACTAGTCACAACCATTAACATACTCATTGGAATGATTATCTGATGTTTATGATAACAGTCAGATTAGTATGTTAAACATGGTTATTACACCTATCCTAATGCCACATTGTGATATTTCATGATAATTGGGTAATCAATAACAAGGATTGATCATTCCTAAGCCATTAAACCATCTAGAAACTGTTTTAGCATTATAATCAACAACATTAACTATTTGGTTAATCCTAGATTATTCTGATTAATCAAGAGTGTCATCAACATTGTATTAGGAATCTAATCCAATGTAGGTTCCTACATTATCATACATTTTATGATGCAACATCAAAATTAACCAATTAAATACTTAATATAGGTTTGATGACTCTCAAAGCAATGTCTTTGACATTGAACGTTCAGAAAGATCTAATCAGTAAATTAAAACCTAAATAATTCATTAAATATAAATAAATGCAGAATCACCTCCTTATTATCAGTTTGAGATATTCTGCTACCTTTACATTATCAGGTGAGTTTCGTACAACCCGTTTTCTTTTTACTCTTTTATAAACATCGGGGTAGCGCTGTAAAACTTTTTAGAACTATATGATATGTATCACTGTTATCTGCGTGATTTCATGTGATTGTTGAGAACTTATGGATTTCATGGGATCTTGCCTGGAGAACAAGAACACTATCACAGTATCAAAAGTCCTCATTTCCGAACTGTATCTAGTGAACCCATATGGGGCCGAACAGAAAACATTGATAGTACTACTGGCTGACAACCCATTTGCCTGGAGCTTGCAACTCCCCTTGGTGTAAATGTTTGTTATCTGTTTCCAGAACTTCTTAATGTGATGATAGACATTAAGACAGTGAGGCACTAAGATATGTACCAACGTGTAGTATCTTTATAGAACAAGAACAGAACAGTCCGAAAGGAACTAGATACGGGTCCCATGGTTATCTTGAACAGAACATTTTGAGAACTTGTATAACATATCATATTGTGGAACTTGAACTGTATGATCTCACCAGCTTTGTGCTGACGTTTCAAACTTAAACCTTTTTGCAGGACGACAGTGACCACCCGGTGAGGCAGCACTTTAAGCATTTGTAATTAAATAAACGTAATAAACTTAGTTTGTAAACTATATTGTTAATTGTAATGACGATCCTTGTAATGTATTCACTTTAAGTTAATCTGTGTGCTTGTGATATCGAATCAAGTAAGTCACCCCTTATCTCTGAGACATCACCACTATGCTTCCGCAACCGTTTCAGTGACATCATAACAAGTGACGAGAGGTGGGGGTGTGACAAGGTGGTATCAGAGCCACAGGTTATAGAGAATTAGGTTGACTTAGAGACCTAGACTATAACCATAGCGTATAGTGACACAGAGAGCACCGAACATAACTAATGAACAAAACTTGTTTTGAATTAAGCCAGGATAATCAGGTGGTACGAATTCCAGTTATGAGTGGCCAGCATAACTGAAATTTGCAACACTTGTGCATTCTAGTTTGATTTAATGCAAGCAGAACATTAATAACTATAAGGACAAGTAGTTGCCTTGAGACAGAAATAGATATCATATCATGTTCATGTTACATATTGTTATTCAGTATTTATTTCATCGTACTGATTAGAGATTTTGATTGTACAACGATGGCCGACCAAGGTGAAAGATATATTTATCAGAGATTTCCTTATGTTGTGTTGGATGATACCCCGAGTTCCAGTGCAGGACCAGACTCGGATCCTGATGAGGCTTCGTCTGCAGCCTCTCAGGCAACACCTGCAGTACCACATACACCATCAGCTCCTAGATCGGTTACTCCACCACCGCCACCGCCACCATCACCATTACCACCACCACCAGCACAGTCCGCATCACACGGACACTCTCAGCCTCATGCTGAGGATATAGCAGCGGAGGGACGGCATAGTCAGTCCCCACAGAGAGTTCCTGTTTGGGATGGACTTAGAAGGATGCGGGGACAGGCCCGCAAGACCATGGGGCTGCCCCCACGACGCCAGATGGCTCCACGGGATGAGCCTCAGACTGTTCATGAGGTGGGAGAATCCTCCCTCCAAGCCGAGCTGCGGGCCCAGATGCAGCAGGTCTCTCAAGACCTGCAGGGCCTGAGACAGGACCTACACCAGCACCAGACTACCCTTGAGGATACCCGTGCCACCGTACTGGAGATCCTCACTTCACACCTGAATTTGATGGAGCAGATGAATCTTATGGGTATTGACACTCATGCTTGGAGAACGACCGTGGAGGAACAGCTTAATAGGACGTGGAGACAGGCGTTGGTTGCTGTATTTTGGCAACAAGTTGCAGTCTGGAGAGAGAGACTGCAGGGGTGGATTTGGATGCTCGGGATGATGAGCATCGAGGCTAGACTCCTATGTTTAGCTATAGTATTGGCTACTATAGCTATTGTGCTAGCCTGCTTACCGTACTTCTTACGGTAAGTCTGATCGGACATCTTCCATTTTTGGGATTTCTCATTGTATATACCGTTGGCGGATAGGTTGTTATCTGTATGGATGTAATAGTAACACTCTGTTGTATCAAACTCTATGATAGTGTTAATAAAATGATTACTTTTGTGTATCTGTCTGTGTAATGAGCTACATTTGTGATGTGTGAACTATGTCTTTCTAGTAAACCTGTGTGAACTATAATCAGAACTGTGAGAACATATCTATTGCCAGTGTGGCAATGTATCATATCACTGTGAGAACAATTCTGTGTGACAACATATCTATTGCCAGTGTGGCAATGTATCATATCACTGTGAGAACAATTCTGTGTGAGAACATATCTATTACCAGTGTGGCAATATATCATATCACTGTGAGAACAATTCTGTGTGAGAACGTATCATTGTGAGAACTTATCACTGTGAGAACATATCAACGTGAGAACATATCATTGTGAGAACTTATCACTGTGAGAACATATCAACGTGAGAACATATCAATGTGAGAACTTATTAATGTCCTGTATGTTAATGTATCAAAAACATTGGTAATAACATAATTATATCACAGTACTGTGAGCTGTGAAATATTTTAACATGTTTTTGAATTAACAGGATTGAGTATAACTACGAACATCTGTGTGATATGTGTGTACTGAAAACATATCTGAACTATATCAATGTAGTTATACTTTGCTTTTATAATCACACTTCAATATAAATTTCAGTGTAACTGAATATGATTGAATTTATGTGATTGAACAAGGGTTATTTAATTATTGTTCTTGAACTGACCTGAGTTTGTCTGCATGTGAGCAGAACGATGGCTCCAAAACGAGGTCGACCAGCCAAGAAAGCTGGCAGGAATAATGCTAACCCTGAATCGGAACAAGTTCCACTTATGAACGTACAATCGAATCCGGATCCGCATGTTAATCTGGAGACGAACACTGTTCCACCCATTGACCAAAACCAGAACACGGTTCCACCGACAGCTCCTAGTGGATCAGTATTGAACGAAGAGATGATATTACGAATAGTGAAAGAATAGCTATATGCCGCTGGTATCGTAATGCCACACCAACAACACAATACTTCGGGTTCTAGTGGGGGTCATGTGGAACAAAATGTTACTGGTGGACACACCGAAACTCATCAGGCCACCGGTACAACTACAACTACTCCTGATCCACCACAGCAAGGATGTACCTATAAGTACTTCGCTTCTTACAACCCTCCTACTTTCACGGGCAAAGAAGGAGCGGCTGGACTTTTGAGGTGGATTGAGGAAATGAAAACGAAACTCAAGATCAGCCAATGTTTGGCAGAGCATAAGGTGTCTTATGCTGCTTGTTCTTTGAAGGACTCAGCTTTAACCTGGTGGAATACCCAGGCTAAAACTTTGGGCTCAGCTACAGTCGACTCGATGGGCTGGAACGATTTTAAAACTCTGATTATGTCAGAGTACTGCCCAATCACTGAAATCCAAAAGCTCCAGGAGGAATTCTGGAATCATTCGATGATCGGTGCTGATTGTTTATCTTATACCGATCGGTTTCACGAACTTATTTGCTTACTTCCCAATATGTTTCATATGGAAGCAGAGTTGATTGAGAAGTATATCAAAGGATTGGTTCCCCAGATTCAGGGAATGGTAACTGCAGCTGAACCTACCACTCTTAAACGTGCAATTCTTTTGACCACTAAGCTTACTGATGAGGCGGTAAGGAGTGGTACTCTGTCTTTGAAAACTCAGAAGGCGGTGAGCCGTAGTGATATCAGTACCTCGAATGTTTCTAAAGGTACTAAACGAAAGTGGTTTGGTAAAACCAAAACTAGGGCTCACGCGGAGACTGGCCAGAGCAAATCAGCTGTGAAAAACTATGGTGCAACTGTTCCTGAGAGGAAAAATTATACTGGGCAGGCGCCCAAATGCAATAAATGTCCATTCCATCATACAGGACCGTGTCATGTTTGTGCTAACTGTAACCGAGTTGGACATTACGCTAAATATTGCAATTTTCCTGCTCAATCACAAAACCAAGAACCACGACAAATCACTCGAAACAACCAGTCATGCTTCAAGTGTGGAAGTCCTGACCATCTCATGCGAAACTGCCCAAACAACAACACCAATTCAGGAAATGAAGCTAGGGGAGAGCTTTTCAGATTGGTGCGACTGAGGCGAGGCATGATACAAATATTTTCACTGGTACGTTTCTTCTTAAGAATCTTTACTTCGATACATGGGCAGATAAGAGTTTTATCTCTCCTGAATTTGTATCATTACTTTCATTGCCTACGGTAGATCTAGAAACTCCTTATGTCATTGAACTTGCTAATGGCAAGTTAATCAAAACTAACAGTGTAATTCAAGGATGTTCCTTGAATTTGAATGATCATCTTTTCAATATCAATTTACTTCCTATCGAGCTTGGGAGCTTTGATGTCGTTGTTGGCATGGATTGGCTTTCTGATAACCAAGCGGAAGTTGTCTATCAAAACAAGATGATCCGTATTCCATTACCTAATGGTAATACACTGATAGTTCAAGGAGAACGAGCCGGTAGAAAACTTGGTATTATATCTTGTATGCGAGCTCAGAAATTCTTAAGGAAAGGATGTTATGCTTTCCTGGCACACGTGACTGAGCACAATTCTCCACTTAAACGAATCACAGACATTCCAGTAGTCAAAGATTTTCCTGAAGTATTTCGTGAGGACATATTAGGATTACCCCTAGTGAGACAAGTCGAATTTCGTATTGACTTGATTCCAGGTGCAGCACCTGTTGCTAAAGCCCCGTATCGGCTTGTGCCATCAGAAATGCAAGAACTTTCAGGTCAATTACAGGAACTTCTACATAAAGGTTTTATTAGACTTTGTTTCTCACCCTGGGGAGCACCAATTCTATTTGTGAAAAAGAAGGATGGTTCATTCAGGATGTGTATTGACTACTTGGAACTCAATAAACTGACAATCAAGAACCGTTATCCACTACCTCGTATCGATGATCTGTTTGATCAATTGCAAGGTGCTACTTACTTTTCAAAAATCGATTTAGGATCTGGATATCATCAGTTACGTATTCATGATGATGATGTTCCTAAAACTGCTTTTAGAACTCGATACGGGCATTATGAATTTTTAGTAATGCCGTTTGTTTAACCAATGCACCTGCAGTTTTCATGGATCTGATGAATCGAGTATGTAGACCTTATCTGGAAAAATTTGTGATTGTGTTTATTGATGATATTCTTATTTATTCTCGGAACCAACAAGAACATGCTCAACACTTGAAACTAATCTTAGAACTTTTGGCACATGAGAAATTATATGCCAAATTTTCCAAGTGTGAGTTCTGGTTACGGGAAGTTCAATTTCTTGGGCATGTTGTAAATGAGAACGGTATTCAAGTGGATCCCAGTAAGATTCAAGCGGTGAAACAATGGGAGACACCACGAACCCCGACTGAAATACGTCAATTCTTGGGGCTGGCAGGTTATTATCGTCGATTTATCAAAAAATTTTCAAAAATAGCCTTGCCACTTACCACATTGACCCAGAAAAATCAACCGTTTATATGAGATTCCCAACAGGAGGAGGCATTCCAACTTTTGAAACACAAACTTTGCAATGCACCTATCTTGGCATTATCGGAAGGTACTGATAATTTCACAGTGTACTGCGATGCTTCTCGTCAAGGTCTTGGGTGTGTTTTAATGCAGAACGACAAAGTAATTGCTTATGCTTCTTGACAATTGAAGGTACATGAGAAGAACTATACCACACATGATCTAGAACTTGGTGCAGTAGTGTTTGAACTCAAAATTTGGAGACACTATCTATACAGAACCAAGTGTATTGTATACACTGATCATAAAAGTCTTCAACACATTCTAGATCAGAAAATGTTAAACATGCGACAAAGGCGATGGGTAGAACTTCTGAACGATTATGATTGGGAAATTCGTTATCACCCAGGCAAAGCGAATGTTGTAGCCGATGCCTTGAGTCGCAAGGAATGAGTCAAACCTTTACATGTGAAAGCGTTAGGTATGACTATTCAAACTAGTCTAATTCCTCAAATTAAAGAAGCTCAGAAACATGCTTTACAAGCAACGAACTACCATGCTGAGGAACTGAGGGATTTAGACAAGAAACTTGATACCAAAACTGATGGAGTATTGTATTTCAAAAGCCGAATGTGGATTCCTTTATTCGGTAACTCTAGAACAATCATCTTGGATGAGGCGCACAAATCCAGGTATTCTATTCATCCAGGTGCTGATAAAATGTATAAAGATCTTAAAGACTTTTACAGGTGGCCTAGAATGAAGAAACACATAGCTGAATACGTGGATCGATCTCTAACATGTCTCAAAGTTAAGGCTGAACATCAACGACCTTCTGGGTTATTGCAACAACCTGAGATTCCCATGTGGAAATGGGATCAGATCTCTATGGATTTCATTACTAAATTACCCAGAACATCACGTAATCATGACTCTATATGGGTTATTGTTGATCGCCTTACTAAATCTGCGCATTTCTTACCCATCCGAGAAGATTTTTCTATGGATCGACTCGCTAAAATCTATATTAATGAGATTGTATCTCGACATGGAGTACCGATCTCTATCATTTCTGACAGAGATAGTCGATTTATGTCACGATTTTGGCAAACTCTTCAGAGTGCACTAGGCACACAAATCAACATGAGCACAGCTTATCATCCACAAACGGACGGGCAGACTGAACGAACGAATCAAACTCTTGAAGACATGCTCAGAAGCTGTGTGATTGATTTTGGAGGTAGCTGGGATATTCATCTTCCACTTGTTGAATTTTCATACAATAACAACTGCCATACCAGTATTCAATGCGCTCCATTCGAAGCACTTTATGGACGCAAGTGTAGATCACCTATCTGTTGGTCAGAGGTAGGTGAGAGTCAAATCATAGGCCCAGAATTCATTCAGGAAACAACCGATAAGATCGCACTCATTCAAGAACAAATTAAAGCTGCTCGCGATCGTCAAAAGAGTTATGCTGATAATCGTCGTAGACCGTTAGAATTCCAAGTAGGTGATCAGGTTATGTTGAAAGTTTCACCTTGGAAGGGCATTTTCAGATTTGGGAAAAGAGGTAAGCTCTCACCAAGATTCGTAGGGCCATTCAAAATTCTTGAACGAATCGGATCAGTAGCTTACAGGCTTGAATTACCTCTTGAACTCATAACATTCACGATGTCTTTCATATATCAAATCTGAAAAAGTGTCTAACTGATGAATCATTGATCGTACCTCTAGAAGAGATTCATATTGATGAAAAACTTCAGTTCAGAGAAGAACCAGTAGAGGTAATGGATCGAGAAATGAAAGTGTTAGAGCGTAGTCGCATACCAATCGTTAAAGTTCGATGGAATTCGCAGCGTGGACCCGAGTATACGTGGGAACGTGAAGATCAAATGAAAGCAAAATACCCACATCTATTCTCATAAACTATTGTCATTATGTAAGTCTTCATTAAATTTCGGGACGAAATTTCTCCAACAGGAGGAGACTGTGACAATTGTAGTTGAGAATTACGTCATTGATGACGGGATCACATTTGGTCGTTCTAAAAATCCACGTTGATTTAATGATTGTAATTATTACAGATCGATAGTATGCAAGAAATGATGAACGTGGGCGAAAACCGTGTGCGAAACGGAGTTCGGGAGTGCCCGGAATCGAAAAACGAAAAAAAATTTCTAAGTATTGAACTCCTGGACTCGTCGCGGTACGCGAAGGCTAGGATGAGGGTCCTTCGCGATACGCGATGCATAAAAAATATCTGAGATTCTTCGGATTTCTTCGCGGTACGCGAAGCCTTCTTTGGCTTCTTGTCACGGTACGCGACGAGTGAGGCGGTGGAGAAAGTTGATCTTCTTCATCAGATTGCATGCAGAAGTTATAATTTTAACTCTCTCGAACTCTCTTTGCACCAGACGAACAAAAGTCGAAATTTTACACCCAAAACTCAATTTTCAAGCCTTTTGAACTCAAGGATCCCACCAGGGATCATTTCTACAAGCCCTGATCGTTGTTTTAACCGCATAAATCCGTCAGGTTAGGTAATGATTCATTTTAAACTTTCTAGTTTGAGTTTGATTGATTAGATCTTGATTTTGAACGTAATGAGATAGTTAGGATTGTTGATTATTGCTTAGATGATGGCTATGATTGATTATAAACAAAGAACATGATGTTTTAACGGTTAAATCCTTGTTTTGATCCGTTATAATGCCCGGTTTGCATGAAATCATACCTATGATTATAATGGTTTAAACCATTTGATTATGACAATGTAGGTGATTAGTTTGATTGATCTTTGAAATGCAAGGTTGAATCCAAGTGTTTCAGACTAGTCACAACCATTAACATACTCATTGGAATGATTATCTGATGTTTATGATAACAGTCAGATTAGTATGTTAAACATGGTTATTACACCTATCCTAATGCCACATTGTGATATTTCATGATAATTGGGTAATCAATAACAAGGATTGATCATTCCTAAGCCATTAAACCATCTAGAAACTGTTTTAGCATTATAATCAACAACATTAACTATTTGGTTAATCCTAGATTATTCTGATTAATCAAGAGTGTCATCAACCTTGTATTAGGAATCTAATCCAATATAGGTTCCTACATTATCATACATTTTATGATGCAACATCAAAATTAACCAATTAAATACTTAATATAGGTTTGATGACTCTCAAAGCAATATCTTTGACATTGAACGTTCAGAAAGATCTAATCAGTAAATTAAAACCTAAATAACTCATTAAATATAAATAAATGCAGAATCACCTCCTTATTATCAGTTTGAGATATTCTGCTACCTTTACATTATCAGGTGAGTTTCGTACAACCCGTTTTCTTTTTACTCTTTTATAAACATCGGGGTAGCGCTGTAAAACTTTTTAGAACTATATGATATGTATCACTGTTATCTGCGTGATTTCATGTGATTGTTGAGAACTTATGGATTTCATGGGATCTTGCCTGGAGAACAAGAACACTATCACAGTATCAAAAGTCCTCATTTCCGAACTGTATCTAGTGAACCCATATGGGGCCGAACAGAAAACATTGATAGTACTATTGGCTGACAACCCATTTGCCTGGAGCTTGCAACTCCCCTTGGTGTAAATGTTTGTTATCTGTTTCCAGAACTTCTTAATGTGATGATAGACATTAAGACAGTGAGGCACTAAGATATGTACCAACGTGTAGTATCTTTATAGAACAAGAACAGAACAGTCCGAAAGGAACTAGATACGGGTCCCATGATTATCTTGAACAGAACATTTTGAGAACTTGTATAACATATCATATTGTGGAACTTGAACTGTATGATCTCACCAGCTTTGTGCTGACGTTTCAAACTTAAACCTTTTTGCAGGACGACAGTGACCACCCGGTGAGGCAGCACTTTAAGCATTTGTAATTAAATAAATGTAATAAACTTAGTTTGTAAACTATATTGTTAATTGTAATGACGATCCTTGTAATGTATTCACTTTAAGTTAATCTGTGTGCTTGTGATATCGAATCAAGTAAGTCACCCCCTTATCTCTGAGACATCACCACTATGCTTCCGCAACCGTTTCAGTGACATCATAACAGGTGACGAGAGGTGGGGGTGTGACATGTTCGTTCGTTTAATAAATGAACGAACACGAACAAAAATTTTTCTTCGTTTAATTAAATGAACGAACATGAACAGATGCCATGTTCATTCATTTGTGTTCGTGAACGCTTGGTAACATGTTCGTGAATGTTCATTTATTATATTTATTCATTAAATGTGATGTATATTCTTAATTTTTTTATTTTTAATTTAATACCATAATATTTAAGTTATTTTTAGTTTAATACCATACTATTTAAATTTATATATTTATATAAATGATTATCTCCCATGCTTGAGATTAAGAATGTTGATTTTTATTGTTTAAATAATATGTGTTCGTTAGCATTCGTGAACTGTTCGTGAACAACTTAAATTCCTTAACGAAAAAACACAAACAAGACTTTCCATTCGGTTAGCGTTCGTGAACCGGTTAATAGTTAAACGAACGAACACGAACAAAAGCTCGTTCGTGTTCGTTCGGTTCGTTTACAGCCCTACACATCAACAAATATGATACATAATGTTTCCTTAACCTTATATTTTTGTTTCTCTCATGTTAAATTGAAATAATGTGCTAATTTTAGATTTCTTTTCAATTTCCTCTTTCATTATCACATTAAATAATAATATATTAAAAGAATATATTTTCATTATTTAATACAAATTTAATTATAGATACTTATCGTATATTAAATTAATTGATTGCAAATTATTATTTATTTTTTTATTAAATTAGTGTAATACATGGTTATATAACGTACATTTTACTAGTTTAGATTAACAACACCACATGCTTTTTAAAGTTTAAAATTCAAAAATGATCACAAATTAATAATAATAAAATAGTTTAAATAATTTTCACGATTCATAAAAAAAACCTGAAAAACTCGAATAACTCATTAATAATGGTTTATTGAGTTGTAATCAGATTATTGGGATATCTGAACAAACAGAATTACACAAAACATGCGATCAGAATCCAACCCGAATACCGAATAACTTGTTCGAATTCGGACATATTTGAACTGAATTAAGATTTGAATCGATCTTTTCAGTTTCGGATGTGATTAGAGTACGTTTCGTTTTTTTCTTTCGGATTTCTGATTTTTTGAACACTCCTATTACATAAAAGGCCCATTTTTTTTATATATTTTTAACATTCATTTTCTTCATAAAACACTAGCTTAGAAACTTATGTATTAGACGGTGAATAAAAAATAATTAATAATTATTTTGTTTGAAAATATAAAAATTATTTATAATTAAATTTATTTTAAGTATCTAAAAATATATATATATATATATTAATATTATTATTATTATTATTATTTAACAAGAGAAATATTAAAAAAAATACCAAATAATGTCATCATTGAGAGAATGATAGAATAACACAAATGAGAAAACATTATTGAGCGACACCTATCGTATTCATCTATTCTTTTATCAATATAGATTTAGTATAATTAAAGATTTTTTTTAATTTTTAAATTATATAATCCTTACCATTTAATTCACCAATGTTATTTTTCTAGAACGAAAAACGCACAAACACATCGAATCTTACATTAAATTTACACCTTTCACATGCTTTAGATCTTTTATATCAAGAAAAGAAGTGAAATACCTTATGAATATAATATTTTATTGGAGACCTGGAGCAATTAAAACGGTTAATTTATTTTAGTTAAATATATGTATCTCATCAATTATATTATATCCCATTAAAGCTATATGCCTATATTGAACATATCCCCCTCATTTTTTAGTTTACCACCTCAATTTTTCACTCACAGTTACTAACATTAAACATCTAAATATATTTTATTTTTGTTAACATTAGTATGATTTACTAGATGATTTTGAAAGACATGAATACATAATCATAAAGATATATTGATGTAAAAACTTGTTATAAAAATAATACAAAAATGATAACATAAATGACAGTTGATAAAAAAAATGAAGGTGATACCAATTATCTAACGGTGGATGATAGTGACGTCTGAATGTAAAAACCATGACATTCAATAAAATTTTATAATTGGGTATGAGATTCGTATTACTAAAACCCGTCTCATCCCAACTCATTGTTCCCTTGAAAATGAAGTGTAAATATAAAAGAAAATACTAAGATAACACCAACGAAGAGTAAGGAGTTGTTTGTTTACCTTTTAATGGAACCATTAGGCACTTAACAATTAGCGTGTTTGGTTTAAATTAAATTACATCTTAATGATTCAGTTCAGCACTTAACCATTCAGCACCAATACCATGCTGAATGAAAAATACATACCATTCAATACTTAGGGGGTGTTTGTTTTTCTTAAAAAACGTCTTCTTGCCTCTTATGTCTGCGCGGCGCAGACGCGGGCAGATGTTTGCCCTCGTTTGCGCGGCGCAGACGCGAGCAGATGTTTGCCCTCTACAGACCGTTTGTTTTCTTGAAGAGATTTTATTAAAAAAGGTCTTCCCGGCCTCTTCTTGGGGCAGACATGGACCAAGCTCTTCCCATGTCTTCTTGCCTCTTCCTGTGTAATATCAGCCGACCCCCCCCCCCCCCCCCTTCTCCTTCACTTCGGTGGTTTTCCTTTCTCGATCTCATCCGGCCACAAGGCGATCCACCACCGCCCTCCTCCCCAGGCGCGACCACCGCCTCTGTCGTCCACAGCCCCGACCACCGCCGACCTCCTCAGCAGCTGCGACCTCGCCTCTCTGCTCCGCTGTCGTCCACAGCCGCGACCACCGTCTCAATCGAATCCTTCGTCGTCCAGAACCCTAGGGCCGCGTTGATGGTACTCCGATCGTGACAGCCGCGACCACCGCCTTAATCGCATCCCTTCGTCCTCCAAAACCCTAGGGCCGCGGTGGTGGTACTCCGCTCGTGACAGCAGCGACCACCGCCTCAATCGCATTCCTTCCACGACGGTAATGGTGACGGTGATGGTGGTTCGATGATGATGGTGGTTTGACGATGATGGTGACAGCGGTGGTGGTACTCAGTCGTCGCCGCAATCGAGCCATAGGGATGGTGGTGGGTTAGGGTTGGGGTTGGGGAAGAGGTTTTGAAAAACTTGAAAAACAAACACCACCTAATTCTCTTCTTGCAGGGGTTTTGGCCAACTCTTCTGCAAAAGAGTTTTGCAGATATGGTCCGCAGACTGCAGACGTTTTGCCTTTGAAAAAACAAACACCACCTTAATGATTCAGTTCAGCACTTAACCATTCAGACATCTTAACCATTCAGACATCTAAACTGTTCAACACTTACTGATTCAGATCTACCAAACAGCTGCTAAGTTTATTAAAAACTTTCTTTAAAGTTAGTAAATTACCAAGATTGTCCCTTTGTATAAGACCCTGTTTGGGATTTCATCTAAAAATAACTTATTGACTTTTTGGCTTTTACAAAAAGCCAATAAGTCAATAAGTTATTTGCCAAACCTAAAAGGACTTTTGAAAATGACTTTTTGTAAAAAGGTAATAAATTGTTTTTCAAAAGTTAAAAATTGTAGCTTTTCAAAATGACTCACTGACATAAAATTACAAATCTATCCCATTCTTTACCCTTTATCTAATAACCTTAAAATCGTGTCAAATAAAAAAATGTTCATTTTGGTTATTTTGAAAATTCATTTTTAGAAAAACTAATTCAAACACATTTTTTAAAAGTTCATTTCAAAAAGCCATAAGATAATAAGTATTTTTAACAAAAAGTTATTTTAAAGTTAATTAAACGTGATTGCATTCAATTAATTATTATATGATGTAACTTACGTTTTTTTAACTGAAACCTTGTTAAATACCAATTTGGGCGAGACTAGCAAGTCATTAGCCGTTGTTCAATCATTTGATAGAACGATCATGACACTAATCTATTTTCATACGGTTAATCTAGAATTAGATGCCCTTCCATTTGTTTTTCATTTGTTGGTTTTAATTAAATACTAGCAATTTGATTCCCTAACTTTTACTTTAATTTTCAGACAATCATAATACATTTACATTCAAGTTACATTGAATTTTCACTAGATTTCATTTTAAAGTTTCTCATTCATTTATAATCATTAATTCATTATTATCATAAAAACTGAGTAGAAATCAAATGTTATTTATTATTTATTTATTTATTTTTTGTTATTATGCTTAGCGATGGAAACTAAAAGGAAAATTGAAAGGAGAAAGACTTCTACACAAAATACAATACAATTTAGATCTCCGGATTATGTCATTATAAATCTTCCACAAACTTTACACAAAAAGCAACTAAAATAGGAATAAGACGCAATATAACCTGGCTTTTGCGCATATGCTTGATGAGGAACAACCTTACCCATTTCAAATACACATCACAAAACATACTACTTGCTAATTTGATTTCTAAAATAAAAAGAAACAAATGAGAACATGTGCGGATATTGAATGGGATGTATCTGACATCTTGTATCCTGATCAGACTTGAATTGATCAGGATTAAAGATGTCTGATACGATACATCCTTCCTTGTGTGGAGTCAAGGTTCCAGTTTCATGGAAACCACCCGTGATTGCCTGTTATGCTTTGCCACTCTCACAAAGACTACTGATAGGCAAGAAGGTGCCCACCATGGCCGTCTCACTTTCTGTTCCCCCTTTAAGCAAGCAACTGTCAAAAACAAACGCAAACCCAATTTGATTATACTAGAAAATAAGTTTTATTTACAATCAGAAGGTGAGTCTCTCACTCGTGTGTTCTACGTATGAACCATTTTATCTGGTAAACCTTGTATGAGTTTATTATTGATCTGGTTGTTTTTACATGTAAGTCTCATATGAACTCTAAATTTGACCCTATATTACATGACACATCACCTCAAGCCCCTGAAGTGTTTTCCTGAGCGGCTCAGGCATGCCTTTAAAACCAAGATTTTAGTGTATTGAAAACAGCTCATAAAATGATTACAAGTTTAGTCCAGTTTCTATTTTTAGATAACAAACTTTTTATTATTTTTTTTTTTTGCCAAAAACAGCCATCAGGAGTTAAGATAACTGATTTCAAAAAAATGATTGAAGATAATCAGACCAGTAACCAGCCAATAACCTGCCAAAATGATGACAGGTCAGCAACCTTTACAATGTTGGATTTTGCTGACATGGCCCTTATGTGGCACCTGAAAAAACGACTATCTTAGGTAACTACTTTAGAACAAAATTTTTGAAACTTCAATGGTTTTTTCTGGTTTAATATAAGGTGCTCCACAATGATGGCAAAACAGTTGCTTCTTGGGGATCAATCATTTGTGCATGGGGATGAAGTACTTGTGTTTAGAAAATAGTTTGTGCATCCAAGAATGACAAAAAGAGCTGTTTGACACGTAAAACGACATACTAATATTTGCCTAATATTTGCCCCAATAGTGACATGGATAATTATCCAAAATATTTCATATTACATAACAAGAAACAAAAGAGCATGTAAGAGACAAAGATTAATTACTAATACATGATAATTAAAATAGAGTGCTTGAGAGATATAACCTTTAATCCTTCTGAGTTCTTTGCATAGTGTTATAAAATCACCCCATTTCATGTGACAACGCCTAATAAACCGAAGAATTTGTTCGGTTGTGAACATGGACATGCCTTCCAGATACTCTCCATTAACACCATTTTCTTTAAAAGTTTGGCGATACCCACCCAGATTTATTTCCTCCAACCAAAGACCAACATCCTGGAAGAAAAATTTTGATCATAGTGTCAAACCTCTCTGCAACATTCTTCCATAGAGATGGTATGTTATGATCATTCATCATAGCATCTAATTGATGTTATAAGCATCCCATAACACACCATTTATGTAGCATTTGTGTGATGGGTTTAAAATAAGCTATCCGAGGTTCAGTTCTTTTTTACAAACCTCAATAAGCTAAGCTTATTTCATAGCATGGTATGCATAGGGTTCAAAAGAATGCAATAATGACCAGAAACGAAAATCAAGAACACGTAGAGAACATAGAGATTTGCTAATACATACAGTAGACTTGGATTAATCATATCTTAATCAACCCACTACCAAAAACGCACAAATTACAACACATTTTATAGAAATTTTGGTTCTTTTGTTGGTATGAAATTGGGTCCCAACAAGATAACTAAATTTGATAACTAAAATAAGCATTAATATCCCAACAAATCAAACATACTGAATCAAAATTGATCAATAATGCTTGTAATTATCTGCACTGCATATAAACCCTAGCATAAAACAAAGACAAGATCCCATAAAACCCACCAATACCTTCAATTTCCCTACAACATTTCTCAATTGCAACAACGAAACACAATCGAGCCACAAGATCAACAAATATAAAACAAGAAGTAATCAATCACACCTCTACCGTCCAAATGAAGAAATCCAGCGGCTCAGGCGGCCGTTCTCTGCTCATCTCACGAAAATCTCGAAACAGCACAAACCCTACAACAATCCTAAAGTCAAAACATCGATTCGATTAAAAAAAATGAGGAATCGAATGAATCTCGAAATATTAAACGAAAGAATCGATTGAATTTACCGATTCAATTCATACGATGGCGAGAAAGAAGGTGATCGGAAAACCCCCTTTTGAGTGTGTGTTAGTGTGTGTGAGAGAGATAGGGAAGAAGAAGAAGCAGGTTGAAAGGTGAGAGGATCGTTGTTTGGAGTTTGTAACTTTTGTTCCTAAACATCGACACGTGGACCCTCCATTGTTTATTTTCAATTCTTTTTTTTGAAATACTGGTATTCTCACGCTTTCCCTGTCTTTTGGGGCGATCGTTTAAGATCGGATTCCTTCAATCGTCGTAAGAACTCATACCATCTGATGCGCAGGAATCCCGTTGATGAGTAAACGTTCGCCCCCCATCAGAATCAAACCCAGGGACGAAGCTTGAATTTTTTGTGTAGGGGGCCAATCCTTAATATAAAATTTTTAGGAGGAGAAATCAAGAGGGCCAGACTCTATTAATATAAAATTTTTCGACCAAATCCTACTACATACCTGCTTCTGAGCCGAAAAACAGCAGGGGTCGGGGCCCTTGGCCTTCTCTATGCTTTGTCCTTGATCAAACCTAGGTTAAACCCCAAACTGACCCTTTATATGGTATCTTTCAAACTTGCTTGTAGATGAATTCAAACCCCCAACCTTCATATTAGAATATAAGAGCCCTAAGTCTCTAACCATTAGGCTGAGTTTTCAGGACCGTTGTTTATTTTCAATAAACCAAGTCGAGGGAGTTGATAACCAACTCATAATTAGATTTTGTATAACCAATAAATGTAGGTTTGGTTGTATGCTACCCCTCGTGAACACGCCATGATGACGTCATATAAGCCGGTCACAAAACTCATAAGCAATGTTAGTTGCCATTGGAACCGGACTCGGCGGATCGTAAACTGCCAGAAAATAAGCATTCGTGGCTGATTGACTTTGATTCACCGGTCAGACTCGAAACCTGACCGGAAATGGTGGTATGATGTGATCGGATTTAGTTCTTTTTTTAATTTAACTCAAATCTAAAAAAGAAACATTAATATATATATTAAAAAGCAACCAAATTGAATAGTAAAATATTTATATTATATTGAAATAGTAATTGATATATATATACACACATATACTATTTCAATATAATATACATACATACATACATATATATTATTAAATAGTATGAATACTATTGTAAAAAAACATTGTTCTTTCTAGGGTTTCAGCGGTGTTTTGAGGAGATAACGGTGATTTATTTGTTCTTATAAAAAATCAATGTTTGTTTAGGGATTTTAGTTTTTTTATTTCAGCCAATTGGTTGCCGGTGAAAAGGATTTTGTGAGTAATTTTTTCTATTATTTTTGTAACATATTTTTATGGATTTCGTATGATTTTATTTTTTAATGAGAAATTAGTATAGAGTTCGTGATGAAAAATTTGATTTTATTATATAATTTATACTTATGTAAATGATATATGACCCGCCGCAACGCGCGGCGGGGAAAAACCTAGTTTAAACAAAACATCGTATTTTTTAACAAGATTATGTTTATTTGAACTATTGTTCTCAAACTCAAACTAGACTGCTCGGATCGGGTTTCAGTCATTGAAGTTGGTCCGGTTATGTGCTCAGAACCGTTTTTGAGCGTACCAGCTGGTTCAACCGGCGGTCGGACAGGAAAACCGTCCGGTTGATCCGTTTTTTCTAGCTATATTATATTTGAATTTTTTAAATTTTTCTATATTTTTGCAGATATATTTATATGACATTTATAACGTCATCTGATTCTTAAATCTGGTCGGACTGATCCGATCCGTGACCAGTAAAGAGACGAGTTTGACGTTTGGTCCGGTTTAAAAATATTGGTTTGAACTTTAATTGTGTTTGCTTAAATGTGTTTATAATTTTATAATTTTTTTAGTTTTTAAATATTTATTATTTTATCTGGTTCTTAAATACGGTACAACAAGTAACCATTAAAATTTTCACCTTAATGTCCGGTCTAATTATAAAAAGATTGGTGATAAGCAACTCAAAAGTCTCTTAGGGTGAAATTAAGGCATAGCATCACAAAAAATATTACATTTTTAAAATTTTCTATCAAATATTATAAGGTTTGCAAGTAAAATGAAATTAGATGTCTTGAGACGGTAAGCCCTATTGTTAGAATGGATTACATGTAGTTTGATAAATTCATATTAAATGCATTTTGTTATTGGATATAACTTATAAAAGATTAATAGGCATTTATTGATCCTTCCCAATGCGTCTTGCAATAGAAAAACTAACTCCTATGCAAGTACATGCATCGTTTCGATTTTTATGAATTTGAACACTACCCTTTGTCTAAATTTTAATTTCGACTAAGAGCTGTAGTGTGTGTCTTGTGTCCAAACGGGTAATCCGATTGTTTAAACATTACTTTCACTAATGGTAAGGCTAACGGTGTTCTGTTGTTTTATCCAATTACTCATTTATTCTCACGTCGGAGTTCAATCGCAGGAGACATCATCATGTGCTAAGGCTAACGGTGTTCCGTTGTTTTCTTAGCATAACAACAAGGATCTTTAGGAGATAACCAATCGAACCTCCTGTCTTGCATTGATACTTCAACAGATTCCAAGCCCAGCAACCCATGTATATGTATAAGCCCATTTTATTTTTTATGGTGTCTTATACAAATTGAGGGCCCTAGGCAGTGACATATAATTTAAGCTCATTGGGCTGTCCCTAGACCGATTACACACCTTGTTTACTTGTTAATAGCGTCTTTTAATGCGCGATTGTGGTGTTTGAGGGTTGATTTGGGTCATTTGGGGTGTGGATATTATAATTGTTTGAAAGGGAGAAGTAAGAGATGAGAGAAAGTTTGTAAGTTGCAAATGAGGGTGTGATGAGATGATGTGGAGGATATGTATGGTTATAGGTAGAAAAGAATGTAGGTGGATTGTGTTGAACACCTCAATGGATGTCTTTGAAACATTCATCCTAAGACTTATGTACTTCATTTATCTTTGCATATTTGAAAATCAATCCCCTTAAATATGTGTCTATTTCATATGAATCATGATGTATGTATGAAACATTCATCCTAGTCTTTTGTATTTGATTTATGTTACACATTTGAAATTCAATCCCCTTAAATATGTCTATGTCATATGAATCATGATGTATGTATGTATGTATGAAACATTCATCCTAGACTTGTGTACTATTTTCATTCACAACCAACCCAACCAAACTATTTATTAAAAAACTAATTTCTTTCTCTTTCATTTACCCAACCCAATCAAACATATATATATATATATATATATATATATATATATATATTATTTCCATTAGCAACTCAACCCAAATCAACTTTTATTAAATAAATTTAATTTATGATTATTTTTAATTGTACTAAAAACTATTAAAAATATAAAAAATAATTTTCTTCTCATTAAATAAAGTTTTTGTTATTTAAACTTTTAAAAAATAAAATAAATAATATTAATCCTTTTTATAAAAGAATGTCAATATTTTACTCTACGAATAGGAAAAAAAATTAGTTATGAAAATTGGTAACTTACCCGTATATTTTTTAACTTAAGGCCATGTGTTGTGCACCGTGATTCAGGCATGAGGGGAACCGGTCACGCCCCAGTCACGCCCCAGTCACGCCCTCCCCATTAGACAAGGTGATGACTGTTGGGAGGGGAAAATGTAAAAAAAATAAAAAAAACGGTAATATGACCATTCAAACAAAAAAAAATTAAATTAAATCCTATATAAACTCATTCAACACACTCAAAAACACTCACATACTATCTTAATCTCTCAAAATATCTTTAAAAATTTCAACTCCAAAATCTTTAAAAACCTCTACACTATCTACACTACCATGGATCCAAACAACCTATGTTTTAACCTGTTTATGAATTGTAAACGACCTCAAGTCGATCCAAACAATTCAAACAACCCGAATCAATTTCTAACATTCTCAAATTGGTACCCACAACAACCTTTTTTCAGCCAAAACTCACCCGCCTTTGACAACGTTTCTGAGAATTAACCGGAACTTGATGTTGACCTGGTTCCGGAAACACAACCCGATGCGCAACCGGCTACATCGCGTCGTAGGCACCGACGAAAGGAAGTGCCAGAAAAAACAACAAAACCGAGCATCACTCGATGGTCGGAAGTTGAGGAGGTGGCACTAGCTCGTGTCTACATTTACGTTTCTGAAGATCCGTTCGTTGGTAACAACCAAACGAGCACGAAATTTTGGAGACGCGTGAGAGCCCAGTTTTTTCGGCAATGGGTCGTGACTCCTACTGGACGAATGACATGATTTCCGGCAAATGGCGTGAGTTACAACGTAAAGTAGCGAACTTTAACGACGTATGGGTTCAACACTACAACAACCGTAAAAGTGGTGAGAACGACGAATCGTCATGAACGAGGCGTTGATGACCTATGCTCGAGAAAACGGGCAATTTTCTTATATCACGGCCTGACAAGTTATGAGAAAATCAACCAAATAGCATCCCGTCCCGAAGTTACAAACTTCGAAACGGACGAAGACGTCATCGTTCGGAAAGTGCACGAACACTCAATCCGACTCAACCGGTCGATGTTTCGTTAACTTAAACGAGTCGGATGAGGAAGTGGAAATGGACATGCCCCCACCACCCACTCCTCAACGTCCGCCCGGTCAAAACAACAAAGGTAAATGACCACAGCCTCGTCTTCAACCGATTACAAAGAAACGTTGGAGACCATCTCCGAGTTGTTACAAAAATTTGTCGATTTACAGGAGCAAAAACAATACAACAATGATATGGAATTGTTGTGGACTCCAACCGATCACTTAACCGGTCGCGCTCGTGAAAAATGGCTGAGAAGACGAAGGAGCGGATTTTGAAACGATACAATATGAATTAATTTTTTTATTGTATTTTTTATTATGTAGTTTTTTTTTATCATGTAATTTTTTATTTTATTTTGTAATATTTATTTTTGTAATAATATTATGTCTTTTTTTAATTTATTATAATTAAAAAAATTAAATTCAAATAATAAAATATTGAATAAAGGTAATAAAAATATTGAATAAAGGTGGTGATGACGTAGAGTGATGAGGAAGTGATGGATAACATATGTAAAGATGATGTGGAGTGATAAAGGGTGACCGTGTTGGTTGATTATATGGCGCCTACGTGACGCCTACGTGGAGTGATAGGGGTGATGCATAATCATAACCTAACAAAATGTTAAATTTTTTGATAATATGTTCATCCACCAAAAAATCGTTGGAATGTGTAATGATAATGAAAACCAACGTGTGACATCTGGACTCTTTTAACTTTAATATTGCGCGATTTACCCACTTAAAGCTTATAGATTTGTTTCTGGTTGCCTAGGTGAAAATTTCATAGGAAGGTCCCTCATTCATTGATTGCGGTCACCTGAATACATTAATGTTGAGCTCTTCTCTCATCCACAACCAATGAGTAGTTGGTGATATTGAAAACTAGGCATTTCCTATGAATCATGAATCTCTCATCTATAAAGCTGATGTGAGATTTGCCGAAGATGTTATATAATGTCCCCCAGGTGCCCTGATATATACATACAGTATATGTTTTTTTATACATATCATATAATATATTAGTGTATTAAGTGTAGGTGTAGTGTAAAGATATGCATATGGACATGTATTAAACATGGATAAATTATTTATATTGCATACTTGTAAATTAATTTTTGTGGTTTTTATTAATTTGTACAAAATACTTGTGCGATTTTATTTATATTTAACTGTGTAAAGATATGCATATGGACATGTATTAAACATGGATAATTTATTTATATTGCATACTTGTAAATTAATTTTCGTGGTTTTTATTAATTTGCACAAAATACTTGTGCGATTTTATTTATATTTAACTGTGCATCATATTATAATGGTTATTGTATGATACTCATACCTTTTGTTTGGAAATAATTAAAAGGAGTAAACTTACCCTTTAATGCGATGGGGTGATATAACTAAAATATGTGTGTTATCATTGAGGGAGCTTTTTTACTTAAAAAAAAAACTTATGGGGGGCCGAATATCATAGGCTTAGTTTTTTTTTCCTATCGTTGTGTTTCAGATTATATATATTCAAGTTGATGATTCGAGTTGTGTCAAATATTTAAAAACTTTAGATATCTAATTTTATTTGCACTATAAAAAGTAAAGATGTGTTTTAACATACAAGGCATAGAATGTTTACAAAAAATGTTGCATATTACCCACTATAACTTAAACATTTTTATAAATTAAGTTTTGAAGTTCAACTAATATATTTATTTGAATTTTTTAAATAAGTTTAAACCGTAAACTATTAAACTTATTGTTAACAGACTAGTTATTATTATTTTTTTAAACCAAGAGGTCCAAGTTTTTTAAGGAGAAAACGAAGGAGTCCGGACTCAATACCTATAAAAGCTTCGTTCTTGTGTGTTACGACTTACGACGTGGTGATACAATTAAAAAAACATACAAACTCACTATGAATCAGCTTTATGAAAACTAAAATGTAGATATAACAACATTATGTTCTGAATGTTGTGATATAAGAATTTAGAATTATTTGAAAAAAAACCAGTTATATAATAGTACATAGATATGTTCACGGTCCGGTTATTACGGATTTTAAATGGAACCGCAACCGAACCATTAACAACGGTTTTTGGGCAGTTTCGCGGTTTGGAACCGAACCGTGAATACCCCTATTAGTACTAGTGTTTTTTAGTTGGTATCGGTCTCATTCTCTTGGTTACTTGAACATCACCATCAATTCACATAATCCGCTATTATAATTTCCATTTAATCAGTGAATGAAAGTTATCAAATAAAAATCAAATATAGATAAACTCTAAACTTTAAATACTTAGAGAAAGTAAAGATGATATTTATAAACCTAAGTGTAAGCTTGAAAACTTTTAAACTTTCAAATAAAAAAAAGGTATTATGGGCAAGGGTTGAACCCTAATGTTGGTTTCCTAGTCTGCTTCTTATCAATACTTATTAGTATGCAAAACAAATACAACGAATAAAAAAACGAACCGACATTTCAAATTGTAATGAATAGAATTTCTTGTATACCTATATTTATTTTGCTTAACATTTTATTGAATTATGTTTGTATTAACGATAGAGGTGGGCAACAATTTTTATAACCAGTTCCGGTCAACATAGCTAATAACCTTTCCGGTTAGGGTTGAGTTTTTGACCGCTTTTTGGCCGATTCTGGTTCCAGCTTCATTATCTCTGATAAACCGAAACCACCTATACTTGTCGGTTCGGATAAACTAGTTCCGGTTCGGGTAATCGGTTCTGTTTCTGAACCGGTTTCTTTTTTGCCAATCTCTAATCTGTTTGGGACTTTGGGTTTACATTTGATGTGCCACAACCATGGGCCTAGTTCATTGACCAGAAGTCCAAATTTAGGATGTAACCCATCTTAAGCATGGGCCTAGTTTTGTTAAGTGTTGGGCCAAACCCAATAATTTATATACACTAGTCAACTTGGTGAGCCCAAATCAAAACCGAGCTAGTTTATATGTTTCCCCTTTCATATTATCATATTTTAACAGAAAAACAAATAATCCACAGAGGCACAGGTACGTGGAATCATCAAACAGATTGCCAAATGGGGCGATTTCGGTTTTGAAGGTTTGGCGATAACCAAGCTCGTAAATAGGGATGGCAATGGGCCGGGTTTGGACGGGTTTGAGTAATCTCAGTCCCATACCCGTTTATAAAAGCATGTCCCATACCCATCCCAAAATCCATCGGGTATTTACCCGTTGGGTATCGGGTATCCCGACGGGTTTCGGGTATCCCGGCGGGTTTCGGGTATCCAGGCAGGTTTAGCTAAATATACTTGTTGAGAATAACTAACTTAAAACACATCAGGTATCAGACTATCAGCTAACTAATAATAAATCTATTTTTTATATAACCAAAAACTATATGTTATACATGCCAAGAACAAATTATTAATATATCAAATAGCATAAAATTTTAAAATTTCATAAGTTGATTAACATCGTTCAAGATAAACAAAAAAAATAGTAATCAACAAAATGGTTCAAAAAAATATTGCAGTTGTCACAAAAAAACAAAGATAAAAAAAGAAACAAATTATATTAACAATTTCTAAAGTTCAAAAAGAATAAAAAAGAAACAAATTCTATCTAATATAAATGTATATAAATGGGTATTTATAATAGGGTAAATGGGACGGGTAAACGGGTATATATAATCGGGTAATCGGGCCGAGAAAACGGGTATATGAACAAATCCCAAGCCCAGCCCATACCCGTGAAAATTTGAAAAATTAATCCCATACCCGACCCAATACCCATCGAGTTTGGGAATACTCATCCTATATGTATCGGGTTTCGGGTAAACCCGTCGGGTGCGGGTTTTTTTTGCCATCCCTACTCGTAAAACCAAATTGTTGACCAAAGTCAACGGGATAGTCGGGTATTAAACTAACCCCGCTAAGGGATGTGTATTCTTTCAGGGTTCTACTCATAGAAATTCTTACTTGTCGTCAGCCTGTAGAATCTGAGCGTTCAATTGAAGAAAAAGTCATTGTTAGATGGGTAAGCTTATATTTGTGTGTAATCGTCATTTGAAAGGGGTTTAACTACATTGACAGGCAGACATTACTTAAGTAAGGTGACTATGAGTAAAAAATGTGTGTAGGGATTGACTATCACGTAAATGAAGGAAAAAGAACTAATGATGTGGATTATTATGATTAACTGAAATTAAAAATAAAATTAACATTATCTTCGTAACCAAGTGACCATTATCGCTTGATTTCTTCACTAGTCACACCCCTATGTGCAATGTTGGAAGGTTTTATAGTAGTGTAACCAAATGTCACATTGAATGGCTACTTGATGGTCAAGCCTTGTTACACATAGCCTTAGCCCTTACCATAAACATATTGTACATTTTACATTAATGGTTGTACCCTCTCACTATATATAAACATGCATTTAATAAACAAGTTTTATCACATCTCATCTAGGACCATTTCAATTTTAGAGGTAATTTCATATATCTTCTAATTCCACAAAATAAAACGACGTTTTGTAAGTTTAAAGAAAGACGTATGTAATTCTTTCTAAAATTTATATAACAGGTTAAAGTGAGTAAATTGATCAAAATAGAGACATAAAATTGGATTTCTTGGTTCAACCAATTTGGTTGGGTCAACAAAATTATAAAACTTTTTTTTTTTTTCAATTAGTTCGAGTTGAAAACCGGTTTTGGATAGGAGTGAACAAAATTTAATTGGGCTCTTTTCAATTTACTCAAGTTTGAAACCGAATTCAACATCTAGTTAAGATTCGATCCCAAACCGATGGTTTTGCTTTGTTTGGAATCGGTTTCACACCGACTCGCTTGATCCTCTTGGCGCCAAGCATAGTCATGTTGTACTAGTTGCATTGAAGGTTTTACATATACTTGTTTTACAGGTGTTCGGGAAGTTCAACAATGGCGAAGTAGTGATGGATTTGGTGGACCCACACATGAAGGAAGCCGTGGACGAGAAGATCCTCTAGAAGATTTGAGCTCATAGACCGGAAATGCTGCCGGGTTTTTTTATGATTCGAAATATATCGTAGACTAACTTATTAATTTATGTATTGAACATATTTGTATAAAACATAAATGATATATATCAATCAATGATAAAAAAAGGGTTGTGTTATTCACACACCCACCTCACACCCTTTATACGCCTCGTATAGGTTTATACGAGGCGAATAGGGGGACAATCATTGGGTACCAGAATTTGTCAGTGCTAATGATTGGGGACCTATACTAGGCGTATAGACCTATACGCGTCGTATAGGTCATATACGCGACTCTATACGTGGCCAATCATTGGGTGTCAGTGCCAATGATTGGGGACCTATACTAGTAGTATAAACCTATACGCGGGGCTATACGCCACGTATAGATCTATACGAGGCGTATAGGATCGGTGAGGGTGTTGAATTAAAAAAGAGGGGTGTGTGAATAACCAATCCCTAAAAAAATAGCTATACAAATAACTTAAAATTTTGAACTTTAAAAAAATATAAAAAATAAAAGTGTATTTTATGAACCTTCACACACTTTTTTATACAATACAAACAAGATTTGAAAATTTGAATTTTCGAAACTAATGAATTAAAATGTTAAGTTTGAAATTATTGGATTTTGGTTAATATTTAAAGAAAATGATTATTATTTTTTTAATAAAGAGTTTGACTTAATTGTATTAAATAAAATTAATATTTATATTTGTATGTGGATAACCTAAAAATTTTCCATGTGGCAATAATATATTTTTTATTATACGGTATCAATTTGTATAATTTGATTTTGAGTTTAGATATATCATATATGCTTGTTTTAGTTTCTTATAATCTCTATTGAGGCAGAGTACAAGTATATAATGCATATGATATAGATTGAGCATGCATATCTATATTATATAATAAATCAATGTTTTTGTTTGTTACATGTCATGAGTTAGAGCATATTTTATTTTTGTTTCCTGCCTAAAATTTGAAACATTAAATCATTTATTAGCATTCCTTTATTAATAGTGATAATTAATAAATTTGACAAATTATGACTTTAACTTATTTTCTTTTGTTTTATAAATTATGTATACAAATAAATAATTAAGTCATGAATATCTTACATTTTCAATGTATAAATTTAATAATATGTTTAGAGTATATTCCAAAAACAAATAATTAAACAAAATAAAACAAATAGTTATGCTATAAAACAAATCGTAAGCTACACAAATTACGATTTTATTAATAATGGGAATATTAAAAACCCAAATTATTTCATGTATATTCATACATGTTTATATTTTAACTTATTATTTTCATTAAACAATATAAAACTTTGAAATTTTGCCATTTTTAAGGTATGTTACATAAACTAATGACTTATTTATATATTTTACAAATTATGGTATAATTATAATGCATTAAAGTTACTTCTTTTTATGTGTAGTAATATTATTAAATGTTAGTAGATAAACACTTTTACTTATTTAGTAATAAAATGAAAATTACTTTAATATTCATGTACTTTATTTCTTAATTTTTTTTAGACAACAAATTATTTTAAATGGTTATTATGTATTTATGACTCTTAATTTAAAAAAGATAAATAATTGGGAGCATTTACTATCATTGTAGTCATTTACTTTTTTGTTTTTCAGTGTGTATCTATTATTTAATTATTGATATTTATCATTTAATTATGCAATGTAAATAATAAATATGAAAAAATAATTAATATATTATTAAGCAAATGAAGTTAATCTAAAATTAGTTATAATGTTTTTAGTTAAACTTATTTTCTAATCTAAACTTATATTTAGATATCTAACTATCATTAACTTCGAATTATGTTCATTTAAATATTCAACAACAACAACAACAATAATAATAATAGTAACAACAATAACAATAATAATAGTAATAGTAGAAATAGTAATAATAATAATTGTTTTCCATGAATTATTTTTAAATATCTTAAAGTATTTAACTTGATATGATGATTTGAATATTAAATTACAATGTGTATAATTACAAAAAAAAAATCAATTGTAATTCTTAAATTATTTTTTAATAGACATAATTACCTTTTTATTAAAAAGTATATAACATTTTGTATATTTAACCCGTGTAACACACGGGATTTAACCTAGTGAATTGTATACAAGATTTGGAAAGTTTAGGATCATAGTAAATATGATAATTTTAAGGTTTAGAAATAGAAGAATACATCTATTACGGTTGTTGTCCTTTTAAATACGAGCTCCAAAATTTTTGGCATTTTATGTAAAATTTGTAAAATCGGTAGATGGGGCAAAGTTAGCTGTGTAACATGAAGGGAAGATACAATTAAAACTTGTGTGTTATGACGTGTCGATATGATTACGAAAAAATATGAAGTCGTGTGGGAGGCTGGTTATAAAAATTGAAGCATAGATACAAAACACTATTATATCCTATAGTAGCGTATACAAAACCATTCAACCGTTCACGGCTCGTTTTACAACCATTCAACTCGGTTATGAAGTCATTTACAACTAGTTTTAAAACTGTTCAACCTGGTTATCGGTTAGGTTTCGTGGATAGTTATTTCAATTAGTTGGTCCTAAAAATTATAATTCATAGCTAACATTTTATTTTTGATTTGTACAAAATGTCGTTCGTATAAAGCCAGGCTGAATCATGATACTCAATTATATTTAAAATTTTAATATTTCATATTAAACATGTTTGATTATTAATATTAGCTTGTTTATGAAAACAAAGTGATTTATTTTTGACTCATTGTTAGTAAATGTTAATATGTTATGGTATAAAGGGTTTATAATAGTAAAACCACTTAATTCCAATTTTAAACCAGCAAGTTCATCTTTAATTGTTTTGTGTTTGTTTTGGTATAAAAGCTTTCTTAAGTATGTTTCTTTTAATAGCCAAACATTATAGATTTTTTACGTTAAACCTAGGTTTACTTTGCTTTGGTTAGATTCATGTTGGTTTCACTATTTCATTTAGTTTCACATATATATTAGTGCATTTAGTTTTAAACTTAATGTATGTTATTTACCGTAAAACTAAAGTGGAACCAAAATGATAGTAGCAGTTTGGTGTGGTTCAACTTTATATTTCAAAGATTTGTTTTTTCGATTACAAAAACTGTTACTAACGGTTTGGTTCACTGTTTGACTAGAAAATCATCATAATCAAACCATTAACACCCCTAGCTGTGACATGACAATACAATTAAAACTCATTAAAAGAAAACATATGAAGTCAAGCGACAAATAGGTTATGCAAATTGAAATGTAAATATAAAACACTTTTATATTGGTGTGTTGCTTAATTATAAGAAGTTTTTAAAAAATAATTTTATTGAAAAAAATATAAGAAAGCCAAAGCGACATTGTACGATGTGGTGTGCTTACGAACTTTATTACACATGCTTTTTAGTGATATTAACATAGTTAAACATACAAAAGAACATGTATAGAATTATTATAACTTGATTATGTAGACTAAAATATAGATATAACAATATTAATGTTATTCAGTTAGAGTCGGTCTCATTATTAATGATATGATGAAGCACTGACGCCACCATCAATTTTTATAACTCACGATTATTACTTTTTTGACTAACAAACAAACATTATTGATTATAAATGAAATTATATATATTACGTCTAGAAATTTGATGGGTGAAATATAAATTTACACAATTAAAGTCGTGTAGGTAAGAATTTGTTACTTCCTTTATTTATACTAATATATAAAAATAAAATCAGACACATGTTATTATTTTATACCATCTTATACTAATTTTCTCATATCTCTCTTATTAAATCCATCCATATCAATAATAATAATATTATATAATATTATATTATATTAAATAAAACTTCTTAATATATTAATATTAAAAAAATACTTTTTAAAAATCAAATTAAGTATGACATTTTATATCAAAATGAATTTTTTTATAAATATTAAAATTTTTAAATTAATAGTAGAATTTTGTAAATAACAACTTTATTAAAAATTAATAAACAAAAATACTTTAAAATAAAAAAATTTAAAATAACAATATTTATTAAAAAATGATATTTTTTCTAACACTATTTTATTAACTATTTTATTAAAGAAATGTTTAAAAAGCAAACTTTAAATAAATACAAAAACTTATATTATTTTCTTGTTATTTAAATTCATTGACTTATATATTAATTTAAATAATATTTTATATTTTTAATGCTTTGTAAATTTTCGTTACAAAATATTTATTATTTTTCTATTTAATTCATTTAATATACATTAATAGCAAATATTTTTGTATAAAAAATGATATTTTTCAAAACAGTTTTTTAGACAAAATGGCTAAGAAACAAACTTTAAGAAAAACGAGGGTCTAATAAAAATGATATTATTGTAACAAGTCGGAAAGCTTCGCGATGCGGCAACATCAACGACAATTTACAACGCGATGTTTGTTTTTTTTGCTAATTTATCAATGTTTTTGTGATATAGATAGTGCTCTCAATACTTTTCTTTTGTGCATGCATTTTGGTGTGGTATATCTAATATGAGTTTTTCAAAACTCCACTAAAATAATATACACAAATAAAAAAATAGTTATAAACACAATGATCTTGAAAAATAGAATGTCGACCACACAAATAACAAAAGTTGGTCAGACACATATATGTTTAAAGTTAAAAATTCACGTGTCAACTGCACGGTTCGAGCACATGTCTTCGACGACTTTCAAACTCTTTTAGCTTTTTCTTTATTCCACCCAAACCATAATCCTAATTTATGTAATAAAGAAATGTATAATTCAATATATTATAAATGAATCGTATGGTATCATTAAATTATATTATTAAATTACCTTAATTTAATAATACATGTGTTTCATTAATTGTGCAACACTTCACGAAAAACAACATTTGATGTGTATACATCGTCTCGGCTAAACTCTTTGGCAGGATGTACTAGTGCCTTGGTGTGGCACCCAATTCCCATTCATTCCGTATAGGACTCTTAAAATGCAATTGCTTACTTAAGATCCTAGAAAAATCCCCATACATGTTTGATTTACAAAACATGTTAAGCATTTAAGACTTTCAAAATATATGGTTTATGGTTTTTGACAACATACAAAACATATTATTACCACCAAATACATAATTTAAACCGACCCATATGTTTTGCAAAAGATGGTTCGATCCGTTCCTTCTGATCTCGAGCTTGTGCCACCAATTCCTATCTATTTAAAACTTGAATACACACATAATACAACATAGTTAGTTCATAAGAACTAAGTGAGTTCACCCCATTGGCCCCCGAATCAATCCCGACAATCACACGGAATTTTCAAAAAATTTCAATGTCCAGCGCACTGGTTGGACGCACTGTAGGCATACAACAGAACTTTTGGGCGCACAACTGTAGATCCACTTTGCAATTTTTGTGTTTTATCACCCAAAACAGTTTCCGACCATTCCTTAACCCCCAAGTGCATCCCATAACACCATATGGACATAATAATCAAGTCCCAAGCATACTTTGGTGACTTAATTAAGCATAAACACGTACAAAACGATTTACTAATGGATTGTTTTGCCCAAACCTATAAAAGTGTCTTTTTACACATGGACTTCAATTTAGATAAGCACACCACTTGTGATTTACCTAAAAATTATTACACCAAGTTAGATAGCTCACACCACTTGTGAGTCAATCTATTTAATATACACACCACTTGTGAATTGTTTCATCAGTCAACCTGTGACACCTATAATTTCCTATTCAGCAAACAATTTAATTAAATGTTTATTTAATTTATTTTATTACATGTGGCACTATAATTAGTCTAATTTAGTGTGACACGTGGCACGATAGTACAAACACAGTCGCAAACACGATAATTCGAGGAATTATCAAAAAACGCACACACGTGTCAATTAATTCGGGAACGTTGGTGAACGTCGAACAAAACGAATAACTAAACACTAATAAGTTCACAATTGATCAAACATTGATTAAATATAACCCGAACAATGATAAACGAGGTGTTACAAACGAGAATACGACCGAAAACGAATCAAACGATCGAAATTGGGAAAATTAAGCTCAACCTGGAGCCTTCGCGGTACGCCAGGTACCTCGAAGTGGACCTTGGCGGTACGCGGAGCCTGGACGGGTGATTTGAATCCCGAAACACGCCATGGTACGCCAAGACCCCATGGGGACAGTCTTGGCGGTACGCGAAGCCGTCCAGACGCCAAATATTTATAAAACCAAGACAAATCATTCCTACCTATTCATCAAAACACTTCCCCCAGGTTCTGAGACCATCATTCGACTTTATCTTCTTCAAAACTTCCTGCTAAGCCTCTTGGAAGCCATTGTTGAGTTCTTGGAAGCCACTTTGAAGTTCTTGAAGGATTAGAAGCCAAGGAAGAGCTATTGTGAAGACTCACCACCATCACCATCACCTTTTAGCCACTGGAACCTCATTCTCAGCTGATCCTAGGAGCAACCCAGACCTGTTCAAGCAACATCTCATCTTGTTTGGGGCTTTAGAAGGTATTTCTATGTCACTTGTAGCATAAAAACACTCATACACCCATATGCAAGTCATAAAGCTTGCATGCATGCACCTAATCTTCACATGCACGAATTTTTGTTGATATACATCTATGATTTGATGATATGAAGGCTGATTTGTAGTTACTAGAACGATCTAAGATGTTCTACAATGAGTTTTGTTTGATTATGATCATATTCCTATAAAATAGTGACTTTTATGGACATGCATGTACAATCTATGATATTCTAGATGATTTTGAGTGTTCATGAATGATTATTTGATTTGTGTAAAGTGTTGCAATAGATTAGATAATGATTTATGGTCATTTTGGGCATAGTTGCTATAAATAATAATTTTTGTGTAAAGAAATTATGCTAGATAGAGAGATTGATGATAGAAACATGTTTACATGATGATTGATGATAAATATTGATAATATTTGTAAAAGAGATGTACTAAAATTGTTAAAATCATGATTTATGGGAAAGTTACTATAAATAGTAACTTTATTTATGTAAAAGTAACTAAATGATGTAATATGAACATGCATGTACTTTGGAATGATGATATATGTTTAAAATGATGAATTTTGATATAATGATTTTAGGTTATATTGAGATTGATTAAGGACAATAATGATATTATGAACAAACTTGTATGGTTTGATTTTAGTAAAATGGGTTCATTTACAACTTACTAATAATAGTAACTTTAATTGGGGATTTTTTTTTATGAAATAAGCTACTAGGTTGGTATTAACAATGATAATCGACTTGAAATGCATTATAAGGATGATAGGTGATGTTGTTGTATGATCTTTGTTGTTAAGCTTGTCAAACATAGAAACTTGCTATTTTAGGAAACTTTAATGATTAAAAACGGTCTATGTGCTTATGTGATCGTATATAACGATGTAATAAGTGTTAACATGATCACATAGGACTAATGAGCATGCTAGAATTATTAAAACGTGTTATGTTTGAAACTTGCGAAAAGTGGAAACTTACTATAAATTGTAAGTTGTCCATTAACGTGACTTACGTGCTTACGTGCTTACGTGAACAATAACGAGCATAATACGAACTATAACTAACACGCGGTTCACTAACGGGTCGTTGACTTTGACACGGTCAAACACGAACAAGCATGGTCAAACATGAACAAACATAACAACCGGGGGTTGTTGAGCACGAACACGGACACAAACACAATCACGAGCACAAACTTACGTAAGCAATACGATATAGGTAACCGGTGACCGATTCACCCGAAGATCCGGAGCTTACGCATTATCTACTATCACTAAGGTGAGTTTACGGCCCCTCTTTCAACTCTTTTACAAACTTTCAAACTAGGGGGAGAATACATGTGTTGAGTCAAACTTATTACTTGTACAAACATACTGTGTATGCTGGTTTATTGGACAAACATTAAGTGTTGTATCGTAACTAAGTCCTCACACAGTCTTACCGTTAATGTTTTACAACGAGGTGAGTTAAGGTAGTACTATTGGGCGTGACGAACCCCACGCGACGCCAACTCTTACTGGATGTTAGGACGCGTGTAATCTCAACCCATAGTCCATGTCCCTACGATAGGCATGACAGTGGCTAGAGCAAACAAGTCTAGTTCGGTAGAGACGCAACTGACACTTGGAGCCGGGGGCTCGGAACAAACATAAAATAAACAACATGACTCGTGACAAACGTTTTATATACTTATGTATATCCAAAACCTATGAACTCACCAACCTATGTGTTGACACTTTTTCTTAATATGTATTCTCAGGTAACTAGCTAACTGGCGCTGAACAGGAATGCACTTAAGGATACGAGCACAGGATTTGCATGCATTCATACCGTGTCATATTGAACAAACAATTTTTATTATGATTTGACAATCTATGTAGTGTCCGACATTTTACTTTCCGCTGCATTATCAAACACTTTATATTCAGTTGCTTAACAACTTATGATATTCCGCTGCTTATTACTTAATCGATGTGGTAAATGTTATATTTCAAACATACTTTTCAAACACATATAGAGTCGTTCTATATGACTGAGAGTTGTGATTCTGGCCACGTCACACCCAGCGGTCTGACACCGCACGTGGGAATTTGGGGGTGTGACACAATACCATTTTCAAAAAACACACAATTTAATCATCAAATACCGTAATCTATACGTACACCCATTAAATCACCAAACACCCAAAATCACATATAAACCAATTAAATCACCATAATCCAAATTCATACATACACCAATTAAATCACCAACACCCAAATTAATACGTATACCAATTAAAACATCAAAATACCTTTACTAGTTGATTTCACTAACAGGTCAATCACTCATTTTGACTAATTTCACTAATGGGTCAACTTCCTAGTTTTTACTGATTTCAACCATAGGTCAACCACCTAGTTTGACTAATTTCAATAATGGGTCAACCTCCCATTGTGACTACTTAAACAATTAAACCCACCCACATGTGGATTACTCCCCAACGCCACCCTTAGGTGGACTTACATGTCAAACCCAATGGGATTCCAATATGGACTTACATGCTCTTTCACACGAATGTGAATCATCACCAAATGCCATAATTCATGGTCATACATACACTTCCACATAATTGTGGATCACCACCAATTTCATGTGTCAATTTTTATCAAACACAAAATCACGCTATATCAAGTTATGCAATTATAGCATACCATCCATAGTAAAGAGTCCTACCAATCTATGTGTGGTCTTATATATACATACATACTACCTTAACATTGCATATTCCTCATACATTGTCAATTCAAACACCGACACATCCTAACAATGCAAATTCCATATACATAATAGAAAACTTCCATGCTTTAACACAAAGAACCAAATCTCCATATTCCTGCCAAGCAATGTATTTTCTACATACATTGATATTTATGCACCTAACTGTGACACCCCATAAATTCTTCAAGAAATGGATAAGACATCTCATGATACAAGAACTTGATTGTTAAACCATGAACCGCTATGAAAACACATGGAGATTCTTCACGACTAACTAAACTCATTCGTGTACTTGGTCCAACTTAAGAAACCACTCACGCAAGTAGGTTCAGAAGACATGAGGAAAAAAAAAAGGAATACAAACTATATATGTATGATCATAGCTCGAACCATTCCTTGAACCCATAGACCCAACCTAACACAACTAAGGTCAAGGAAACTCATTCCTATCAATCCCACTGTAGAATTCCTTTCATTAGTATGTCTCTCTAACCTGCACTAACGATAAACCAGGGAACGCGTGCATTCGAGGTCAAAACTAGAGATTTCTTGTAAACTCGAAAGTTACAGTCATGAACACAACCCATCGAGAACTACCTGAATCAACGACTATTATGAAATGATGACTAATATGCCGCAACGGGATTGGAGTAAGATCAGTTAGCCATGATACACAGCAGGAGCAAACACAAACACCACTATGGGAATGTGGACTAGAACCTGAATCAAGAAACTAAACTCAAGAAACGATCACCAAACAAATTGATGACCCATTGTAACAAATTGTCTTCCTGTCATTACACATCTCTTTTGTCTCGATATCCTTTGTCGCTACAAATCTTCGCGCCACATTCGGGAAACCTCTCTTTCTTAGGGAAACAAAGGAAAACTATTGATCGACACCAATGTAACAGCTAGATACCCACCTCGAAAACAAACCGCGTGGTCAAGAAATATACATATACAATTATCCTACTGAGATCACCAGGTAACCACCTGCTTTACAAACTCCTTGCTGGAAGTCGCCACGAACAATCGAGTCATTTCACAACAACGGCGGCAAGCGTACGAACCCTATTAAATCCTAAAACATAATAACATTCCGATCCAAACTTTGTTGAGAAAACAACTGTATGTGAAACCGCGTAGGGTCACACGACGAGATTCGTGACATACCATCCTCAAACTCTAACTCGATCTTGCGAGGCAATTTTAAATAAATTCTGACGCATCCTTGGGTATCTATGCTTGTGTCACGAGGTATTCGTCATGAGAACGTGACAGCTAGACTCCTCACGGATTATCAACCTCTTCTGCAATTATGTAAAACAATGTGATCCCTATGTAACAGTTGCGTATTTTCGATTTTTAATTTTTGTAAAAACGTAAACGATTTTTGAGAATCATGTTTTGTTACAAGCATTTTTTTTCTTAAAAATATATGTTAATGTGTAAAAATTAAATTATCTAAGTTAAAACATATATGTTAATTAATGTATAGATATAAGTTATATAAACCTTGTTAGCTAGGATGTTTTATAAACTTTTTCTAGACTTTATAAACTTAATAAGTTATAAAACTTATTTTTATAAACCTCATAAAAGCCTTAAACTATGAAACAATAGCTTATAAAAGTTACAGGGACCATTTTTGCCATTTTTCGAAATATGTTTGTGTGTTATAAGATTTATGATGAAAAGGGGATTAAAGGGGATAAGGTCGAGGGCCTGTTTTGCCAAAAGCTGAAACTTTCAGCCATGGCCGCCCCTACCTCCCTCGTTCGTACCAATCGGCCACCGACTCCACCCCCAATCGATGAAATTCGGCCATAAATGATCCATACACGCTCGGCCGACATCATCCAACTCCCAACTAACCTAATTAATTGCTTTAATTGTTCTAATCATTCGTAATCACCATCATTATCCTAACCGAACGATTTAAACCCACTTCACACTCGAATTCATCTCTTTCGTTCACAAATATTCAAATTAAACTCACCTGCACACTCACGAAAACTTTCTGGAGCTACCTGAAACATCAATCGCATCTTAGAAGCATCGAAACGTCGGATCCAACTCAAAGAACGGCCGAAGCCTGTCACGAACTCGAACCGGTTGTCCTAAATCAATTACAGGTAAGAAATACCTCCAATCTACTTGTTTCCATGCGTTGAATGAAATCCCTACGAATTCAAGGGCTCACATCCACTCCTCGGATCGAATTCGAACGGATATGAAACTAGGGTTTTGATTGAAGAAGATGATCTTAAATATGACTTTCAGTATAAATCGAATCTGGTTCAGTCACTAATACCTCTCCCAGCCGAGTGGTTAAAACACTCGGGCTGGGGAGGACGCACTCGAGTTCGAATCCCATGCAGCACGCATAAAACCGGATTTTGCCTTAAAACCTTATTTTTCTTACTTTTAACACATTTAAAAATTTATAAAAAAATACTATAAAATATGTTTCAACATTCTAAAGAATCTGTTAATTTTTATAAATTTCAAAATATTATTTTTGCTATTATTTTCTGATTATACAAGTTATAATAACCATTTTAATGTATAAAAATTTTAATAAATTAATGTATAATAACATGTGCCAAAGAACTAAAGAACTATACGAAACTATGGACGGTCTAAAGAACTATAAAAGCCTATATATATATATCAAAAGATGTCCTAGCTAGACTGATTGATTGTAGGTCACATGTTTGATGAGGTTTACAGATCTCCTTTACTACTAAGAACCCTGATTGCTATACTAGTCTACTTAGTTGACTAAGGCCCAATCATTAGGTCTTAGATTTTATTAAATGTTTATTTATTTATTTAATTAAGCATTTATTGAATTGTTTCTATACATGTTATGGTTGATCATGATTGTGTGATGAACTTAAGGAATCAACAGAGATTTCAAAGTGTATTTACAGGAACAAAGAACTGAAGAACTAAGAGGTTAATGTAGGGGTAAAATGCTTAATTATCATTAACAACAGTGTCCTATGTGGGTTAGTATGGGGTGGGATGGCGTCTGGGCGGGTTGTAGGCTCGACCCTTTCGTATGCCCTATATATAAGCATACCGATCTGGGTGATACATGTGATGTTAATGAGATTAAGGTTGTTACCCGGGGGTTTAACAAATGTTTGTATGTATGTTAGAACTATGGCGGAACAGAAGTGAATGGTAGGTAAAAATGCTTAATTATCATTAACAACAATGTCATATGTGGTTTAGTATGTGGTGGGATGGCGTCTGGGCGGGTTGTAGGCTCGACCCTTTCGTATGCCCTATATATAAGCATACCGAACTGGATATTACAGGTGAAGTTAATGAGGTTAGGGTTTTTACCGAAAAAGGGTTACAAAACTACTTTTCAAATACTAAACTATATGAACTCACCAACTATGTGTTGACTTGATCTTTTTGCATGACTTCTCAGGTGACGAACAGGTCGATTAAGAAGTTATTGCTTCCGGACTAGGACTTCAGATAGAAGACTTAGTATTTTTGGACCTGTATACTTTTGGGAGCATCATTATACATTATATTTTGTATATCTTGTGTAGATACAAGATAGAAAATTTATGATGTTGATGGTAGATTTACATTGTTAAATTATAAACAATACTGATGTAATTTAACTTTGTAATTCTATTCTATTTAGCATTTCTCATTTATATCACGTGCAATGTAAACAATCTGATCATCACGATTATCACTCACGATATCGAGCCCCGGGAACCTTCCGCTCGACGGGGACTCCGATCCAACCCCGCCGGCTCGGGGTGTGACATAACATAATGAAAACTAGTTAAGGGGCTAGAAGTGTCAAATAATTAAAGATCATTACAAGGGTTAAAACATGAAAAAGTGGCTAAAGAACTCATCTGGGAAGTCCCAGACGTGCGAACGCAGGAGCCAGAGAAGGGTTCTTGAACCCTAGCTTACATGCATTGGCGGAGGTTTTAAGGAGCCCGGGGGTGCCCCGACCCCTATCGTTTTTCCGGCCAGAAGTCTCGATATACTAGTTTTCGGTCAAAAAATTTTATAGGTATTGAGCCCGGCCCCTTTGGTTTTTCTTCATAAAATTCCATGGGCCCCCTTGGATTTTAAAAATAATGATATTGAACTAATATTGTAAGTTTTACCTTTAAGGGTTCACAGTATCGGTTGTTATCTTGTTCATTAGCAAATCTTGGGTTTAAATCTTGTTTTGAGCCTTAAAAAATAAAATGGACCTTAACTATTGAACATTACCTATTTCAATAATCATCTCCGCAAATGAAATTGCTGAGAAGTTTGATTTGAAGTGTATAATTAATGAGTTTAAAGAGCTTAAAGGTCGTCACGTTGAATTGTGATTCTTCTTTCAGGTACTCACCTTCTCGTTTTAAACATTTTATGTCTTGTTTGATACAAACATATATATAATTTTTGATTGAAACAAATATTGGATATTTTAAACTTTATGTGTTTAACCCGACCCGAATAATCACGCGTCGACCGAATTTTAGGCCAAAACATAGGGATAAGGAAAAAATTTTGCCCCATGACTTTCGGCCCCCTCGGACAAATTTTTCAAGCTCCGCCACTGCTTACATGTGATCGATTCTTGCGTAAAGTTAAGAGGAATTTCGTGATTAGGGCTGGGATCATCATCCTTGTTGCTATACAATCACTAGGTAAGTGATAATTAAGCAAAAACCTATGACAATCCGACTTTTCGAATTAACCTCGTTAACTGAAAATATCGAAATCACAAATATGAGGCCCAAGGTAGGCCCAATGAGGCCCAAAGTAGGCCCAATTGTAAATATGAGGTCCAAGGTAGGCCCAATTGTATTTAGGAGGCCCAAAAGGATTAATCTAGTCCAACAATGTTCTAAGTAGCCTGATTAGTGACGATTCGGTATTCCGGATTAACTCCGTTAACTTTAGAATTAACCAAAATGATGTGAAATCATTTAAAATCAAACTAGAGGGATGGTAATTGATCAAAAGCAGTCTTAGAATGTTAAAACTTCAAGGATTAAGATTGCAATTCAATAAAAGTCTCAATTTTGACTTTGAAAGTCAAAATTCGGCCATAGAATTGGGAAAAGTTCGAATTTCACAATAGAGGGACTTGTAACTGAAATTGAACTGTTCAAATCATGGCATTGATGATTTTTAACAGTTTCTAAACGTTATTGAGCCATTAATTAGACGAATTAAGACACTAATGAACTAGAAAGTCGAAACCGTCCATAATCGACTCAAATTCGAAAGATTAGATCAAAACTCTCGCAATTGAACTTTCCTAAACCTAAATCGGCATCTGTAGAGTCTTTCTCACACAACAATTTGATCTCAAGAGTTCCATAGAGGAGAATCAAATCGTGGGTCGACCGAACTTGAGCTACAAGAGGAATTTCAAAAATTCAACATCAAAACAGGTAAAAATCGACTTCCATACAAACTAAACATACCGATTTAGAGAAATCCCATGTCAATTTCGATCCTTGACATCGAATTGTAGGAATTCGATCACTAGGGTTTATATCATAAACCGAATTGGGGGTTTGAAGGTAAACGGATTTGAAAATCAAATTGATTTGTACAGAAAGCTTAGAAATCATTAGTTTAATGAAATCCATGTGTTGATTACATCAAACAATAACAAATCGAATGGTTTCAATTCTAGGGTTCTTAGAACCAATCGGTTTTGGGGATTTCGATTTAAATGGGTTGGATAGTCAAATTAAAGGATATGGGTAGTTTCAGAGGAGATCGACTAAGGTTAAACCTAAGTCAATCTTGATTGATATCATCGAATACTACGAATTCTATAGTTAGGGTTTATGATCAAAAACGGTTTGGGGATTTGTAACCAAATGAGTTTAAAAATCAAATTCAGTATTACAGAGATGTTCGAAATTACTTTCTTATCGAAAATCATAGGTCAATTGCATCGGATAACAACAAATTGATAGATTTCAGATTCTAGGGTTTATTAGTTTAAAAGATTTGGGATTTTCTAAGCCATTGTGATTAAAATTTCGATTAGAATACACAGAGAAGTTCGTTTGGATAGTAGGATGAAAAACCACATGAATTGGAGGTCGGATGTATTCAAATTTGGTTCAATTGATTTGAGAAACGAGATTGTTCGAACCGGACCTAGTTAGGGGTTGAATTGAGATGTTTATCTTGATAATTGGGTGAATTGAAACCCATTATGGATGCGTATGGATTCAGGGAACAGAAGCCCCAAGGTCTTGGGTTCGATCGGGTTCGAATTAGGGATCAATTGGGGGGTTTGGGTTCGGTCAAAGTAAACCCAAGGGGACCGGTTGGGTTGGGCTTAAGAGAATTAATCTTGGAAGTGTTAACGCGATACCCTAGCGGGCGAGACTGGTAAGATGCGTGTGTATTGAGTGAAGGGTCACTGGTTCGAGCCTTAGGGCTTCCAGTTTTTGTAATATTAAACCAATTTTTAGTATTTTGTCCATAACTCCTTCGTTTCAAGTCCGATTTAAACCGTTCGAGTTGCGTTGGAACCGTAACGGGAATATGAACACCTTGAAATAATAAAATTCATATTTTAGATCGGAAACGAAATCGCGTATAATTACGGTTATTTAAATAAAATCAGATATGATTTTATTTAAACGATTTCAAAGTCACACATATTTACGTATGCACATTTCTAACACTCTAGCATACGTGTGTTGACACGTATGTGATTTCAAGCATAAAACGACATCTCGAATAACACAACGTTATTGTTTAAACACAGATCCTTCGTAAGAGGATTATCTACGCGAGTTCACGTATTTGATCATTCTGCAACAATCAAAGGTGCGTACACGGCCCCTTTCTTATTTTAAACTGTTTTGGGGGAGAAAACATGTGCAACAAACATTTTAGATACATATCACTTGCATGAGTTAGCTGTTTACATTATGTGACAACATAGCATTTAAAAGTCCTTACACTTCTAACCGTTTAGTTTGCCGTAGCGCAAAGCGTGGTAGTTGGAAATAGATCTATTAGGTTTGACAAACCTCACTTGGTAGATGGGATCTACGCAAGTGTTTGACTGACCAAACATTCATTACTATTGTTTGTGCTAGACAATAGTGGCAAGGCAAAACATGCGATAGCATGCACTAGTCAGCTTCGGTGTCGACCACTTATGTAAATAGTATATATGACTAGCTATCATGACTATGCAATGTGTGATTATGTTATCTGCAAACTTTATATTCAAACTGTGGTTTCAACATTTGTGAATGCTTAAACCTGTGTAAAGCACCAACCTTTGTGTTGACTTGATTTACATGTTTTTTCAGGACGCTAAGGTGCACAAGAAAGCAAGCATGGACTAGGAGATTGTGTCGCATGCATGTCTTTACATTATAGTTATTTGAATTTGAACATTTGAAAACTTTGCATTGTAATTTACATTTTACAACTGTTATTGTTTTAAAACGCTTCCGCAAACTTTGAAAACTTTGATGTTACAGATTTAGACCAAAGTATGTTTTGAAATTCATATAGAGGTCTTCGTTATGTCTAATGATCTGAGATCCTGGTTTGTCACGTTCTCAAACGGTATGATTCCGTTAGTTGAAAATTGGGGGTGTGACAGATTGGTATCAGAGCCATTGGTTATAGCGAACTAGGTTTGCATTTGTAGACGTAGACTATAACTGTTAGACATTAGACACGCATACTTACACATATCACTTAGAAATTACATATGGCATTATGTAATAGACTTGCTTACACATTCCATGACACTGCACTTACATATGGTATTATGTAACAGGCATGGCATCTTCATCATCAACACCATATATATACATTGATGATTCGGAAGATGAGGAGCCAGTAGTTCCAGCACCACCATCATCACCAGCACCACCTATCCCATCTCCTCCACCATCTGAGAGAGATGACTCAGACCCTGAGGAGGATCCGGAGGAGGATCCGGATGAGGACCCGGAGGAGGATCCGGAGGAGGATCCAGATGAGGATCCGGATGAGGATCCGGAGGAGGAGCCAGTTGAGGGTACTCAGGAGATTCCTGCTGAGGGACCTTCTACTCATCCACCACATGCATTGGATGTTCCTGAGCCTAAGAGACAACGGACTGATTCTGAGGAGATTGCCAAACTACGTGAGGATTTATACTGGGCAAATGATAGGATTGAATACAATGTGCGGGAACTCTGGGATGCAAACGAAAGACAAGATAACATTGCTCATCTGGTTAATGCGATGCGAGATGAGATCATCCATTTGACTGGTCGTCTCGAAGCTTCTGAGAACCGAGCTGAGATTTTGGAAGGCAGACTTGAAGCCTTGGAAGATTTGGTGGTCTCGGAGAATGAGGAAGAGGAGGAAGAGGAGGAAGAGGAGGAAGGGGAAGAACCAGCACCAGCTGTTGATTCTGATCCTGAATCCACTGTTGAGGATGATTGATTTTCTTTATTTTGTTTAAATTTATTAGGGGTGGGTTGTGTCCCTACATTAGATGTTTGGAAAATTTATGTTCTGATTTCAAAAGTATTGTACTCAAATCAGATTATTATCTATTGAAAGCTATTATTTACTGACAACAGTTGTGTTGATTTCTACATTACATGGTTGTTGTTTGTTGTATTGTTTACACATGTCACATTGGACTTTGATAACACTCTAACACTTCTTTTAACTAGGAAGATAATGGCTGAGGGGAACGTTCACATGACAGTTGCTGAGCTCAATGAGCTGATTAATAACAGGGTCGCGGAGGCTATCGCGAACTACGCTCAGACACACAATACAGGGCCACAGGGTCCAGCTGGGGGATTGGTGAATCCACAGGCGTGCACGTTCAAGATGTTCTTGGACTGTAAGCCACATAACTTCAAAGGATCGGAGGGGGCCATTGGACTCCTTCGATGGATTGAGAAGGCTGAATCAGTGTTTGAGATGTGCAACTGTCCTGATGAGAGCAAAGTAAAGTATGCTACTGGAACGTTGGAGGGTCCAGCATTGACTTGGTGGAACTCGAATGTCCAAACTTTGGGATTGGGTGAGGCCAATGCCTTAACCTGGAATGGTTTTAAGACTTTACTGCAGGAGGAGTACTGTCCCCGCAGTGAGATGCAGAAATTAGAGGAGGAGTATTGGCACCTCAAGATGGAGGGGTCAAACATTGAGGAATATACGACCCGGTCACATGAACTGGCCAGACTTCTACCTCACATGGCTACTCCCGCAAGCAAGTGGATAGAGAGGTACATCGGGGGATTGGTGCCTCAGATCCAGGGATTGGTCACTTCTGCAAATCCCACAACAATTCAACAAGCTGTTCGACTGGCGCACCAATTGACTGATCAGGCAGTGTTAAAGGGGACTCTGCCTAAACGAACATCAGCTACTAAAGTAGGTGACCACAAGAGAAAGTGGGAAAGCAACAACACCAAGAACTATAACCAACAACCGTTTCAGCAGAACCGAAGGCAGGATTCAAACAAGTCTTATCACAACTCGAATAGTGGTCAGCAATCATCATCGTCAGGGGGTTATATTGGTAAACATCCAAAGTGCAACAGGTGTGGATTTCATCATGCGGGAAATCAGTGTGATAAGGTTAAGTGTCAGCGGTGTGGTAAGGTTGGGCATGCAGCTAAGGATTGTCGTGGAGAGCTGCAAAACAATCACAACAATCAGAATAACAACCAGAACAACGCACAGAAGGGTTGTTTTGAGTGTGGCAAGATGGGGCACTTTAAAAAGGATTGCCCACAACTCAAGAAAGGCGGGGATAACAATGGCAACGTCAACGACAACGGTAACGGCAATGGCACCAATAATAACAATAACAACAATAATGGTGCTAGGGGCAGGGCGTTTGTGATTGGAGGACGTCAAGCACGGGAGGATCCCAACATTGTTACGGGTACGTTCCTCTTAAATAATCACTATGCCTCTATGTTATTTGACACTGGTGCCGATCGGAGTTTTGTATCTAGTTCACTTGCTAAGTTGCTAAATGTTAGTCCCACTGCCTTAGATAGTCCATACACTGTAGAATTAGCTGATGGCAAGTTAATTGTAGTGGAACATATTCTTAAAGGATGTATCCTTGATTTGATGGGTCAAACATTAGAAATTGATCTTATGCCTATTGCCTTAGGCAGTTTTGATGTAGTCATTGGCATGGACTGGTTGTCCAAACACCAGGCTGAAATAGTATGCCATGAAAAGATCGTTCGTATACCTCTTTCGCATGGAGAGACATTGTATGTACAAGGCGAGAAGAGCAGTATGCCACTACGTCTCATATCTTGTATGAAAGCACATAAATGTCTGCGTAAAGGTCATACGGCAGTTATAGCATTTATAACTGAAAAACCGGTAGCTGAGAAGAAGATTGAAGATATTCCAGTAGTTTGTGAATTTCCGGAGGTATTTCCAGAAGACTTGCCGGGATTACTGTAACATCAGTGCCTGAACCGACACCGGAACAGTGATCGTAAACAGTACGTGAACAGTAATCAGGTACAATTTTCATGTAATTCAGTGTATTTCATGTTCATATCAAACTTCAGTATCATTTCATGCTAACAAAACAGTGAATTCACAGTCATTTCAGAGAAACCGATTCAGAACAATGGTTCTTGAGTCAGATAATTATCTGGAAACACAGAACCATCATGTGATTTATTTGCTAGGATCTTATTATGTATAAACGTATGTGAGGCTTTACAGAACAAAACAGCACGAATGTCGTTACGTGAATGCTAAACCGACGGATTATTCGTATAGGTGACGATCCGTACGAATAAATCTGAAAGTTTAACGTTCTGAATGATATTCAATAATTAGAAAACAATATTGAAAAGTATAGTTATCGTCGTGTTTGATCGAGTGACGATTCGAACAAATACGCGCGATGACCGCGCGGTTCAATTTAAACGTTAATTAAAGATTTCGGAAATTTAATAATTAAAAGATATTAGTTAATTTATTAGGAATCACAACCTAAAATAAATTTTCTGATTCTATATTAAAAACCGAGTCGTTTCGTTACGAAAAATACGCGAAAAACGACGTTTCTACGCGAAACCACGCGAAACCGAACGAACCCAAGCGAAACCGGGTATTTCCTCCACATTTATTGTGGCATTTAATGCCACAACAACCATCACCAACCAGAAAAATCCTCCATTTTCGTTCATCATCTCCACCCCTATTCTCTCTCTAAAAGTTTCCATCTTCTCACTAAGATTTCTAACTCAAATCACCACCATTTTGTGTGTTTTTGGTGTCAAAATCACCACCATCACTAGTAGAACACGAAAGTACAACAGATCTAGAAGTTCATCCAACCGATTTGAGGTAAACTCGCAATTTATAAGCGGTTTTTAGGGTTTTTCAAACCCTAAGTTCGAACCCATTATGGACCGGTTTTACACCACCTCAACACTTAGGATTTACACTATAACCTCATAGAACGAAGTAGGAACTAGGGATGAGTTTGGGCTAGTCGTTTTGGCTGAGATTAAAGGCTGCATCTGCTTGTGGTTAGGTCGGCCGAATGACTCGACTCAGCAGGGCCGAAAGGCCAGCTCATTCGCCGAATGAACAAGATCCTACACATTCGACCTGGACTCATACGGCAGTCCCTCATTCGGCCTAAGACTCTATTCGACCGAGACCCATCCGCCCACTTTTCTTTCGGCCTATCTTCCTCATTCGACACTACTTTCATTCGGTCAAGGACATCCACATTCGACCACAAACCTCATTCGGTCGGGTGCCCTATTCGATCGAGTCTCCCATTCGCTACTCATTCGACCGATTTAACTCTTATTCGGATAGCTACATACTCAATCGGCCGAATGAGTATGAAATTGGGACTTGTTCGGTTGAAGGCTATTATATACATAGGGGGGGGGGAGATAACTAGTCACACAAGGGAAGCATGTATGGGTGTGCATGGGATTGGAAACGTGAACTCATGCATGGGAAAAGAAATGAATGCATGACTTGCATGGAAAAACATACGTGAACCCATGCACATGTATGAGTGGGAGCATGGCAAACTGATGGTGTTTACATGTTAAAAGCTAAGTCATTAATACCTTCTTAAACAAATGATAAACTATAGCTGTCTATCTCATGAAAATTTAGAGTTTCCATAATAAGGTTTTATCATGAGTTATTGAACGGAAGGTTATAGGTTTGATTTACATATGAACATCTAAATCCTCGGGAAACCTATAAACACACACGACTAATCTAGGTGGTCTATTCAAAATGTCAAGGCTTAGTAATCAAAGAACTAACAAGAAGTTCGTTGGAGCTTAAAGTATAGTAACGGGTCCGAATTTGGCCCAATGGGCTTAATCTAAGCCATCACGTGTTAAATATTCCTTGTTTTAATTAATTGTGTTTTTAATAAAAGATTTTAAATTAATAACTCATTTAAATTACATTAAATAAAGTTTCTAAATAATTAATTCGAAAAGAAATAAATTAAACGTGTTCTAGCCAAGGACTCGTGATGATAAATTTTGGGATAAGGGTTGTAACGGGTAATGAATTAGACTAAGTTAGAAAGAATCCTAGAACCACATTAGTAATCTAGGACACTTAGTTGCACACAGAGACCAAACCCTAGCCACGACAACTACCGTATGTACTTATTGTATTCGAATTCTTTTAAAACAACTCAGGTGCTAAAGATACATAGGCAACATTCAAAGAGCGCGCATATCTTTTGTGGTTCATTTACACAGCAACACAGGTGAGTTCATTGCCCCTTTTCTAACATTTTGGTTTTAAAACGCGGGGCTGAGAAGCATGCGTAAACTGTTTTATTTAAACTGTTTATTTAAATGCTTTTATTTATCATATGTTTTACATATATATGTTTGTTGATACCCCTGGACTCCTGTCTAGGAAATTATTAAACAGATCAAATTATCAAATTAATTACTCTTATGATTAATACTTTAATTTAAACTTTAAATCAACCCTTAGTCCATAAATCTCAAATTTAAGAATCTAAACTCAAAGTGGAATCAAATGAACAAAATCAAAAGATCACATTCAAAGAAATCATAGCTCAGTGTGAGATCTGAGATCCAAGAATCAATATCAAATCAATTATCATTGTGAATCATGGGAAAGTCAAAAGATCAAGATCAAGAGACTTAAGAAATCAGATATCATAAATGTGTGTGAATCATGTTAATAATGAAATCATTATGATTTAATGAAATCATTAATCTTCAACCTAAGGTGGATGTCAGTTGTATAAGGAATCAAGACCACGTGTAACACACATATAAAGTCCCACTCAGATGCAGAAGACCATTGGGTCAGGCTGTAACGGGCTATAACATGAACGATCAAATGGAATCAATATCAAAGTCAAAATCATGAGAATCAAGAGATCAAGAATCACAGGATATCCTTAAAGTCCCACTCAGATGCAGAAGACCATTGGGTCAGGCTGTAACGGGCAAAACATTAAAGTCCCACTCAGATGCAGAAGACCATTGGGTCAAGCTGTAACGGGCAAATCATTAAAATCCCGCTCAGTTCAGGTGTACTCCTTGTGAGTTATGCCTGACATGGGTCACGTGTGAGAGGTTACAACTTGGACAACCACCAACAACTAAGTCTAACTGATTGAGTAAAATCATAACCAATCATCATGTCTTAGTTGTATTTAAATGTTTTATTTAATTAATAAATTAAATATTTGACATTTTATTATTATCACTGTCTTTTTGGGAAATCATATATCAATGAGGAACCCAATAAATCAAAGGCATATCAGATTTCAATATCATGATCTAAATCAGAGGTGTTGGGTAAAAATGCTTAATTATCATTAACAACAGTGTCATATACATATTAGTATGTGGTGGGATAGCGTCTGGGCTTGACCCTTTCGTGATTCCCTATATATAAGCATACCGATGTGGATATTACAGGTGGAGTTAATGAGGTTAGGGTCTTTACCGAAAGAGGTTTTCAAATCATTTTCAAATCATAAAACTATATGAACTCACCAACCATGTGTTGACTTGATTTTTGCATGACTTCTCAGGTGACGAACATGTCAACTAAGGAGTTATTCCTTTTGGACTAGGACTTCAGATAGAAGACTTAGCATTTTGGACCTGCATACTTTTGAAAACATCATTATACAAATTATTTTGTATATCTTGTGTAAATACAAGATAGAAATATATGATGTTAATGGTAGATTTACATTGTTAAATTATAAACAATACTGATGTAATTTAACTTTGTAATTCTATTATATTTAGCATTTCTCAGTTATATCATGTGCAATGTAAACAATCTGATCATCACGATTATCACTCACGATATCGCGCCCCGGGAACCTTCCGCCCGACGGGACAACCGATCCTATCCCGCCGGCTCGGGGTGTGACAATTACCGCCTATCAGACAGGTGGAATTCCGAATCGACCATACACCAGATGCAGCACCGATAGCCAGGGCGCCTTATCGACTTGCACCTTCAGAGATGCAAGAGTTATCTACACAACTGCAAGAGTTGTTGGATAAGGGTTTCATACGACCTAGTTTTTCACCGTGGGGAGCTCCAGTTTTGTTTGTTAAGAAGAAGGACGGGACTTTCCGTATGTGTATCGATTACCGGGAACTTAACAAAGTTACTATCAAAAACCGGTATCCGTTACCTAGAATTGACGATCTGTTTGATCAGTTGCAAGGTTCGAGCTACTACTCGAAGATTGATCTCAGATCGGGTTATCATCAACTAAGAGTTCAAGAGGAGGATATTCCAAAGACAGCATTCAGGACGCGCTATGGCCATTATGAGTTCTTGGTCATGCCATTTGGGTTGACAAACGCTCCAGCTGTATTCATGGATCTCATGAATCGTGTTTGTAAACCTTATCTTGATAAGTTTGTCATTGTTTTCATTGATGACATTCTTATCTATTCTTAGAATGAGGAGGAGCATGCTGAACATCTCCGATAGCTACTAGAATTATTGAACAAGAACAATTGTACGCTAAGTTCTCGAAATGTGATTTCTGGATGCGAGAAGTACAATTCTTGGGTCATATAGTCAACGAAAAGGGCATACATGTTGATCCAGCAAAGATTGAAGCAATTAAGAATTGGGAAGCGCCAAAGACACCTACCGAGGTACGACAATTCCTTGGTTTGGCGGGTTATTACCGACGATTCATTGAGGGATTCTCAAAGATCGCTCAACCACTTACAGCTCTTACGCACAAGGGAACGAAGTATAACTGGACGGATAAACAGGAAACTGCATTCCAGTTATTGAAACAGAAACTCTGCAGTGCACCGATTCTGTCCTTACCGGAAGGGACGGAAGACTTTGTGGTGTATTGTGATGCATCTGCACAGGGTTTGGGATGTGTGTTGATGCAACGTGATAAAGTGATTGCTTATGCTTCAAGGCGGCTACGACCACACGAAAAGAATTACACTACTCATGACTTGGAGTTAGGAGCAGTGGTTTTTGCTTTGAAGATTTGGAGGCATTACCTATATGGAACTAAGTGTACCATTTACACTGATCATAAGAGTTTGCAGCATATCTTTGATCAGAAGGAGCTGAATATGAGACAACGACGATGGGTTGAGTTGTTGAACGACTACGAATGCGCGATTAAGTATCACCCGGGAAAAGCTAATGTGGTAGCTGATGCTTTAAGCAGAAAAGACACTTCAACAAGACGGGTTCGCGCACTTATGATGACAATACATACTGATTTACCTGACAAGGTACGCAGTGCTCAGCTGGGAGCCTTAGAAAAGGATAATTTGGTACATGAATCCTTACGGGGGATGGAAACACAGTTGGATGTCAAGTCTGATGGAATTCGTTATTTCATTGATCGACTGTGGATACCTTTGTACGGAGGTTTAAGGGAACTCGTGATGGATGAAGCACACAAGTCCAGATATTCAGTCCATCCAGGATCAGACAAGATGTATCATGACTTGAAGGCACTGTATTGGTGGCCTCACATGAAAGCTGACATTGCTAGGTACGTTAGCAAATGTTTGACTTGTTCTAAAGTCAAAATTGAATATCAGAAACCATCTGGTCTGCTGCAACAACCAGAAATACCAATGTGGAAATGGGAACAGATTTCGATGGACTTCATTACTAAGTTACCCCGTACACCAAGTGGTTGTGATACGATATGGGTAATTGTTGATCGATTAACGAAATCTGCACATTTCTTAGCAATCAAGGAAACCGACAAGATGGAGAAACTGACTCGTATTTACATCAAGGAAGTGGTAGCACGACATGGCGTGCCAATTTCTATCATATCAGATCGAGATGCTCGATTCACTTCAAATTTTTGGAAGTCACTCCATAAGTCATTGGGAACTCGTTTGGATATGAGTACCGCCTATCATCCACAGACCGACGGTCAAAGTGAACGTACGATTCAAACGCTCGAGGATATGTTACGAGCTTGTGTCATTGACTTTGGTGATAGCTGGGAAAACCATTTACCGTTAGTGGAATTCTCTTACAACAATAGTTATCATACAAGTGTTCAGGCAGCACAGTTTGAAGCTTTGTATGGTCGCAAATGTCGTTCACCAGTTTGTTGGGCTGAAATTGGTGACAGTCAGATTACAAGTCCTGAATTAGTGCACGAGACAACAGAGAAGATAGTACAAATCCGGAACCGTATGGCAGCGGCCCGGGATCGACAGAAGAGTTACGCTGATAAACGTCGTAAACCATTGGAATTCCAAGTAGGAGACCGAGTTCTTCTAAAGGTATCACCTTGGAAAGGTGTGATACGATTCGGCAAGCGCCGAAAGCTTAGTCCACGTTACGTAGGATCTTTTGAGATTCTGAAAAGGATTGGTCCGGTTGCGTATCAACTCAAACTACCAGATGAACTCAGTGGAGTTCATGATGTCTTTCATGTATCGAACTTAAAGAAATGTCTTTCTGATGAGACATTGATTGTACCATTGGAAGAAATACAAGTGGATGAACAGTTACGATTCATTGAAGAACCAGCTGAAATCATGGACCGAGAGGTCAAACAACTTAAACAAAGTAAGATTCTGATAGTCAAAGTCCGGTGGAATTCAAGACGTGGTCCTGAATTCACATGGGAACGGGAAGACCAAATGATGAAGAAGTATCCTCATCTGTTTAAAACAACAGCAACAAACACTGAGAGCGCACGTTAAATTTCGGGACGAAATTTCCTTCAACAAGGGGATGACATGATGTTTCACACATCAACACTGCAAATTTCAAACTGTAAGCACAAACACTTTACTCAATTAGTTTTGTTATAAATATTTGTCCTACATTACATTTTATACATTTTATGTGCTACATTTCATATGTTACATGTTATGGTAGTACATGCATGATTAATTACACACATTTTACTATGTACGAGGTTGCATAGTACAAACAGTTACAGACACTCACTATGTGTGAGGTTACACAGCACAGTATGATCGAACACAAACAGTCACAGTTAGGTGAACTAACTAGTGTACATGCAAACAGTCACATTGAACGATCACACTTAGTTGTGATGTTGCAAGCATTAGATTTTGTGTGTGAATACACACAAGCACACGGAATGATCAAACCACACTATCACGTACGATTTAAACTCGTAAGTAGTTTCCTAACTACTCCTAACATTTACTAATTTTCGGGACGAAAATTCCTTCAACAAGGGGATGATGTGACAATCCGACTTTTCGAATTAACCTCGTTAACTGAAAATATCGAAATCACAAATATGAGGCCCAAGGTAGGCCCAATGAGGCCAAGGTAGGCCCAATGAGGCCCAAAGTAGGCCCAATTGTAAATATGAGGTCCAAGGTAGGCCCAATTGTATTTAGGAGGCCCAAAAGGATTAATCTAGTCCAACAATGTTCTAAGTAGCCTGATTAGTGACAATTCGGTATTCCGGATTAACTCCGTTAACTTTAGAATTAACCAAAATGATGTGAAATCATTTAAAATCAAACTAGAGGGATGGTAATTGATCAAAAGCAGTCTTAGAATGTTAAAACTTCAAGGATTAAGATTGCAATTCAATAAAAGTCTCAATTTTGACTTTGAAAGTCAAAATTCGGCCATAGAATTGGGAAAAGTTCAAATTTCACCATAGAGGGACTTGTAACTGAAATTGAACTGTTCAAATCATGGCATTGATGATTTTTAATAGTTTCTAAACGTTATTGAGCCATTAATTAGACGAATTAAGACACTAATGAACTAGAAAGTCGAAACCGTCCATAATCGACTCAAATTCGAAAGATTAGATCAAAAATCTCGCAATTGAACTTTCCTAAACCTAAATCGGCATCTTTAGAGTCTTTCTCACACAACAATTTGATCTCAAGAGTTCCAGAGAGGAGAATCAAATCGTGGGTCGACCGAACTTGAGCTACAAGAGGAATTTCAAAAATTCAACATCAAAACAGGTAAAAATCGACTTCCATACAAACTAAACATACCGATTTAGAGAAATCCCATGTCAATTTCGATCCTTGACATCGAATTGTAGGAATTCGATCACTAGGGTTTATATCATAAACCGAATTGGGGGTTTGAAGGTAAACGGATTTGAAAATCAAATTGATTTGTACAGAAAGCTTAGAAATCATTAGTTTAATGAAATCCATGTGTTGATTACATCAAACAATAACAAATCGAATGGTTTCAATTCTTGGGTTCTTAGAACCAATCGGTTTTGGGGATTTCGATTTAAATGGGTTGGATAGTCAAATTAAAGGATATGGGTAGTTTCAGAGGAGATCGACTAAGGTTAAACCTAAGTCAATCTTGATTGATATCATCGAATACTACGAATTCTATAGTTAGGGTTTATGATCAAAAACGGTTTGGGGATTTGTAACCAAATGAGTTTAAAAATCAAATTCAGTATTACAGAGATGTTCGAAATTACTTTCTTATCGAAAATCATAGGTCAATTGCATCGGATAACAACAAATTGATAGATTTCAGATTCTAGGGTTTATTAGTTTAAAAGATTTGGGATTTTCTAAGCCATTGTGATTAAAATTTCGATTAGAATACACAGAGAAGTTCGTTTGGATAGTAGGATGAAAAACCACATGAATTGGAGGTCGGATGTATTCAAATTTGGTTCAATTGATTTGAGAAACGAGATTGTTCGAACCGGACCTAGTTAGGGGTTGAATTGAGATGTTTATCTTGATAATTGGGTGAATTGAAACCCATTATGGATGCGTATGGATTCAGGGAACAGAAGCCCCAAGGTCTTGGGTTCGATCGGGTTCGAATTAGGGATCAATTGGGGGGTTTGGGTTCGGTCAAAGTAAACCCAAGGGGACCGGTTGGGTTGGGCTTAAGAGAATTAATCTTGGAAGTGTTAACGCGATACCCTAGCGGGCGAGACTGGTAAGATGCGTGTGTATTGAGTGAAGGGTCACGGGTTCGAGCCTTAGGGCTGCCAGTTTTTGTAATATTAAACCAATTTTTAGTATTTTGTCCATAACTCCTTCGTTTCAAGTCCGATTTAAACCGTTCGAGTTGCGTTGGAACCGTAACGGGAATACGAACACTTTGAAATAATAAAATTCATATTTTAGATCGGAAATGAAATCGCGTATAATTACGGTTATTTAAATAAAATCAGATATGATTTTATTTAAACGATTTCAAAGTCACTGTGACAATCCGACTTTTTACACTAACCTTGTTAACGAGAGTTGGTGATATCACAGGCCCAATAAAGGCAATGAAGGCCCAATAAGGCCAATGAAGGCCCAACAAGGCCAATGAAGGCCCAATAAGGCCAATTGAGGCTCAACAAGATCAATTAGGCCCAACATAACCAATATAGGCTCAATAAGCCAAGAGAGGCCCAGTAAGGCCCAATAAGTTCAAGTAAGGCCCAATGTAAAGCAAAGTAGGCCCAGGGAAGGCCGAGGTGGGCCCAGGAAGGCTCAGTGAGGCCCAATTGTATTTTAGAAGTCCAATTGAGATAATTTAGCCCAACAATGAGTTAGATGATCCAATTAGTGACAATTCGGGATTTTTGGTTTAACTTTGTTAACCGAAATGTTAAGTTATTGATTTAGAATAATTTCTAAGGGTTTGAATTAATTGAAATAAGTCTAAAACACTTAGGTTATAGGATTTTAACTTGTAAATGATTAGTATGATCAATTTTGACTTTTTAGAGTCAAATTTCGGCCATTAACCTCAATTAAATTCGGAATTGTCATCAAAACCAGATTGTAACTGATATTGAATCATCATAATCATCACAATTATGATGATTAACAGTTTCTATACGTTACAGAATCGTATCATTATCGAATTTGCTCAAAAACGGCCACAACACTTGAAACCGAAACCATTCAATGTCAAAATCCCATAAATCGACTTCATTTCTCACAATTGAACTTTCAAAATCCTTATTCGGCAACATTAGGAGTCTCTGCATACAAGAATTTGATTTCAAGAGTTCCAGATTTGAAGAAACCGATCGTAGGTGGCCGAAGCTTGAGCTAAATTCGAATTACTCGAATTGGATACTAAATCAGGTAATAAATCACACTCACACATGCTAAATGAGCCGATTAAGTTTATCCCCAACTGTATTTCGTGTAACAACATCGAATTATATCAATTCAGTATTAGGGTTCATATCAAAAATCGGTTTTGGGGGTCGTTGATTAAAACGGTTTGGAAATCAAATTAATGTATATGGATAGTTTCAGAGTACACCGATCAAGCTTACACCTATGATGATTTAGGGTTTTAATTTCGAATTGTAAGAATTCGACAATTAGGGTTCTTGAAGGGGAATGAATTGGGGGTTTCGATTCTAAAGAGTTTAAAAATATAATTAATGTATATAGGTAGTTTCAGAGTGTACCGATTAAGGTTAATGACAAGTCAATTTCATCATGTAACTACGAATTATAAGAGATTGAATTCTAGGGTTCTTGAGCAAAACGGTTTTGGGGAATTCCATACAAACGAGTTCAAGAGTCAAATTGATTCCTATAGTTAGATTCAGAGTGTTCCGATGGAGGATAAGCACAGGATAATTTTATCAAACTATAATGAATTTAACATGCTTGAATGGTGGGGTAGACTAATCATATTCGGAATTAGACAGATCGCGAATTGGGATTTTATGTTGATCCATAATCAGATTAAAGTCGATATTAGACTCGTTTGAATCCTGGGAATATTAACCCCAAGGTTTAAGAATCGATTGTGTGGAAATGGTGGGTCAATCGGGTATGATTTGCTTCGGCTATAGGAAGACAAAGGGGAGCCGGCCCATTTGTGTTTAAAACCATTTGGGATTGAATCTGTTAACAAAAGCTTTGATAGATCGACTGGTTGTGGCTGGGTGTGTGGACTGGTAGGTCGAGGGTTCGAACCCTGACCTGGCCGGTTTTTGAAAATTAAAACCATTTTGGTTTTTATATTGTAATTCACCCGTTCTAACTCCGTTTTAATCCGTTCGAGTTGCGTTGGAACCGTAACGGGAATACGAACTTATTAGAACAGTAAAATTCATATTTTTGTCCGAACACGAAATCGCGTATAATTACGTTTAATTAAATAAAATCGTATAGGATTTTATTTAAACGATTTCAAAAGCACGCATATGATTTGTATGCATATTTCTGACACTTTAACATACGTGTGTTGACACGTATGTGATTTCAAGCACAAAACGACAATCCGAATAACTTTAGGTTATTGTTTAAATCACAGATTATTCGTAGAGGATTTCTACGCAAGTTCACACGTATTTGATCATTCTACTACTATCAAAGGTGCGTACACGGCCCCTTTCTTATTTTAAACTGTTTTGGGGGAGAAAACATGTGCAACAAACTATTTTAGATACATATCACTTGCATGAGTTATCTGTTTACATTATGTGCCAACATATCAACTTGAAAGTCCTTACACACCTCGAACCGTTTAGTTTGCCGTAGTGCAAAGCGTGGTAGTTGGAAATAGATCTATTAGGTTTGACAAACCTCACCTGATAGATGGGATCTACGCAGGTGTTTGACTGACCAAACACATTCTTACTATTGTTGTGATAGACAATAGTGGCAAGGCGAAAACATGCTATAGCATGGCAACTAGTCAGCTTCGGTGTCGAACACGTATGTAAATAGTTTATATGACTAGCTATCATGACTGTGCAATTGTGATTATGTTATCTACAAACTTGTTATTCAAACTGATGTTTTGAACACTATGATTACTTAAAACCTGTGTTATGCACGAACCTTTGTGTTGACTTGATTTGCATGTTTTTCTCAGGACGCTAAGGCGCGCATAACAGCTGGCATGGACTAGGAAGATAGAGTATCATGCATTATAAACTTTGAACATTTGAATTTGAATATTTCAGTATTTTGATTTGTAATGTTTTACTTATCAACAGTTTATTGGTTTTGATTTGAAACGCTTCCGCAACTTTTTGTAAACTCTGAATATTATGTTTTTAAAGACCAACGTATGTTTTGAAATTCATATAGAGGTCTTCGCTATGTCTAATGATCTGAGATCCTGGTTTGTCACGTTCCCAAACGGTATGATTCCGTTAGTTGAAATTGGGGGGTGTGACAGATTGGTATCAGAGACTTTGGTTATAGCGAACTAGGTTTGCATTTGTAGGCCTAGACTATGACTGTTAGACATTAGACACATCTGATAATACGTATTACTTAGAAATTACATATGACATTATGTAATTGACCTGTTTACGTATTCCATGGCACTGTATTTACATATGATATTATGTAACAGGCATGGCTTCATCATCAGTTCCTTATGTTATCATTGATGATTCCGAGGACGAGGAGCCGATAGTTCCGGCACCACCATCATCACCACCACCACCTATTCCATCACCTCCACCATATGGGGGAGATGATTCAGACCCAGACGAGGATCCCGAGGAGGATCCAGAGGAGGATCCAGACGAGGATCCAAAGGAGGATCCAGATGAGGATCCAGCTGAGGACCCGGATGAGGATCCGGAGGAGGCACCATGGGTGAATACTCAGGGACTCTATGCTGGAGGACCATCTACACATCCACCACCCGCACTAGATGCTCTTGAGCCTAAGAGGCGAAGGACAGACGCGGAGGAGATCGCCAAGTTGCGCGAGGACTTGGATGAGACAGAAGACAAGCTTATACAGAGATCTCAGGAGTTATGGGATGCCATTGAGAGGTAGGATGAACTTGCCCATCTAGTTCATGACATGCGGGATGAGATGGTGAACATGATTGGTCGTCTAGAGGAGTCAGAGAACCGAGCCGAGATCTTGGAGGGCAGGATTGAAGCTTTGGAGGATTTAGTGGTAGTTGAGAATGAGGAACAGGATGAGGATGAGGATGAGGAGGAGGAACCAGCACCAGTTGCTGAGTCCGATCCTGAATCCACCGTTGAGGACGATTGATTGTTTTCATTTCTTTCTTGTTTTATTTAAACTTATTAGGAACGGGTTGTGTTCCTACATTAGTAGTTTGAAAAACTTGTATTTCATTTCAAAAGTATTGTACTCAAAGAAAGTTTCTATCTATTAAAGAGTTATCTTTTATTTTCAACAACTGTGTTGGCTTATATTACATGTTGTGTTTGTTGTTTTACTTACACATGTCACATTAGATTTTGATTTCGTGCTAACACTTCTTGTAAATAGGAACTAATGGCTGAGGGAAATGTTCATATGACTGTTGCTGAGCTCAACGAGCTAATCAACAACAGGGTTGCAGAGGCAATAGCACAGTACGCACAGGCACACAACACGGGGCCACATGGTCCAGCTGGGGGATTGCTTAATCCACAGGCGTGCACGTTTAAAATGTTTTTGGACTGCAAGCCACACAATTTCAAGGGATCGGAGGGGGCTATAGGACTTCTCCGATGGATTGAAAAGGCCGAGTCTGTGTTCGAAATGTGCAACTGCCCGGATGACAGCAAAGTGAAATTTGCTACTGGAACGTTGGAGGGTCCAGCCCTGACTTGGTGGAACTCCAATGTTCAGACTCTGGGGTTGGGAGAAGCAAATGCGTTGACCTGGAACAACTTCAAAACTTTGCTACAAGAGGAGTATTGTCCTCGTAGTGAAATGCAGAAGTTGGAGGAGGAGTATTGGCACCTCAAGATGGAGGGGTCAAATATTGAGGAGTACACGACCAGATCGCATGAACTGGCCAGACTGCTACCACACATGGCTACTCCAGCCAGTAAGTGGATTGAAAGGTACATTGGAGGACTAGTGCCTCAGATTCAAGGGTTGGTGACTTCAGCAAATCCCACCACTATCCAACAAGCTGTTCGTCTAGCGCATCAGCTTACTGATTAGGCAGTGTTACAAGGAACCCTGCCTAAGCGAACATCTGCTACCAAGGTAGGAGATCACAAGAGAAAGTGGGAAAGTAACAACTTCAAAGGTCACAACCAACAGCAGAACAGGAAGCAGGACTCAAACAAGTCCTATCATAATTCCAACAGTGGCCAGCAATCATCATCATCGGGGGGCTATATTGGTAAGCACCCCAAGTGCAACAGGTGTGGTTACCGTCATGCGGGTAACCAATGTGACAGAGCTAAGTGCCAGAGGTGTGGCAAGGTTGGGCATGCGGCTAAAGATTGTCGCGGAGAACTACAGAACAACAACAACCAGAACAATAACCAGAACAACGCTCAGAAAGGTTGTTTTGAGTGCGGCAAGATGGGGCATTTCAAGAAAGATTGCCCACAACTTAAGAAAGGCAGGGACAACAATGGTAATGGTAATGGAGGTGGCAACGGTAATGGAAATGGCACCAACAATAACAACAACAATAACAACAACAACAACGGTGCTAGAGGCAGGGCGTTTGTGATCGGAGGACGTCAAGCGCGGGAGGATCCCAACATTGTTACGGGTACGTTCCTCTTAAATAATCACTATGCCTCTATGTTATTTGACACCGGTGCCGATCGGAGCTTTGTATCTAGTTCACTTGTTAAGTTACTAGATGTTAGTCCCACTGTCTTAGATAATCCATACACTGTGGAGTTAGCTGATGGTAAGTTGAGTTTAGTAGAAAACATTTATAAGGGATGTATCCTTGATTTGATGGGTCAGACATTAGAGATTGATTTGATGCCTATTGCCTTAGGCAGTTTTGATGTAGTCATTGGCATGGACTGGTTGTCCAAAAACCAGGCTGAAATCATATGCCATGAAAAGATTGTTCGCATACCTCTTCCGCAGGGAGAGACATTATATGTACAAGGCGAGAAGAGCAGTACGCCACTGCGTCTCATATCTTGTATGAAAGCACACAAATGTCTGCGGAAAGGTCATACGGCAGTTATAGCACTTATAACTGAAAAGCCGGTAGCTGAGAAGAAGCTTGAAGATATACCAATAGTTTGTGAGTTTCCGGAGGTATTTCCAGAAGACTTGCCGGGATTACCGCCTATCAGGCAGGTGGAATTTCGAATCGATCTTACACCAGACGCAGCACCGATAGCTAGGGCGCCTTATCGACTTGCACCGTCAGAGATGCAAGAGTTATCCACACAATTGCAAGAATTGTTGGATAAGGGTTTCATACGACCTAGTTTTTCACCATGGGGAGCTCCAGTATTGTTTGTCAAGAAGAAGGACGGGACTTTTCGTATGTGTATCGATTACCGGGAATTGAATAAGGTTACTATCAAGAACCGGTATCCGTTACCCAGGATTGACGATCTGTTCGATCAATTGCAAGTTTCGAGTTATTACTCGAAGATTGATCTCAGGTCGGGTTATCATCAACTAAGAGTCCAGGAGGAGGATATTCCGAAGACGGCATTCAGAACGCGATATGGCCATTATGAGTTCTTGGTCATGCCATTTGGGTTGACAAACGCTCCAGCCGTATTCATGGATCTCATGAATCGTGTTTGTAAACCTTATCTGGATAAGTTTGTCATTGTTTTTATTGATGACATTCTCATCTATTCAAAATCTGAGGAGGAACACGCTGAACATCTTCGACTATTATTGGAATTATTGAAACAAGAACAACTGTACGCTAAGTTCTCGAAATGTGATTTCTGGATGCGAGAAGTACAGTTCTTGGGTCACATAGTTAATGAAAAGGGCATACATGTTGATCCAGCGAAGATTGAAGCGATTAAGAATTGGGAAGCGCCAAAGACCCCTACCGAGGTACGACAATTCCTTGGTTTGGCGGGTTATTATCGACGATTCATTGAGGGTTTCTCAAAGATCGCTCAACCACTTACAGCTCTTACGCACAAGGGAACAAAGTATAACTGGACTGATAAACAGGAAGCTGCATTCCAGTTATTGAAACAGAAACTCTGCAGTGCACCGATTCTGTCTTTACCAGAAGGAACGGAAGACTTTGCGGTGTATTGTGACGCATCTGGACAGGGTTTGGGATGTGTGTTGATGCAACGGGATAAAGTGATCGCTTATGCTTCCAGACAACTACGAACACATGAAAAGAATTACACTACTCATGACTTGGAGTTAGGAGCAGTGGTTTTTGCTTTAAAGATTTGGAGGCATTATTTGTATGGAACTAAGTGTACCATTTACACTGATCATAAGAGTTTGCAGCATATCTTTGATCAGAAGGAGCTTAATATGAGACAACGACGATGGGTTGAGTTGTTGAACGATTATGAGTGTGCGATTAAGTATCACCCGGGAAAGGCTAATGTGGTAGCCGATGCTTTGAGCAGAAAAGATACAACGGGAACAAGACGGGTTCGCGCACTTATGATGACAATACATACTGATTTACCTGACAAGGTACATAGTGCTCAGATTGAGGCTTTGAAAACGGAAAATTTAGTACCGGAATCTTTACGAGGAATGGAAGAACAATTGAATGTTAAACCTGATGGAATTCGTTATTTCATTGATCGAATGTGGATACCTTTATATGGAGGTTTAAGGGAACTCGTGATGGACGAAGCACACAAGTCCAGGTATTCAGTCCATCCAGGATCAGACAAGATGTATCACGACTTGAAGGCACTGTATTGGTGGCCTCACATGAAAGCTGATATTGCTAAGTACGTTAGCAAATGTTTGACTTGTTCGAAAGTCAAAGTTGAATATCAGAAGCCATCTGGTTTACTGCAACAACCAGAGATACCAATGTGGAAGTGGGAACAGATTTTGATGGATTTCATCACTAAGTTACCCCGTACACCGACTGGTTGTGATACGATATGGGTAATTGTCGATCGATTAACGAAATCTGCACACTTCTTAGCAATCAAGGAAACTGATAAGATGGAGAAACTGACTCGCATTTACATCAAGGAAGTAGTAGCACGGCATGGTGTGCCAATCTCTATCATATCAGATCGGGATGCCCGGTTTACTTCCAACTTTTGGAAATCTCTTCATAAATCATTGGGGACTCGCTTGGATATGAGTACCGCCTATCATCCACAGACAGACGGTCAAAGTGAACGAACGATTCAAACGCTTGAGGATATGTTACGAGCTTGTGTCATTGATTTTGGCGATAGCTGGGAGAATCATTTACCGTTGGTGGAATTCTCTTACAACAATAGTTATCATACAAGCATTCAAGCAGCACCGTTTGAAGCTTCGTATGGTCGCAAATGTCGTTCACCAGTTTGCTGGGCTGAAATTGGTGACAGTCAGTTAACAGGTCCTGAACTGGTGCACGAAACGACAGAGAAGATAGTTCAAATCCGGAACCGTATGGCAGCGGCTTGGGATCGACAGAAGAGTTATGCAGACAAACGTCGCAAGCCATTGGAATTTCAAGTAGGTGACCGAGTTCTTCTAAAGGTATCACCTTGGAAAGGTGTGATACGATTCGGCAAGCGTGGAAAGCTTAGTCCACGTTACGTAGGACCTTTTGAGATTCTGAAAAGGATTGGTCCGGTTGCGTATCAACTCAAACTACCGGATGAACTCAGTGGAGTTCATGATGTTTTTCATGTGTCGAACTTAAAGAAATGTCTTTCTGACGAAACATTGATTGTACCGTTGGAAGAAATACAAGTAGATGAACAACTGCGATTCATTGAAGAACCGGCAGAAATCATGGATCGAGAGGTCAAACAACTAAAACAAAGCAAGATTCCAATAGTCAAAGTTCGATGGAATTCAAGACGTGGTCCTGAATTCACATGGGAACGGGAAGATCAAATGATGAAGAAATATCCTCATCTATTCAAAACATCTACTGCTAACACTGAGAGCGCACGTTAAATTTCGGGACGAAATTTCCTTCAACAAGGGGATGACGTGATGCTTTCACACATCAACACTGCAAATTTCAAACTGTAAGCACAAACGTTTTATTTATTCAATTGATTTTGTTACAAATATTTGTGCTACATTACATTTTATATGTTTTAGGTGCTACATTTCATATGTTACATGTTATGGTAGTACATACACGATTGGTTACATACATTTTGCTATGTGTGGGGTTGCATAGTACATTGGTTACATACATTTTGCTATGTGCGGGGTTGCATAGTACATTGGTTACATACACTTTGCTATGTGCAGGGTTGCATAGTACAAACAGTTTCAGACACTCACTATGTGTGAGGTTACACAACACAGTATGATCAAACACAAACAGTCACAGTTAGGTGAACTAACTAGTGTACACGCAAAACAGTTACATTGAACGATCACAATTGAGTTATGATGTTGCAAGCATTAGACTTTGTGTGTGAGTACACACAAGCACACAGAATGATCAAATCACACTAACACGTACGATTTAAACTCGTAAGTAGTTTCCTAACTACTCTTAACACTTGCTAATTTTCGGGACGAAAATTCCTTCAACAAGGGGATGATGTGACAATCCGACTTTTTACACTAACCTTGTTAACGAGAGTTGGTGATATCACAGGCCCAATAAAGGCAATGAAGGCCCAATAAGGCCAATGAAGGCCCAACAAGGCCAATGAAGGCCCAATAAGGCCAATTGAGGCTCAACAAGATCAATTAGGCCCAACATAACCAATATAGGCTCAATAAGCCAAGAGAGGCCCAGTAAGGCCCAATAACTTCAAGTAAGGCCCAATGTAAAGCAAAGTAGGCCCAGGGAAGGCCGAGGTGGGCCCAGGAAGGCTCAGTGAGGCCCAATTGTATTTTAGAAGTCCAATTGAGATAATTTAGCCCAACAATGAGTTAGATGATCCAATTAGTGACAATTCGGGACTTTCGGTTTAACTTTGTTAACCGAAATGTTAAGTTATTGATTTAGAATAATTTCTAAGGGTTTGAATTAATTGAAATAAGTCTAAAACACTTAGGTTATAGGATTTTAACTTGTAAATGATTAGTATGATCAATTTTGACTTTTTAGAGTCAAATTTCGGCCATTAACCTCAATTAAATTCGGAATTGTCATCAAAACCAGATTGTAACTGATATTGAATCATCATAATCATCACAATTATGATGATTAACAGTTTCTATACGTTACAGAATCGTATCATTATCGAATTTGTTCAAAAACGGCCACAACACTTGAAACCGAAACCATTCAATGTCAAAATCCCATAAATCGACTTCATTTCTCACAATTGAACTTTCAAAATCCTTATTCGGCAACATTAGGAGTCTCTGCATACAAGAATTTGATTTCAAGAGTTCCAGATTTGAAGAAACCGATCGTAGGTGGCCGAAGCTTGAGCTAAATTCGAATTACTCGAATTGGATACTAAATCAGGTAATAAATCACACTCACACATGCTAAATGAGCCGATTAAGTTTATCCCCAACTGTATTTCGTGTAACAACATCGAATTATATCAATTCAGTATTAGGGTTCATATCAAAAATCGGTTTTGGGGGTCGTTGATTAAAACGGTTTGGAAATCAAATTAATGTATATGGATAGTTTCAGAGTACACCGATCAAGCTTACACCTATGATGATTTAGGGTTTTAATTTCGAATTGTAAGAATTCGACAATTAGGGTTCTTGAAGGGGAATGAATTGGGGGTTTCGATTCTAAAGAGTTTAAAAATATAATTAATGTATATAGGTAGTTTCAGAGTGTACCGATTAAGGTTAATGACAAGTCAATTTCATCATGTAACTACGAATTATAAGAGATTGAATTCTAGGGTTCTTGAGCAAAACGGTTTTGCGGAATTCCATACAAACGAGTTCAAGAGTCAAATTGATTCCTATAGTTAGATTCAGAGTGTTCCGATGGAGGATAAGCACAGGATAATTTTATCAAACTATAATGAATTTAACATGCTTGAATGGTGGGGTAGACTAATCATATTCGGAATTAGACAGATCGCGAATTGGGATTTTATGTTGATCCATAATCAGATTAAAGTCGATATTAGACTCGTTTGAATCCTGGGAATATTAACCCTAAGGTTTAAGAATCGATTGTGTGGAAATGGTGGGTCAATCGGGTATGATTTGCTTCGGCTATAGGAAGACAAAGGGGAGCCGGCCCATTTGTGTTTAAAACCATTTGGGATTGAATATGTTAACAAAAGCTTTGATAGATCGACTGGTTGTGGCTGGGTGTGTGGACTGGTAGGTCGAGGGTTCGAACCCTGACCTGGCCGGTTTTTGAAAATTAAAACCATTTTGGTTTTTATATTGTAATTCACCCGTTCTAACTCCGTTTTAATCCGTTCGAGTTGCGTTGGAACCGTAACGGGAATACGAACTTATTAGAACAGTAAAATTCATATTTTTGTCCGAACACGAAATCGCGTATAATTACGTTTAATTAAATAAAATCGTATAGGATTTTATTTAAACGATTTCAAAAGCACGCATATGATTTGTATGCATATTTCTGACACTTTAACATACGTGTGTTGACACGTATGTGATTTCAAGCACAAAACGACAATCCGAATAACTTTAGGTTATTGTTTAAATCACAGATTATTCGTAGAGGATTTCTACGCAAGTTCACACGTATTTGATCATTCTACTACTATCAAAGGTGCGTACACGGCCCCTTTCTTATTTTAAACTGTTTTGGGGGAGAAAACATGTGCAACAAACTATTTTAGATACATATCACTTGCATGAGTTATCTGTTTACATTATGTGCCAACATATCAACTTGAAAGTCCTTACACACCTCGAACCGTTTAGTTTGCCGTAGTCAAAGCGTGGTAGTTGGAAATAGATCTATTAGGTTTGACAAACCTCACCTGATAGATGGGATCTACGCAGGTGTTTGACTGACCAAACACATTCTTACTATTGTTGTGATAGACAATAGTGGCAAGGCGAAAACATGCTATAGCATGGCAACTAGTCAGCTTCGGTGTCGAACACGTATGTAAATAGTTTATATGACTAGCTATCATGACTGTGCAATTGTGATTATGTTATCTACAAACTTGTTATTCAAACTGATGTTTTGAACACTATGATTACTTAAAACCTGTGTTATGCACCAACCTTTGTGTTGACTTGATTTGCATGTTTTTCTCAGGACGCTAAGGCGCGCATAACAGCTGGCATGGACTAGGAAGATAGAGTCTCATGCATTATAAACTTTGAACATTTGAATTTGAATATTTCAGTATTTTGATTTGTAATGTTTTACTTATCAACAGTTTATTGGTTTTGATTTGAAACGCTTCCGCAACTTTTTGTAAACTCTGAATATTATGTTTTTAAAGACCAACGTATGTTTTGAAATTCATATAGAGGTCTTCGCTATGTCTAATGATCTGAGATCCTGGTTTGTCACGTTCCCAAACGGTATGATTCCGTTAGTTGAAATTGGGGGGTGTGACAGTCACACGTATTTACGTATGCACATTTCTAACACTCTAGCATACGTGTGTTGACACGTATGTGATTTCAAGCATAAAACGGCATCTCGAATAACACAACGTTATTGTTTAAACACAGATCCTTCGTAAGAGGATTATCTACGCGAGTTCACGTATTTGATCATTCTGCAACAATCAAAGGTGCGTACACCCTTTCTTATTTTAAACTGTTTTGGGGGAGAAAACATGTGCAACAAACATTTTAGATACATATCACTTGCATGAGTTAGCTGTTTACATTATGTGACAACATAGCATTTAAAAGTCCTTACACTTCTAACCGTTTAGTTTGCCGTAGCGCAAAGCGTGGTAGTTGGAAATAGATCTATTAGGTTTGACAAACCTCACTTGGTAGATGGGATCTACGCAAGTGTTTGACTGACCAAACATTCATTACTATTGTTTGTGCTAGACAATAGTGGCAAGGCAAAACATGCGATAGCATGCACTAGTCAGCTTCGGTGTCAACCACTTATGTAAATAGTATATATGACTAGCTATCATGACTATGCAATGTGTGATTATGTTATCTGCAAACTTTATATTCAAACTGTGGTTTCAACATTTGTGAATGCTTAAACCTGTGTAATGCACCAACCTTTGTGTTGACTTGATTTACATGTTTTTTCAGGACGCTAAGGTGCACAAGAAAGCAAGCATGGACTAGGAGATTGAGTCGCATGCATGTCTTTACATTATAGTTATTTGAATTTGAACATTTGAAAACTTTGCATTGTAATTTACATTTTACAACTGTTAGTTGAAAATTGGGGGTGTGACAAAACCAAAGTATTGTAACATAATAATATATTTGAACATTTGATTCCGTTAGTTGAAAATTGGGGGTGTGACAAAACCCTCACATGTGATCAGGGCTGTCCCCGAGAATAAAAAAAATTCTAGGGCCCGGGACAAGAAGAAAAAATAGGCCCCTCTTAAAAAATAACTTAGTAATTTATATATAAAAAGTTAGTAGTATGAATATATTTGTTAAAAAATTAACAAAACCAAAGTATTGTAACATAATAATATATTTTAAATACCTAAGCAAACCGTGAGGCTATCCGAGGATTTTTTTAAGCAAAAGTCTCGATCATCTATTCGGTATCCATATTTTCTCAGATGACGTTCTCAATAGCAATCATTGCCAATCCGTTAAGGCGGTCTTGTGACATTGAAGATCATAAATAAAACTTCAACTTATTTCTGTCAATGCCACAGTTACCGGATAGTCAACAAAACTCTACATGCAATTAACGCATTCGGAAAAACCCAAGCTGGTTCAAGTTGTTTGTACTTTATAGCATCAAAAGGGTGATGATTTTATAACACAAAAATGTCTTAAACAACTTCAACTCCAAATAAAGTTTATTCGCATCAATATCAGATTGTTCTTCATACTTTAATGTATGGCTCATTGGAGACGGCAACCGAGGTTGTGCTCGATGGCTCGTGGCCATGCAATTGAAGCAGTGGAGGCTGCAAGGGATCCGCTTTGTTGAATTTGAAAGGTGGGACTGGAGGGGTGGAAGGCTGGAGTTGGACTCTGGTCCGGCTGCTAGAGCACGTTTGGGAATTGGAAAAGTAGAAAGTAAACTAATTTGGGATAAAGTCAATAGAAACCTAATATATTTTTAAATATGTGAGGCTTTTTTAGGGGTAATTCATAAGCAATTAAACTATTTTCATTCTATTATAATTTGTTGGGCCCTAAGTTTTATAATTTTTTTTTAAAATTTCGGGCCCCTAAAAACGTCGGGCCCGGGGCTGTCGCCCACCTCGCCCTCCCTCATGGCCCTACATGTGATGAGTTCTTGATGTGGGTTATGGAGTTTGATCATGTTTAGTTAGAATTTGGGTGCTGTTATGCTTGATAAACATATGTTAGTGTGTATTCTAGTTGTTAAACACCTAAACTACTAGTAAAATGGAGATTATGAACATGGGTGTTCATGGGATGTGTGGGAAATTTGGTTAAAATGGATAATTCACCACGTGTAAGTGATGAATAGATATAAACCAAGTTTGAATTGTGTTAATGTGATGTCATGTGTAGTGAGATGTGTTAAAATTGGTAAATTTATGGTCTTTTAGTGAAAACTTGATGAAAAAGGGTGTTTTCAAGTACTCAAGTGGTGATTAGGATCATAACTATTATTATGTACATTAGGTGTTTAATAAAATGCCTGAAAGAAGCATTAAACATGGAATTTTGGTAAATTGACATAAAACTTACATGTAGTGTAAGATAGGATGATGAATGAGTAAAAAAAACAAGTAAACAGGTCAAAATGGGTTGAATTCCATTACATATGTGTGTATATGTTAAATGGAATGTTATATGATCACTAGGTTTGAAAGTGAATCTCACATACCCGAAAAGGAGCTTGCAAAATGGTTAGCTAGCTTGGCGTGAGGTAAGTGACCTACAAATTAATTATGCGTGTATTGTGTGTTTAAAGCACAAGTGTGTGAATGTGTGTGACAAGCTTAAATTCAAAGTGTGCTTCTTAGAGAATCTATGAATCGTGTGAAATGACCCATTAGAGTTGTGGCCATTCTATTTGATTGAGAATAAGAATTCACAATGAGTGTGATCAAATGTCTAGTGGGACATTTATAATATATAAATATGCATAATTGTGTGTAGTGTTGAATTCAAGCACTAAGAGGGTCACACCCCGAGTCGGCGGGATGGATCGATATTTATCATGTAGTGTCTGAAACAATTTATCTTTCCACTGTAACACTTTACTAATCCGCTGCTTTAATTATCAAACATTTCCGCTGTTTTATTATTGAAACTTGTATTATTTTACAAAACTGTGTGTTGTGTAACTCATATAGAGTCATTATATATGACCATGAGCTGTGATCCTGGCCACGTCACACCCGCGCGGCCTGACACCGCACGTGGGAATTTGGGGGTGTGACATTTTGTCTCGAAATGTTTCTTGGCTCCACAATCGAGCTCGCGTTTCAAATTGTCTCTTGCCATTGCTTCTTGTTGTGCTTGTATGATTTGATCTCTCAGACTTGTTTGCACTGTCATTCCCATTGCTCGAACGCGCAAGGGTTTGACTCTTTCCTTCCGACTCAAAGCGTCTACAACCATATTCGCTTTGCCCAGATGGTATTTGATCACACAATCGTAATCGTTCAGGAGCTCAACCCAATGTCTCTATCTCATGTTAAGCTCCTTCTGATCAAATATGTGCTGTAAACTCTTGTGATCTGTGAAGATAGTGCATTTGGTACAGTACAGGTAATGTCTCTAAATCTTTAAAGCAAAGACAACAGCTCCCAGTTCTAAGTCGTGTGTTGTGTAGTTCTTCTCGTGTATCTTCAACTGTCGTGAGGCATAAGCAATGACTTTGTCCTGTTGCATTAAAACACAACCAAGTCCCTGATAGGAAGCATCACAGTATACTACGAAGTCATCGTTGCCTTCTGGGAGTGTTAAGATTGGAGCATTGCACAATCTTTGTTTCAGTGTTTGAAATGCCTCTTCTTGTTTCTGTGTCCACGCGAAGGGTTCACTCTTCTGTGTGAGTTTGGTGAGAGGCAGAGCTATCTTAGAGAAATTCGAAATAAATCTCCTGTAATAACCCGCCAATCCCAAGAATGATCTGATCTCTATCAGTGTTGTGGGCACATCCCAGTTCTTGATTGCTTCAATCTTGGCAGGATCCACATGAATACCATTACTGTTAATCACATGACCCAAAAACTGAACTTCTCTTAACCAAAATTCACACTTGGAGAATTTGGCATAAAGTTGTTCGTCTTTCAGGAGTTCCAAGACTGTCCTGAGATGTTGTTCAGGTTCTTTCTCGCTTTTTGAATAAATCAGTATATCTTCAATAAAGATGATAACAAACTGATCTAGGTACGGCTTGCACACCCGGTTCATTAAATCCATGAACACTGCCGGTGCATTCGCCAGTCCGAATGGCATCACCATGAATTCGTAGTGACCATATCGGGTACGAAATGCCGTCTTGGGTATGTCATCTTCTTGAATCCGGAGCTGGTGATAACCTGAACGCAGGTCTATCTTTGAAAAGTACTGAGCTCCCTGTAATTGATCAAACAAGTCATCAATCCTCAGTAACGGGTACCGATTCTTGATGGTGAGTTTGTTGAGCTCTCTGTAATCTATGCACATTCTGAACAATCCATCCTTCTTCTTAACAAAGAGAACCAGAGCTCCCCACAGAGAAAAGCTCGGTCGGATGAATCCTTTGTCGAGTAGCTCTTGTAATTGATTGGACAACTCCTGCATTTCTGATAGTGCAAGCCTATAAGGAGACTTAGCTACAGGAGTCGCTCCCGGAATCAGATCGATTCGAAACTGCACCGATCTCTCAGGTGGCAGTCCTGGTAAATCATCCGGAAACACGTCCGCATAGTTTTTCACTACTGGAACATCTTGAATCTTGATTGCTTTCTTGTCTTTCTCTACCACAAACAAACAAACAAACAAACAAACCCAGTATATTCCCACTGTGTGGGGTCTGGGGAGGGTGAGACGAAAACAAACCTTTCCCCTACCCCAGATGTGGTAGAGAGGCTGCTTTTAAAGAGACCCTCGGCTCGAAAAAAAACCGTTCCCTTTTTTTTTTTGAGTATTATTATTATTATTATATATATATATATTATTATTATCATTACTATTTTTTTCGAAGGCCACGAAGCGATAGAAGAAAAAAAATAGTAATGATAATAATATATATATATATATAATAATAATAATACTCAAAAAAAAATGCGATACATTGTTTTCTGTGGTACTTGCGAGCCTTCATGCAGGATATTATCTTGACTCTGCGTTTCGCTTGATCTCCATGAATTTCCAAGATCCGATCGTTCTCCATTGGAATGCGTAGTAGCTTTTCGGAACAGATGAACTCTACTCTGTTAAGAGATAGCCAATCCATTCCAATGATAATGTCGAAACTGCCCAGTTCCGTCGGTATCAAATCGATAGAATATGTGTGATCACCAAATGTTAGTGGGCAATTCCTAAGTACTGTGTCTACTGTTGTCACACCCGAGCCGGCAGGATAGGATCGGTTGTCCCGGCGGGCGGAAGGTTCCCGGGGAGCGATATCATGAGTGATAATCGTGATGATCAGATTGTTTATATTGCACATGATACAAATGAGAAATGCTAAATATAATAGAATTACAAAGTTAAATTACATCAGTATTGTTTATAATTTAACAATGTAAATCTATCATCAACATCATAAATTTCTATCTTGTATTTACACAAGATATACAAAATAAATTGTATAATGATGTCTTCAAAAGTATGCAGGTCCAAAATACTAAGCCTTCTATCTGAAGTCCTAGTCCAAAAGGGATAACTCCTTAGTTGACCTGTTCGTCACCTGAGAAGTCATGCAAAAAGATCAAGTCAACACATGGTTGGTGAGTTCATAGAGTTTTGTAAATGAAAATGATTTGAAAACCTCTTCCTGTAAAGACCCTAACCTCATTAGCATCACCTGTATCATCCAGATCGGTATGCTTATATATAGGGCATACCCCTGGGTCAAGGCTAATCCGCATAGGACATTGATGTTAATGATAATTAAGCATTTTTACCTAACACACTTCTGATTTAGATTATGATTTCCCAAAACTTGGTTTACCTTTGACTCTCTTGATTTTGAACATAGATACATGATTTCCCAAAAGTCAGTGATAAAAATAAAATGTTAATTATTTAATTAAATAATAAATAAATAAAACATTTAAATACAACTAAGACATGATGATTGAGTATAATTTTACTCAATCAATTAGACTTACTTGTTGGTGGTTGTCCAAGTTGTAACCTCTCACACGTGACCCATACCAGGCATAACTCACAAGGAGTATACCTGGGCGTGACGGGATTTTAATGATGCCCATACAGCCTGACCCGAAGGTCTTCTGTACATGCGGGGACTTTAATGTTTTGCCCTTACAGCTTGACCCAAAGGTCTTCTGTACATGCGAGGACTTTAAGGATATCCTTTGATTCTTGATCTCTTGATTCTCTTAGACTTTGATATTGATTTCAATGATTGTTCACGTTGTTGCCCGTATAGCCTGACTACAAGAGTCTTCTATACCTGAAGGGACTTTATATGTGTGTTACACGTGATCTTGATTCCATATACAACTGACATGCACCTTGACTTGAGTATTCATGATTTCATTAGATTGTAATGATTTCATTATTTCAATGATTCACACACATTTATGATTTCAGATTCCTTGAGTCTCTTGATCTTGATCTTTGGAATTTCCATGATTTACAATGGTAATTGATTTGTTTATGATTCTTGAATCTCAGATCACACACTGAGTTATGATTCCTTGGAATATGATCTATTGATTTTGTTCATCTGATTCCGCTTTGAGTTTAGATTCTTGAATTTGAGCTTGATGGCCTAAGGGTTGATTTAGAGTTTAAATTTAAGGTATTACTCATAAGAGTACTTAAATTTATTTGATAACTTGATCTGTTTAATAATTTCCTAGACAGGATTCTAAGAGTATCAACAAACATATATATGTAAAACATATAATAAATAAAGCATTTAAATAAACAGTTTAATAAAACAGTTTACGCATGCTTCTCAGCCCCGCGTTTTAAAACAAAAAATGTTAGAAAAGGGGCAATGAACTCACCTGTGTTGCTCTGAAATGAATTACCACAAAATGCGCACTCTTTGTTGTAACTTAGGTATCTTCGGTTCCTGAGTTATTTTAAGAAAATTCGAAGACGATAAGTATATTCAGTGGTCGTCGTATCTAGGGTTTGGTCTCGGTGTGCAACTACGTGTCCTAGATTACTAATGTATTTCTAAGACTTTATCTAACTTGATCTAATTTATTACCCAGTAGTAACCCTTATTCCCAATTAATCCTTTAAAGACTTTTAGTAGAACATTTTCAAATTTATTCATTTTAGGTTAAACATTTACTTAAGAAAATCATTTAATTATTTTACTAAAATTTATAATTTCATTTCTTTTATGAAAAGCATGATTTATTTAAGAAAAGTGTAATTAACATGATGACGGGCTTAGATTAAGCCCATTGGGCCATCTCCAGCTCATTAATTTGACTTTGACTTTTAAACGATTTCTTGATATCTTTACAATTTTACTAATCCTTGATGGTCTAGATAAACCATCTAGGTTGATCACCTGACATTATAGATTTCTTGAAGGTTTAGGTTTTAATAACTAAATTAACCCTATAACCTTTATATTATTGTTTGATTCCCACATGAAGTGACATCATAGTCATTCAAAAGAACTCAAGCTTTTGATTTCTATGAATGAAACCCTAATGTTAACCCCATGCACACACATGATCATTTCCATGCATACCCACCCACTAGCTCAAGTTCATACATGCACACACCTTCTCATACATGCACCCTTGCAAATGGCTTTAACTCGTTCGATCATGGACCCGGACGAATGGCTAACCACATGGCCTTTGGCCGAATGTGGTTTACCGAATCAAAGCTGGGTCGAATAGGTTGGTCCCCGAATGAATCCTGGTTCGGCGAATAGGCCTAGGCCGAAGGAAGTGGGTCGAATGGATGTTTGATCGAATGAGTCCTTGATTCGGCCGAATGTGACACATGTCGAATGAATGCCCACGAATGAGACTCCAGCGATGACCACGATCGAATGAGAATGGGACATGGTCGAATGAGGGCTTTGGCCATTCGGCGAATGGAAGAGCTGTGGTCATTCGACCACCTGTTGATAGGCCATTCGGCCGCACGAACACAACCACCATAGCACTCCTATTTTGACTCTAAACAAACTAGATTCGAAATACCACTTGTTCCTACATTGTTCTAAGGTGTTGTGATGTGGTTCCTATGGCTCAACATGGTGTAGAACCGGTTTAGCAGGTGGGTCCGTGATTAGGGTTTTCAAACCCTTAAATCGAACGAAAACTTAGATTTTTACCTCAAATCTGTTGGATACAACCTTAGATCCGTTGTACTTTCGTGTTCTACTAGTGATGGTGGTGATTTAGACACCAAGAACACAAAATTTGGTGAAGAAACAACCAAGAAATCTTAGTGAGAAGGTGGAATCTCTTGTGAAGGTTTAGAGAGAGAAAGAGGTGAACGAGGTTGGGGGTTGGGGCTGGTGGTTGTGGGTTGTTGTGGCATTAAAGACCACAATTAATGTGGGGAAAATACCGGGGTTCGTTCGGGTTCGTTCGGTTTCGCGTGGTTTCGCGTAGAAACGTCGGTTTCGCGTCGTTTTCGTTACGAAACGACTCGATCTTAAAGTAGAAGTTATAAAATTATTTTAGGTTGTAATTCCTAATAAATTAACTAAATATCTTTTAATTATTTAAATTACAAAATATTTATTTAATGTTTAAATCGAATCGCGCGGTCATCGCGCGTATTTGTTCGAATCGTCACCCGATCAAACACGACGATAACTACACTTTTCAATATTGTTTTCTAATTATTGAATATCCTTCAGAACGTTAAACTTTCAGAATTATTCGTACAGATCGTCACCTATACAAATAATCCGTCGGTTTAGCATTCACGTAATGACATTCGTGCTGTTTTGTTCTGTAAAGCCTCACATACGTTTATACATAATAAAATCCTAACAAATAAATCACATGATGGTTCTATGTTGCCAGATAATTATCTGACTCAAGAACCATTGTTCTGAACTCGTTTCTCTGAAATGATTATGATTTCACTGTTTTGATAACATGAAATGATACTGAAACTAAATATGAATATGAAATACACTGCATTACATAAGATTTGTACCTGATTCCTGTTCACGTACTGTTTACGATCACTGTTCCGGTGACGGTTCCGGCACTGATGTTACAACTGTGATCTGTTTGCCGTTTGGTATCTCAATAGTATAAGGGGAGTCTAAAGATTCCTCAACATGATTAAGATGGCATGCAAAGTCGGATGAGATAAAACTCTGATCCGCACCAGTGTCAAACAATATGGATGCATAAAAGTCAGATAAGAGAAATGTACCCATGACCACGTTCGGGTCCTGTCGAGCAGCAGCTGCTCCAATCTGAAAGGCTCGTCCTCTTGCTACCTGAGCCCTCGGTTGAATTCTCTTGGGACAATCCCTCGAGAAGTGTCCAGGTTCGCCACAAGTGTAGCATGACCTGTTAGCAGCAACAGTAGCAGCAGCAGTTGTAACCGATGCATTGTTGTTTCTGTTCGGAGCCCCCGTGCTCCTGCAATGGTTAGCCTAGTGACCAAACTTCCCACAGTTAGTGCATTGTCTGCACTGGGTGTTTCGCAGATGATGATACTGGCAGGTGTTGCACAAAGGTGCCGTGCCAGTGTAGGGCTTCTTGATCTGTAGTGGTGGTGGTTGATTGATCATTGGTGTCTGGGTGGTCGCAGCAAAGTTCTTGACCACCTTTTGTTTCTTGGCCGGGCGCTTATCCGGCCTTTTTGAGGTTCCAACCTTGGATGAGTCGGCTTCTTTCTTGAGAGCCCCGAAGGCAACCATCACGTCTGTCAAAGTTGCTGACAGAGTAACAGCCATCGCCATGGTAGTAGGATGGGCAGAAATCACATGCCCTTGGATACAAGCCGGCAGTCCCCCGACATACCGCTCGATCCTTTTCTCCAGTGTTGGCACCACGTCCGGTGCCAAAGTAGCTAACTCATGAAAGCGGGTGATGTAGGCCAGATGCCCAGCACCAATCATTACAAGATTGAGCAGTTCAGTCTCAACCTTCTTCAGCACGTTTCTCGGGCAAAACTCTGCCCTCAGCATCGCCTTGAAATCATCCCAAGGCATGGACAGGGCCTCATCCCTGCCTCTAGTCTGAACTTGAGCGTTCCACCAAGTTAACGCTCGTTTGTTGAATGAAACCGCTGGATACCTTAACTTGTGCTGATCAGGACAGCCACTGATATCTAGAGTAGTCTCCATCTTCTCGATCCATTGGATCAATCCGACGGCACCCTCACTTCCACTGAAACTAGGTAGCTTGCATCCTACAAAGTTCTTGTAGGAGTAGTCCTGATGATGGCGGGTGTTTCCACTGCCTTCTCCAGATGAGCTGGCGATGTTGTTACTGTTGTGGTTGTTGATTCTGTTCATCATCTCTGGGATCATATCCCTCAGTTGACTGGTCAGCAGTGTGGCCAGTGCTATGGTGGCAGGATCCAACTCATGAGCAGGCGGTGGCGGAGGAGGAGGTGGAGGTGGTTGTGTAGGAGAATCAGAGGTGGTTGGCGGCATTCTGATCATAACCGAAAGAAAATCGCTTAGTGCAGTGATCAGATGCAGAAGACACATGCAAATAGAATCCTATGTCATATGATCTCTACATGAGGGTCCCTAGGTTATAGTCTAGGCCAAACCGTTTAAGTAATATGACCTATATTTCTCTATAACCACGGCTATGATACCAATCTGTCACACCCCGAGCCGGCGGGCTGGATCGACTTTCCCGTCTGGCGGAAAGTTCTCGGGGCGCGATATCGTTTGATAATCGAAATGATCAGATTGTTTACATAACACATGATACATAAATGAGAAATGCTAGCATGACAATGAAATAGAATTACAAAGTTAAGTTACATTGTTTCCTCATAATTTAAGTAGGTAAATCTAATCAAAAGAATCAATGAGTTTCTATATTGTAACTGTACAAGATATACAAAAGATGATTCATTGTTTTGTCACCCAAAAGTATGCAACACAAAATGAAGCTAGGTCTTCTAAAAGTCCACTAGCTTAGTTCTTGAATATAGGCAACTACACATGTTCATCACCTGAGAAAACATGCATTTAAACAAAGTCAACACTAGGTTGGTGAGTTCATAAGTTTGATATTTGAAAGCCTTGAAATGTTCACATACACAATCACAATGTCATACTTGTTGTTTGTAAGTTGTTTGATTCACCCGTTCACACAATGGCCTTTCCATAGTTATATTTACAAGTGATATCTCATCCTATTAGCTATGCTTATATATAGGGCATATGTAGGGGAACAAGCCCCAGCCAACATCCCACCACTTATCTAATAGAACTTAATACCACTTGCAATACAACTATGGATCCCCATTTTCATTTCACCCGTCCGTTTGTATTCATCTCCCATTGAATCATATGTAGAATAATATAATATGAGGGGTTTAGTTATCAAATCGAAGTATTGATAAACCCTCGATGTGTTAAGGAAATTAGATTAATTTAATCTGATCCTTGTTATTATTCTATTACTGTGGGGTTAACTGTTAATCACTGTTAATAATACGAGTGTGAGTTAACCAAATGTTATATGTTCTCAACTTGAAGTGCATAGAGCCTAAAAGGAATCCATTGCAATCCTCACGTAATCAGATTTCAATGCATCCGATTTACCTCCACCACTTTGTATTACCGTAGGCCTCATCGAAACTGTTACTAGTAATATGACATGAGAGAAAATAAATCCCTCAGTCTACTAGTCAACAGAACTCGATGGATTAATTACAATATCACTGTCAAATGATATCACCATGTGTCGTTTACCAAACCTGACTGATCGTCTCCCTGTTACCGGTCATACGTTACCGGCCAATTGATGTTACGACTAACATACCGACCTCACTCGTCGGAGGTTTGTCAAACCTATGGTACCACTATGCTATCGTCGGTTTAGATCCCACTAAATTAACTGGTAAACGATTCTGATAAGGGACTTACAATGAAACTTGAATATATGGCACATGATTGAAATGATATAATACAGACAGTTCAATAGCAATCAATTGTATTGTGTTTACCAATGTTGTTTGTTCTCAATGTTGTGTGTTCCCATTGTTGCTAATAAAGTTAATAAGATCTAGTCTTATTAAACAATATTAGTTGTTGTGTGAATGATGTTGTTATCATGAAGGTACGTTATCATTCTAGTTGTTCCATATAGTCACCATGTTGCCACTACAGTGTTGTAGGAATCATTCTTACAACACTTAGTTGACTCAGGTGGTGGATACTGTTTGTTGTTGTTCTTGTCATCTTGTTCACCTGTGATAATCTCAATGTTTGTTCTAGTAAGAATACTTTAATGTTATAAGATAGAATCTTACAACTATATTATTCTATTGTGTTGATGATTTATGAAGTTATATTATCATATTCATCTTAGTTGTTTCTGTCATATCATGATCATACAAGCATGCATACAATGATAAACGATAATAAGTCAAGCAATATTATCTAAATCAAGCATAAGCAATATATTAAACATCAAACTTTTAAGTAAATAAAAGTTAAGCATGTTTCTCAGCCCCGAGAGTTTAAAATCAGTTAAGATTAGAAAAGGGTCGTATGAACTAACCTTGTAGTAGTTGTGGTTGACTTAGCTTAAACAAGAAATGCACGAGCTCTTGATTGTACTTGAGGTTTTTTTCACGATCCTGTATTGATTTCACGTTGTTGTAATTTATAAGTATAAGTCGTAGGGATTTGTGTGCGTGTATGTGTTAGCCCTAAAGTTGGCTAACACTCGTGAGTCTCGTCTTGGTCTTCATTATTTGGCCCTGGTTTACTTGTTATAGCTTAGGCTAACACTAAATCAATTTAGGTTAAGATTATTACCTTTTGTTATAGATTTCATGTTTACCCTATGTGACTTATCATGAGGTGTAACTTGCAATCCATTTGTTAGAACACTATGTTTTAGACTTTATGAAACTCATTACTCAAGACTTGTCACCTTTGTAGTAATATGTGATTTCATGCACACTATTTCTTGAAATAAACTTTCACAAGTTGGTGTATTATCTCATGTTAAGTCGAATTATCAATCGGGCCGAATAAATCATTGTGGGTCGAACTAGTAGTCATGGGCCAAGTGTCATATGTATGGGCCGAAACAACCACGGTAGGCCGCAGCAAGGAGATGGGCCGGTTATAAGTGCTTGGTCAAATGAAGTGTTGGGCTAGGTTAATCAATATAGTCAAGCAATTGGACTTAAAACAATCGAATGAAAGTGTGGCTCAATTGTTTGGGCCGCTTAATTTCTGCTTGGGCCGAAGATGTGGGCTGCCATTCGAGATGGGTTGGATCAACAAATCTAGGCCGAACATGTACTGGATCACATGTAATGAGTTGAATCAACCAATGTTACAATCCATTGAACACTTGATTAGCGAACCTTTTTGCATCCACTAGGGTTCGGCTAAAAGGGGTTAACCATGAAGGTTCGTGGCTATCAGATGGTTCGGCAAACCCAAGGTTCGGCTATGCATGATCTCCATCAGAACGTAGGTTCGGTGGAGCAGGGTTCGGTTTCCAGCTCCACAGGTTCGTGAAAGCCCATAGGTTCGCATGAATAGGTTCGGTGTTCTCCCATGGTTCGTGCCAAGGCAGGTTCGGCTTTGTCATGGTTCGGCCAGGGATGGTTCGTGAGTCCAAGGTTCGGTGGTTGTGGTTGACGAACCCTAGGTTCGGCTGATGATGAAAGGTTCAGCTGATGGTCACAGGGTTCGGCCAAGAGTCATGCATGTTCGGTGATGGTGATGGCCACTGCAGGTTCGGGAATGGTGAGGTTCGGGTGATGGTTCGCAGCTCACCTGTTCGAGGGTCCTAGGTTATCCTCCCTTGGTGCCCAGCTTCCTTTAGGTTCCGCTGGTCGAAGGTTCGGCCAGCCAAGTCTTCCACGAACCTGTGCTGCTCACCATCATCCTCGTCCCCTCTGCTGTTGCAGGTCGTTTCCACCGGTTGTGTATGCTAAGATGGTGTATCGAGGATGTAGGTTTAGTGTGTTAGGGTTCTAGACCAGGTGAGAGTGTTGGGTTGAACACGGGTATGAAAACCCTATTTTTTCGTGTAACTCAAGCTCAAGTACCTCGAATTTGGCTGGACAAATGCTCCGATCTGTTATACTTCTAGGTAGAGGAGGTCGAGAGCTTCGTTTAGACACCAAGAACGCCCGATTTCGTCCACAAACGAGCAAGATATGGAGGTTTGAAGTTGGTTTTCTAGTGAGAGAAAGGAGGTTCGTGAGAGAGTGTTTAGAGAGAGAGAAAGATGAAAGAAATGAGGTGAAATGCCTCATTTAGTCTTTAAATACCCAGAGGGTATTCGGGTTCGTTTCGGTTGCTCGTTTTTCGTCTCCGTTGCGTTTCCGGATTGCTACGCGAATTTACGTATTTTAAATAAAAAGACTTTATTTTAAATATTTCAAAGGTGGTTATTCCTAGTAAATGTTTCATAATTATTTTTCTTATTTTATTTTCGTTCGTATCGTCTTTCGTTTTCGTTTCGTCAGAACGCGTCACCTTCGCGCGTATTCGTTCGAATCGTCACCCGAACGAACACGACGATGGTTTTGCTTTCTGATTCTTGTTTTCTACTTTTCAATCATTATTTCAGAACATTAAACTCACAGATATGTTTGTGTGAATCGTCACCCACGCAAACACACTGTCACTTCCTTATTCTGAAACAACACTGAAATTATGTTTCGAATTGTATTTCCTCACTGACGGACTCAACTAAACGTCCTGTTTTCACATTATTTTCGTACTGATTTGTCGGCCATCTGATTCCTGTCATCTATGGATATTAGATTGCAACCGACATGTTCTTTTTGTTTACCTATACACTGTTGCTTCTCTTGATTCGTTGTATTAACTGTACTTAGGTTTTCACCTAAGCACAAACAACTATTGTTTATCGTTGGTTGTTATACTTAAGGTATATAAGTTTTCACATAATTCCGTACAACTGTTTCTTGTATTTTGAATTCTGTTATCACAAACACTGTTCATATATCGTATTTACACACAGTAAAAGGTGAAAGTACACATACCGTACGAACTTGTCGGACGATCAGGTACTGGATGTCACAAAGAGGCTTGATAAGATTGTAGTGACTATTCATGAACTACAATTGTGTAGACTGATGAATTGAAATATGATTTGAAACACATGAGTGTGTAGTGAAATTATGTGATTAGTTAAATTTGCTTGCAATGTGTTGACTTTTAAGTCAAAGTTAATGTTAGTCAATTTAGGTGTGATAATTGACTTGTGCGTGATAGCATAACTAATTCATGTGGATATAAATGCTATGTGTAACATGGAAAGACCTACAAGGGTCTAGGCAATAACACTTACTAGATAAGTGAAGTTGACCCTTATAGGTCAACAATGCCTTGTGTGGCAAGAGTTAACTAAGTCACGAGCGTGTGATTAAATGGTAAAACCATTAATAAACCACAAGAGTGTGGATGATATATTTGTTCACAAGGTGTGTGAACATAATGTCAGGTGTGACATGTGAAAACTAGTACAAGTGTGTACGAGTGTGAGTCAACACACAAGGGGTGTGTATGTAAGATTGCAAGTGGCAATCGTTAGTTTATTGGGTGTAAACATAATTATTGAACCAAGGTGATAACATAAGTGTGTGTATAGTGAAAGGGTGCATAATGGTTCATTTTAAGACATGGTAGATGGCAAAACACTAGTGTGTGTGCTTTTGTATAAAACACTTTTTGGTGATTTTGACCTGTTAAAGGCAAATTAGTAACAATGTTTGGTACAGGTGTTTCGTATGTGTGTTAATATATGGTTTTTTGTTTTGATGATTAAAACATTATTAAAATGCGTGTTTTCAAATGTTAGAACCGCTCCGGGGTTGAGGGACTGTCAAAAATGAGTAAAAACATGTCCGGAATGCAAAAACAGAAAAACCGCAGCAGGTAGGGGTGTAGGCTACGTCCTAGCCATAGCCTACGGTGGGGAAAATCTGGTCTGGGTGGTCGTAGGCTACAACCTGACCGTAGGTTACGGTCAGGCCAATTCCAATTTTCGCGTTTTGGCCTGTTTTCTCGCGTTTTAAGGTCTGGGAGACCATCGTAAGGCATATTCAAAAAATGTTTAGGTGTACTTACTTGGTTCTCACGAACAAATGGTGAAAATACTAGTGTGTATGCAGGTTTTGATAAAGCAAAGGTGAAAAATGATCGGAAATTGTACGTTTTGGATCGATAAAGCTTTTAAGACCCGATGAAGACTTGTTTTTTTTTTAAAAAAAAACATCATAATACACTAGTGGGTGTATAATATCAATATTTTGTGTCGGTTTTGCGAATCAACGTGTGTAAATGCAACGTTTGCTTTAAATTTTTACTAGGACCTAAACTATTTAAATGTTTGAATATAAACAAGTATTATAGGGTCCGGTTGGAACCTGAATGTTATAACTTACTTGTTAGAAATCACCAAATAAAGTGCCTAAACTTCACCAATTCAATTTCCATCCAAGAGAGCACCCAATTTTAAGGATTTCAAAGTCTTCCTCTTCCCCTCTTCTCTGCTCACGTCGAACACCACACACACATATAAAATATGAATTTTGACTTTGGTCTAGTGTTTTATCCCCTAAATTTTCAACTTTGTCAAATTGGCAATTTTGACCCCTCAAAGTTTTAAAACCCTTAACAAGTTTAACTAACCTAATGAAGTTAGTTACTAGTTAATTTTAACGCTCCAATTGTTATTATAACATTATGACAACAAAATTTGATATATAATAAATTTATGTATTTTTTAATAAAGAAAAATACGCGATAGTTGAAAACCGGTCGTTACACTTGGTATTTTCACGTGAGATCCCTCTTGATAATGCCACATAAAGTTTTCCATGTGAAAATACAATTTGGTAGATAAACACCAACATGTGAAATTGTTTGACCTTGAGCTTTATTGATTGTCATTGAAAATCTAAGTTGAATCGAAAAATGTTTCCTTTTAAGTTTGAACGGAAACATGTCGTTCTCATAAGGACATATAGGGATTCCTAGCAAATATACTCATTTTCCAGTGACCAATGGAAATTTCCGCATCAACAACATTGTGCTGGAAACCTTTACAAATGAATCGTGCTCCATTACATAAACCATGTGATGGATAGATGTTTCGTAACAAATCCTCATTACTAATGGAATCAAAATGATTACTGAATTGACCAGAAGATGCTTTCAATTGGCTAGAATCCCTTACTTGAACGAAACTAGATCTTGTGGAATCATATTGAATATTTGACGATATATTCCGCACCTTGCAAAAAAACCGATTCTTGTTTACCAACCACACATTGTCTAACCAAATCAAATTCTAACCAAATAAAATTCTCTCTCGATACGTTCCCCAAAAAATCCGGATTCTTCCCCCAACTACCGAAGAGATCTTGGCGGAATTGCCACATATGAAATTGACGTACATGAGATTTTCACCTCATACGACTCCTCGTTCAATTCTTTCGAAGTGATTGGAGAGGGGAAGGATAGAATCACTACACTATACCAATTTAGCATTTTCATTTAGAATTTTAGATATGAAATAAAGGATTTCATTTTGGGTGGATAGCGGGAATCGAACCCGCGTGTTCTCCAATAAGTAATTTTACAATTTTAGAACAAAATATAATATATGAAACTGTCCCTTGAAAAAGACCCAACTTTCACATGTTGAGTCAAATAGAATTTTTCGTAGCAAATTCTTAGTCCTAATGTTTCCAAAAATTATTTAAGAGAAAGAACTTGTTTTGACCCATTAGTCATATGCCTAATCCACCCATATTGCCACCTCTACTTAGCTGCACAAAAAATGTTGTCAATAGAAACAGATTGCAAGTCCATCATAATTATGTATTAATGTTCCATTCTTGTTTTCCAGACCTCTTGACTCCAATGCATGGGATATTTTGAATATGCCAACTCTATGGATGGGATACTAAATACATACATAAATTATTAACAAAATTGCATACATACATGTTACTACATACATAAATATACATCTACATACATATATATATACACTTACTAGCATACATACATCTTACTAAATAATAGAAGTATACCTGCCTATATACATCTTACTAAACACATACATCTTGCATAGATACTACATACATACATAAATAAAAGGCATCATACCTACATACATACATAAATGCATGCATACATACGTACATACAAAAAGGATTGTATTAATACATAAATACATACATCTATATACTATATACATACATACTGCATGCATGCATACATACATACATACATACATACATACATACATACAAAAAGGTTGTATATATACATAACTACATGCATCTATCTACTATATACATACATACTACATACATACATTCATATATATAGGACATCCATACATGCATACACACATACATAATTACCTACATACATACATGCATATATTCAAAAAGGACGGTACAAATACATAAATACATACATCTATCTACTCCATACACACACACACATACATACATACATGTATGCATACATACATAAATGCAAAAATGTATAAATATTATTACATACATATCTCTAGCATACATACTACGTACATACACAAGTAAAAGAATGCCATACATATACAAAACAGTGCATGAAACTGCAATTAAATACTTGTATACAATCTGCAATACTTGATTCTTTCTTATAGTCACCTCAATCAACAAAAAAAAAGTAAAAATAAGAAACCACATTTTAGATTAAAACCTAGCAATTAGAAACAATATACATACATATTAAAACTTTTAGGTTAAAAATTAGGTTTAACCCACCACATACCTTCCAAAAGAAATTAGGGTAAAAATTTGTAAGGAACGATCGTATAGCCAAACGCACGTATTGTCAAGATTAAGGAGCTATTGTGTTACGAATGAGATAGATGTAAGGGAGAAATGATGAATATTTGCAATTTTAAAGAGGATATCTGCAATTTGAAATTTTGAATGTGGAGCCAAGAAATGGTGCATACCTCATATGTGTATCCCTAATTCTGAAGCGAAGAAGCCAAGAAATGATGCCTACCTTTTTCGTGCCCGGTTATCTTCCTCGTTCAGAAGCAAGAAATGATGAGTATGATTAAAATCCCTAGAGGCGTAGAGTTTCTTTTTTCACCAATGACTAGTTATAATCTATCAGGTGCAAGGCAATCAGACAAAGACAACAAACATATGGTATGACTTTAAGACTTGTATATGAAGCTATAGACACGTATACATCTCTTAATTTTAAGAGATTGAAGTTTCCTCTTTCTTATCATTATTATATATAGTAGAAAGATAACAAACTTTTCGAGACGGACTTTTTTCAAACGAACTGCAAGTCGTGAGTTTTTTTAGCAACTCTACTAGTCTAAAGGACTAATTTGTAACATCTGAATGGTTATTAAAACCTATTTTTTTATGTTTCATAACTTATTAATAATTAAGGGGTAATCTTAAGTCTGATTAAGATGTAATATTAAGAGATAACATCTTAATTATTCATATCTAAGGTTATTTTTTAAGCATTAACAGATCGTGAACTATTAAAAGATAGATTCTTAATGACAGCTAAAAGTCTACCAAACTATGGGTGTTCAGTTTTCGAATATATGACTCGAAAAAATCGAAATTTGATTCGATTTCAATTAGAAAAAGAAAAGTCGAAATTCAATTCGAATTTTCGTATTCGAATTTGATTCGATTATGAGTATATTATCAAATTTTGAATCGAATTTTAAATTTCATATTTTTAATTCGATTCGAAATTAAAATTAAAATTATTTATATATTTTTATTTTATATATATACAATTAGTTACTATATTTAAAAATTATGCTTTTTAGTTCGGTGGTTTGGTTTATAAAAACTAAAATCTATTACACAAATACAATTTAATTATAAAATACCCATAATTTTAGCACTTTATATACACTAAACCTAAACATTCACAACAAAAGCGTCAATCGTGCAGTTCGAAAAATTGATCATTTTAGTTGTTAATTTCTAATATTTTAATTACTTGTCACTTTATGTTTTTTGTATGTTATCATTGGCATTATATATTGAACTTTTATCATTTTATTAGTTTAAATGATATCTCTAATATTACAACTTAGATGTTGGTTATTTGATATTTGGATGTTTTAGGTTTTGATTATTTGATATTTTTAATATATAAAGATAGCAAGTATAAACAATTTTTTAATTAAATTCAAATCAAACTAACTCTAATTCGAATTGAATCGAATTTCGAATTCGAATGCACTTAAAAATTTCAAAATTCAAAATCATTCGATTCAAAATATTCTAGTTATTCGAAATTCGATTCGATTAACACCAGACGCTAAGATCGTCGTGTTACCTGTTGAACTTTGAAAATTTGTTTTTAACCAATAAAAACAGTCAAAACAGAATATTCAAAGCTGTAAACTTCCACAAAATCTCTCTCCCAATTTTAATCCAATGGTGATTAATGAAAAATCATTTGAAATTGGGTGTCTTTTTCACAAATTTCTTGTTTTCGATGATTTTCAATTTTACAAGAACTAGAAACAAAAGGCTGTCATTTTCGTCATTCTTTTACTAATTGTGTCGTTTGTGCGGAGAATTGAGGACATAGTTTATATATAGACTCATTATTAAACATTAGCAACAACAAAAGCAACAAACTGATACACATACATACATATACATATATATATATGTATATATATAGAGAGAGGATATCAATAAATCATGGAGGAGAATTTAAGGCCATGAAGATGTTCTGACTTGTTCTATGTTCAGAAGCCTGATAGATTTGGTTGGTACCTTAAATCTTTGATTTCTAACTGTTTTTTCACTTTAATTATCATAAATTCCATGCTTGAAGTTTAGAGTTTCCATGAAAGATGAACTAGAATGGTTTCTGATCAAGAATCTGTGTAATTTATGTGAAATTTCTAGTCATACCCCTCTTGTGTTCTTCAATTTGCATGATTGAACACATATTTGCACACCAGGTGTTTGTTGAAAAGCACAAAAGAGTACACAGTCCCAAGTTTTTCATTTTAGTGATATTTATGGATATATGATGTGTTCTTTCATGTTCCCAATTCTGGTAACTCTTTTTTCACAGAGGTGAAACTCTCAAATCCAGAGAAATTATGGTACAAAGAGTTGTACATCATGCAGTAAGAGGTGTACACTTCTCGATTTGAGAATTTTTAAACTATGCTATAGCAAAAAGGCCTAACCCAAATTCAGGTAGAAGAACATATATGGCAAAGAGTTCAGTTTATAGTATTGTCCACCATGCTTTTCATGAAGATAGAGTTATTCATGTTTTCTTACATTATCACTTATATGAGATGTAATTATTACTGATTAAAATTGAATTCATATGCAGATTAGAGCCTAAAATGGACTTCTCAGAATCTACAAAAGTAGTGTACGATAGGATCCAGAAACTAGAACCCGATAAAGTCTCCAAGATTATCGGTTATCTCTTGTTGCAAGATCATGGTGAAAGAGAGATGATTAGACTGGCCTTTGGTCCTGATAGTTTAATCCAATCTTTAATCAATAAAGCCAAATCCCACCTTAATTTACCCTCAAATTCGACCGTTTCGACTCCAATTTCACCACCCGGGGTCAAATCTGTGTCAAGTATGCCAATAAAGTTCACACCTTTCTCTCCTACTGATCCTCATGGTCAATCTTTAACTGTTTATCCAGCTTCATTTCCTGATGATTACCTACAAAACCAACTTCAGTTCTTGTCATTAGACAATCAGATCGAGCCTGTAAACGGGTCAAGTTTCAATTATTATTATTATTCTGAGCCTGTATTGAGTCCTGGAATCAACACAAGGTCAACAAGTTTACCTGAATTCCCTATCAAGATTTGCCATTACTTCTTGAAAGGCTGCTGTAGGCATGGAAACAACTGCAGGTATTCTCATGGTAATCCTGTACCTGATATCTTTAGCCCGGGTTCAAACGAGGACAATAACATCTTTTCACATGGGTCTCTCAAGAAACTTGAGACTGAACTCACTGAACTTTTAAAATCAAGAAAAGGGTTTCCAGTTTCCATTGCTTCTTTACCAATGTTGTATTATGAAAAGTTTGGGAAGACCCTTCAAGCTGAAGGATATCTCACTGAGAGCCAGAGGCATGGGAAATCTGGTTATAGTTTGACTAAGCTTCTTGCAAGGCTCAATAGAATAACACTCATTGATAGGTTATATACTTAATTATATTTATATACTTTAAATAATTATTTATTTTGTTATTTATTGATTTCTTAATGTGAGTTTTATGGTGTAATTGTGTAAATAGGCCGCATGGGCAACATTCAGTTATTTTAGCCGATGATATTGCTAAATATTTGGATTATAGTGGAGAGCGAAATGAACAAGGTGGTATAGTGGCAGGTTCTAGGCAGATATATCTAACGTTTCCGGCAGAGAGTGTTTTCACAGTACAAGATGTTTCAAACTATTTCAAGTAAGGGGTTAAATAAAAATAACTTTGTAAATACGGCATGTGTATGTATGTATTGCGTATGTATGTATATATGTATGTGTGTGTATACTATCTATTCTATCTATATATGATAAATAAAAATAATGAAAGACACATGTCAGCTTTGTAGGTCATAAAAAAAATTGATTTTCCAGCCTATCAAGTATTTGATGTATCACCTTTCAATGATATATAGATTTTAATTTTTTGCATCTCTCCAATTGAATATTAAAGACTTTCTTGAACTTGGTAAATAGTATGATTACTCAATATATATTTTTCTTCTATTTTTTTATAAAGCATTTTTGAGAAACATATGATATTTTATCTAAATTAAATATTTTTAAAAAACATTTAATTAACATGTGTAATACACAAGTTTTAACCTAGCAAACACACATACATACATGATCAATTCTGAACTCGTAAATATTTTTATAACTGCAAGAACTCCTGTAAATATTTCATGTTTTTTAGATTTTGTATTTTTATATATATAATTGTGTATGCTTATATATGCAAAAAACTGTTAAAAGTAATTTTTTCTATATGTTTTTTCAATTTTTAATTTTTACCTACAAATGTGTTGGTAATATACACATGAAAATCAAATAAATTATTGCATTTCTATCATCATGTTTATAAAACAAAAGAAAAAAAATGTGTGATTGATATGGAAGCTCTTACAATTTTGAAAATATTCATGAGTCCTGAAACAATCCTAACTATATGCATATATGTCATGTGGATTGAAATGAAAGGTTTTACTTGTAGAAAATTTGGGCCTGTTCATGATGTGAGGATTCCCTGTCAGCAAAAGAGGATGTTTGGTTTTGTAACCTTTGTGTTTGGGGAGACGGTGAAGGTGATTTTGAACAAAGGAAACCCACATTTTGTGTGTGGTGCGCGGGTTTTGGTCAAACCATACCGCGAAAAGTCAAGGGATGATAGGTAAGCAGTACATGGTTAGTTAAGCAACATGTGATGTGTTATTTTAGCGGTGCTTGTTTGACACAGTATTTTGAAAGTGATTATGTGATATAACCAAACAGGCTGCAAGAGAATGTTTGGATGTGCCTTTGTTATTTGAAGTTGTGATTGGCACATAATTAGTTGTTTGATTGTTTTGGTTCTGAATATTTGCATCTAAAATGACATAATAATTAAAAAACCCAAAAGCTAAAAATCAGTTATTACACGACTTGGTAACGCAAAAATCAAATAAACACTTTCCAAAACACAATACCAAACATACCCAGTAAAGTCTCACTATTAATTTGTTATTTCATAGGCTTCATATCTAGACATTAACTCTATTATATATACTTTCTTGTCTGCAGGAAATTTGGGGACAAATTTCGACATGCTATGTACTATGGTTCTCACAATCTTGATGCTGAATCTGAGCTTCAATCAAGTGAGACATATGCAACAATTTTGACCCTTTTCCATAATTTAGACCTTTTTTCATATAATCACCTTTTCAACATTGATTCAGTTTCTAGAATTTATGAAAATTCAACATTATTAAAGAAGCAGCTGCTTATCGAAGAACAGTTTGCTGCTAAACCAACAGACAAATTAGCACACATTGGATATTCACTTGAAGAGTTGCAGCTATCTGAAGGTAAGAACTTGGAAACTATAAATATCAAATTAAAAGTTTTAAATTTTAATTTTTGTTAATTATTTATGTTTGTAGATCAAAGAAGGATGGATTTCTCTTCTGCAGAGCAATTTGGCCATCTGTTTGATGTTTTCAACAATGACACGGCTAATGACGAAAGAATTAGGCAGATAAATACAGAATACAAAGATCAGGAGAAGTAAGTAATACCATAATCATAATCATTTAAACTTTTAATCCTTACATTTTATTTTATTTTCATTTTATCTTTTTTTGCAATATTTTTTTCTCTAAATTTCTTTTTGGTTAATTGCAGCAATCAGGGACCAAATCTTCCAGATAGTCCGTTTGCATCTCCGCTAGGGAACGGAATTTCGACGGCTGCATAATATCTAAGTCGGCTTCAATACGCAGACAGACAGATAACACAACAACAAAGTTTATAACAAAAAAAGTTCAGGTTTTTTGCGGTTTTAGGGCGAAAAAAAATCTTTCACCAAGTTACCGTTTACATTCTTAGTTTTCTGATCATAAATTATAGTAAAAAAAGAATGCAAGTGAAGAAAGAGATCTCTGCATTTCTTGACCAATATATACATATGCTACCTATAAAGCTTAGTTTATACAAAGTTTCTTACGCTTTGTTGTATCATGTGCATATATAGTTGTACCATGTATCGAACCGACAAAAGACGAATGAGATGGGTTGTTGCTAGCAAAAACTTTCATGGGGTTGTGTTAAATAAATGTCTTTACCTTTCTTGGTCGAAGTCAGGTCGAATCGGGTCATATGTGTTGAAAGGTTGACCCATTGAAAATAATGAATTAGGTGCAATATTATGATATGCTAGTTGTTTATCAATGTTGGATGTGACATGCAAATGGTGCTAAAGATTGACACTTTTAATAAAGGATTAAAGGGTACACCTTTGATATAGTTTATGCATTAAAAGGTGTATATCGTTGATTTATGATTAATTACAAATCATTAGCTGTGAAGCATTTAGAACTATGATTAATTTAGACACAATTATGGGCTATTAGTACCAAATATTGGTGGGACCCTTTGAAAAGCATAGCTTAAGTCTTCTTTTTATAAAGATAATTTCAATTTGAAAGTTTTGGGTTGTGGGGAATTGTGCCATCATTTTGTTGCTTATACTATCTACTTGATCATTCTTTTATTATTATACCAGGTTAAAACCAATATATTATATGGATTTAATTATATAATTTGTTAAAATCGTTAATTTTTCCCGTCTAATATATAGATTGAATAAATATTAATTTTTAACTTTCTATTTATATATTTTATTATTATTCTACTTTGGTTTATTTTTTTTTACTTTTAATCATTTTTATTTTAAATTTAGTTTTCACTTATTTATAGGCAGACAATTTTATTATTTTAAATATATTATTCAATTTTCAGTATTTAATAAATAAACATTAATGGAAGAGAGAGACGAGAAATTTATATATTGACTTAACCAAAAATTGACAAGTGACAAAAGAAAACTTTTATTTATTATAATACATAGATTAATTTTTTTTTATTAATCTTAACTTTTTAATGGAAAACAATCAACATTTGTATATAAGGTTACATGTTAACTAATATAATCAGTTTATTAAAAAAGTTAACCTAAATATGACTTACTCTATAGATGTGTTTAGCTCACTTGGAAGTTGGAACTATAACCATTTAATATAATAG
>CM018683.1:24365438-24715569 GCA_009363875.1 Mikania micrantha
TGACTGCTGGGTTGGGTGTCATCCGGCATTGTTGAACCCAATGGCCCTTCCTTCCACATCCCGTGCATTGTCTGCAGGGAGTGTTAGCATGTGGTGATAATGGCACTTAGTACACAAAGGATGTGGGCCAGTATATTGTCTCTTGGGCACATTTTGTTGTGCTGCTGCTACTTGATTCAGGGGAGTAGCCACAGTGTAATTCTTTATGAACTTCTGCTTCTTCTTTGGGTGTTGCTGATGTTGTGGCTTCTTTGAAGTCTCTTCCTTCTCTTGCCCGTGTCTGCCTCTTTCTTCAGAACTCCAGAGGCAACCATCAAATCAGTAAGTTTTCCAGACAGTCTCACTGCACGCAGATTCAACAGTGGTAGGGTTGGCTGAAACAACCATGCCCTGGATGCAGGCGGGAAGTCCACCCACATATCTGTCTATTCTCTTCTCCAAGGTTGGTACCATGTCAGGTACCAAAGCACCAACTCATGATAACGAGTTGTATACCCCATTTGATCAGCACCTTTCATCACTGGTTGGACAGTTCCTTCCAACTTCTGCAGCTCATTCTTAGGACAGAATTCCGCCCTCAGTAACGCCTTGAAGCTTCCCGTGGCATGGCCATAGCTTCATCTCTTCCTCGGCATTGATCTGACCATTCCACCAGGTTAGAGCCCGCTTGTTGAATGTTCCAGCAGAGTAGCGGACTTTATGGTGCTCTGGACAGCTGCAGAGGTCCAGAGTAGCTTTAAATCTTTTCAATCCATTGGATTAATCCAACGGCTCCTTCAAATCCGCTAAAGCTAGGCGGCTTACATCCTACAAATGACTTGTAGGTAGATGTGTGAAGTACCTCCAGTATTTCCACTGGCTTTCTCCAGATGAATTGCCAGTGTTGTTTATCTCATTACGGAGAAGGTTGAACATCTCCGGAATCGCTTCCTTCATTTGGTTGGTCATCTGACTGCTCAGTAGAGTCACCAAAGCGATGGTGGTAGGATCCAGTATGGGAGTCGTGCCTGAACCTGATGCTGTGTGATCAGTGGGGGAGGAGGTGGAGGCGGTGGAGGAGGTGGCGGTGGTGAATCATTTGGTGATGGCGTTGAGGAGTGTGGAGCTTGGTCTTGTGTTGATGTCAACAGCGGAGTTTGTTCGTGTGGCGGCATTCTGATCATAACAAATGAATATTGGTTAGTGCGATGATCGAATGCAGAAGACGCAATGCAATAAGTCTAAAATCCTAAGTTCTCTACATGCAGGGTCCCTAGGTTATAGTAGGCCAAACCGTTTGAATAAGTGACCTATTTCTCTATAACCATGGCTCTGATACCAATCTGTCACACCCGAGCCGGCGGGATAGGATCGGTTGTCCCGTCGGGCGGAAGGTTCCCAGGGCGCGATATCGTGAGTGATAATCGTGATGATCAGATTGTTTACATTGCACATGATATAACTGAGAAATGCTAAATATAATAGAATTACAAGTTATAAATTACATCAGTATTGTTTATAATTTAACAATGTAAATCTACCATTAACACATATATTTCTATCTTGTATTTACACAACAACAAAATAATTGTGTATGATGTTGTATCAAAAGTATGCAGGTCCAAATGCTAAGTCTTCTATCTGAAGTCCTAGTCCAAAAGGAAATAACTCCTTAGTTGACCTGTTGTCACCTGAGAAGTCATGCAAAAATCAAGTCAACACATGGTTGGTGAGTTCATATAGTTTATTGATTTGAAAATGATTTGAAAACTCTTTTGGAAAAGACCCTAACTCATTAATTCCAGTGTGATATCCACATCGGTATGCTTATATATAGGGAATCACGAAAGGGTCAGCCAGACACTATCCCACCACACAACTATATGCATATGACACTGTTGTTTAATGATGATTAAGCATTTTACCCAACCCCTCTGTATTTGATTATGATTTTGAAACCTGATTTGCCTTTGATCCTCTTGATTTTGATCGTAGATATAGGATTTCCCAAAAGTCAGTGATAGTAGTAAAATGTCAAATATTTAATTAAATAATTAAATAAAACATTTAAGTACAACTAAGACATGATGATTGGGTATGGTTTTACTCAATCATTTAGACTTAGTTGTTGGTGGGTGTCCAAATTGTAAACCTCACACGTGACCCATGTCAGGCATAACTCACAAGGAGTACACCTGAACTGACGGGATTTTAATGATTTGCCCTTACAGCTTGACCCAAAGGTCTTCTGTACATGCGGGGACTTTAATGTTTTGCCCTTACAGCTTGACCCAAAGGTCTTCTGTACATGCGGGGACTTTAAGGATATCTTTGTTTCTTGATCTCTTGATTCTCTTAGACTTTGATATTGATTTCAATGATATTTTCACGTTGTTGCCCGTATAGCCTGACTACAAGAGTCTTCTATACTGAAGGGACTTTATATGTGTGTTACACGTGGTCTTGATTCCATATACAACTGACATCCACCTTGACTTGAGTATTAATGATTTCATTAGATTGTAATGATTTCATTATTTCAATGATTCACACACATTTATGAATTCTGATTCCTTGAGCCTCTTGATCTTGATCTTTAGAATTCCATGATTCACAATGATGTTTGATCTTGATTTTGATTCTTTGTTCTCAGATCACACACTGAGTTAAGTTTCTTTAACATGATCTTTTGCTTTAGTTCATATGATTTCACTTTGAATTTAGATTATTGAATTTGAACTGAATGGACTAGGGGTTTGTTTAAAGTTTAGTATTAAAGTATTACTCATAAGAGTACTTTAATTAATTTGATAATTGATCAGTTAATAATTTCCTAGACAGGCGTCTAGGAGTATCAACAAGCATGTATATATGTAAAAACATATAATAAATAAAAGCATTTAAATAAACAGTTTTAAATAAAACAGTTTACGCATGCTTCTCAGCCCGCGTTTTTAAAACAAAATGTTAGAAAAGGGGCAATGAACTCACATGTGTTGCTGTGCAAATAATTCACAAAAGATAATGCGCGCTCTTTGACTGTAGCTTTTGTATCTTTAGCACCTGAATTGTTTGAAGGAAATTCGCATACGGTGAGTATTATAATAGACGTCGTAACTAGGGTTTAGTCTCGGTGTGCAACTAAGTGTCCTATGATTACTAATGCGTACCTATGACTCCTTCTAACTTAGCCTAATTTATTACCCATTGAAACCCATATCCCAATATTAGTAGTTACTAAACCCTAGATGATTAGGGTTCATTTTAATTACATTAAAGGTCTTTAATCAAATTGTTTTTATATTTTTCATTCTAGTTTAATCATTTAGAACACCTTATATAATTTAATTAACATTATTAATTAATTTCTTTTATAAACAAATAATTAATTTAAGAAAAGGATAATCAAACATGATGGGCTCATATTGAGCCTATTGGGCCACCCTTGGGCCATTTATAAGACTTTTGATTTCCGAGTTGTTTTTGTTACATCTTTTGAGTAACACGGCCTAAGTAATTCAAGTGAATCACTTTGACTAGTCACATGTTCTCATAAACCGTCTAAGTGTTGGGAGTTACTTGTGAGAATAAAACATAACCTTAGACTTAATGCCTTTGTTTAGAAAATGAGGGGGTTTAAGAAAACTCTTGTTACTCAAAACCCAACCCATAATGTTTTAGAAAACCCTAGTTTTTCCCATGTATACACACACATGGCCGAATCCATGCATGCACACACACAAGGTCATCTCAAACCATGCATACGTGACCCATCACATACACAATCATACATGTATTGTATGTATCCATGTCACTTGACCCATGCACTTTATGGTGTCCCTAACTAGCTCGAATGGTTGACCGATCCACGTTTGCCGAATGAGACTAACCCGACTAGACATGGTCGAATAGACCTGAGCCGGTCGAATGAAGGCTGGCTCGAATGAAGTTAACATGGCCGAAAGAGTGGGGCGCATGTCTAGAGCCAAATGAGGAAGGTCGAATAGCTCTAGTCGAATGACTCTATTCGAATGGCTCTAGTCGAATGGCTTGGTTCCATCGAATGAGATTGGGCCGAATGAAGGCTGCCGAGCGAATGGCTAGGTCGCGAAAGAGGGTAGCTCCGAATCTGGTCATTCGGCGAATGAAGGCATGGGTTGGCCAAGTTCATTCGGCGATTAGGCTTCGAATGAGGCCATTCGGCGAGCTGGGCCTCGTCATTCGGCCTGTCAAGTGACAACCATGGCAACCGGGATTTGCGGGCTAGATGGCTAGGTGGGGGATGAGAACTTGTTCCTACACATTTTGAGTTACTTTTGTGAAGATCCTATGGGGTAGAGGGTTGTGAAGCCGGTTCCTATGGGTTTCGAACAAGAGGGTTTTCAAAACCCTAAAATCGCAACATAAAATGGATTTTTACCTCAGATTTGTTGGACAAAAACACAGATCTTTGTACTTCTATGATCTACAAGTGATGAGGAACGTTTTGACACCAAATATGCAAGATTTCGTGAAGAAATGAGGAAGAAAACTTAGAGAGAAGTGTGGGTTTTCTTAGAGAGAGAAAGCTTGAGGGTGAGAGAGACGAAATGGGGTTTGAATCTGGTAGGTGGTGGTTGTTGTGGCATTAAAAGCCATAATAAATGACTAAGGTTCATCCGGGTATGTTCGGGCTCGTTCGGTTTCGCGTGGTTTCGCGTAGAAATGTCGGTTTCTCGTCGTTTTCATAACGAAACGGCTCGGTTTTAAAATAGATTATAAAATTTATTTTCAGATTTATTCGTACGGATCGTCACCTATACGAATAATCCGTTGGTTTAGCATTCACGTAACGACATTCGTGCTGTTTTGTTCTGTAAAGCCTCACATACGTTTATACATAATAAGATCCTAACAAATAAGTCACATGATGGTTCTGTGTTGCCAGATAATTATCTGACTCAAGAACCATTGTTCTTAACTTGTTTCTCTTAAATGATTCTGATATCACTGTTTCGATAACATGAAATGATACTGAAACTTAATATGAATGTGAAATACACTGAATTACATAAGATTTGTACCTGATTACTGTTCATGTACTGTTCACGATCACTGTTCCGGTAACGGTTCCGGCACTGATGTTACACCACCGCTATTTCGATAAACCATGACCATGTGTCATTGACTATGTTTAGTAACCAAACCATAACACACTTCCTAACTCCTTCCATTCCAAAACCACAATTCATATTATCTGAAATATAACTGCAATAACTCTCTGGTTCTGTTTAGTTGTGTTTCAACTAAACTTCCCATGGTTTATGCATATAAAAATATGTTTCTCAATATGTATACCAATATGAGTAATAACATCCAAAAATTTTATATCATAAATAATTATCATATCAGGTCGTAATAGTACAGTCGTACATATGTACGGACAACCCGAAATGCAGTGATGTTACACTATACAAGGCGTATAACTCTCTAACACCCAATGATTGGTCTCATATATGCCTCGTGTAAGGCTTGTACGCCTTGTATGCGTATAGTTGATATTAAGAAATTCTGACAAACAATAATCTCCTCTATATACACTTCGAGTAAACTTATATGAGAGTATGGGTGAATATGAAAGTAACATGACACATAAATTATCGAGATAAAACTTGGATTTTAAGGTTCGATCATGAATTGATGACTACGATGCTTATTTTATTATTAATTTATTATGCATCACAATTATAAAGGTCGGTCACACAAGCATGATCACTGTTCGTATATTTAGACAATATATAAAACTTATATTTTGCTTGGTTATGAAAATGAGACCCATGCTATCTACACATTTTTTTTCTTTATTAATATTCTGACTATAAGAATTGGGTTAATGTTTTTATTATAACACAATAATAAAATATAAATAATAACTAGACTCTCGTTATTCATAGAAAATAATCTAATACAATACTGGTTATAAGACTAAAATAATATAATATAAGTTACGAATTCATATACCAAACTTGTTTTGATCCATCTATTCGTTGGGTGCTCTAAGTATCTTGTTTGACTAGAACATGATCCATGTTGAGTCTTCAACCAAGTCATTTGACGATGTTTTTAATCCAGTGTGTCGTCCACTTATTTCTTCAGTGCAACATGTATTAAAGTGTTGATGATTGTGGTTGACGCATGTATTCAATATGTTTTTCTTAAAACAGATTCCACGCCTCTTCTCAAGACAAACGCGTCTGTCTTCCAGGGTAAAACAACAAAACAGTTTTGTACTGTCGGGGTTAAACTAGCACCTGAAAAAGATATCTTAAGCAAGAGCTTGAAGAGTTGAGAAAGTTGGAAATTCTTCAAAGTTTGTGTGAGATGGTATGTTGTATTCTTTTCAACAAAAAAACAATACACCAATTTCTTGTATTTATACTAAAAGATTGTGATTCCAAGAGTCTTGACATAATACATATAATCAATACATGTAATTTGAAGAGTCTTGATTTAATTAAGTAATATAAACAGTCTTGATTTTAATTCATATTAAATTTGATAATTACTCAAGTAATTCAAATTTCTAACAATCCTCCACATGAATGAAAATAACTTGTATGCTCAAGTGTCAAAATACAATTTCAACGGTTGAGTATTGAATGAGAAGTAAGTGTTCCCTTTAAACTTTTCTTTGTGAAGTATACTTGGTTTCCTAGCGGTTAGTAGACGAGATATCCTTGAACTAAACCCATTTTTACATAGACGTTATTACACTTCACACAATACTTTCCCTGGTTTGGTTAACCCCCTCATTGTCGTGTCCGTTATGGTCATGGAATATTATCCTGATTTTGCGAGAGCTCTAGGAATTATGCCCCACGATTCCATTCTAAGAGACCCCACTTCTCTCTAACATAGGTGATTTCTTCACAAATCATTAAAAACATTTTTGGTTACCATGATTTACATAGATCATTAACCATATATTATGCTTAGCCTCACACAACAATGTCACTGATTGTTATAGGAATAGACTAGGATATATTTAAACACTCTTTTATAGTTTAGAAGGATATATATATATATATATATATATATATATATATATATATATATATTAGCGTATACATCAATTGTACGACTATGCCTCCGTAGTGACCACCTAGATATGAGTTAGTTGTCCTATTGAACTTATCTTGGGATCTCCAATCAACTAGGTTAGGTTTCCTTCAAATATCTTTTTACATGGGCTTTAGTCACATTACTCAACTTAATCTGTTACTAACCCTAAGGTTATTGGATCCAAAACATTATCATTGACTTCACCATGTCAATTTAATCTCTTACTAATCCTCAGGTATTGGATCCAAAACATTATCATTGACTTCACCATGTCAACAATGATAATTTGTAACTGAGATAAGTTGTTAAAGCGTGTTCTTGACTCACAAGTCATACTAGCCTTTTGTTCTTGACTCACAAGTCATACTAAAGTCCTTCTTACAAAATCTTTCACATACTTTTATTAAGTGCAAGCAACACCCACATACTTTCATGTATTTGAGACAAGTATATGAAAGATTTGGTAATAATGATTTTAGTAGTCCAAATAAATACTGCAAATTCGTGGCCAAGTAGGGTATACGATGGTTATACGGAGTCAATCAAGTTGATTGAACTTAGATATCTATTGGTAAAATTCAAATTCTAGTTAGATATTTGAAAGATCTTACCAAAGTCATGGTTAAAGCGCGTTTAGCCTTAAATGAGTTTCAAATCATTTTAAAGACATTGTTATATAACTAGATCCAAGTTGAGATCACTAGTTGTAGTCTTGTAAATTGACAAAAGGTTTTTTCATGAAAGTCTGTTTTAAGATTCTAGGAATTAGGTTATTGTTTTATTATAACACGTAATAAGATATAAATAATAACAAGACTCTCGTTATTCATAGAAAATAATTTAGTAAAATACCGGTTACAAGACTAAAATAATATAATATAAGTTACGAATTCATATAGCAAACTTGTTTTGATCCATCTATTCGTTGGTTGTTCTAAGTATCTTGTTTGACTAGAACATGCTACATGTTGAGTCTTCAACCAAGCCATTTGCGATGATGTATTCAATCCAGTGTGTCTTTCACTTATTCTTCACTACAACATGGATTAAACGTGTTGTTGATTGTGGTTGAGACACGTATTCAATATGTTTCCCTTAAAACATATTTCACGCCTCTTTTCAAGACGAACGCGTCTGTCTCACAGGGTACAACAACCGAAACAGTATGTGTACTGCTGGGGGTAACCTAGCACCTGAAAAAGATATCTTAAACAAGAGTTTGAATAGTTGAGAAAGTTGGAAATTCTTTAAAGTTTGCGTGAGATGGTATGTAGTATTTTTTTCAACAAAAAACAAGACACCAATTGTCTTGTATTTATATAAGTCTTGTATTTATACTACAAGATGATGATTCCAAGAGTCTTGTCATAATACATATAATCAATACATATAATTTGAAGAGTCTTGATTTAATTAAGTAATATGAATAGCCTTGATTTTAATTTATATTAAATTTGATAATTACTCAATAATTCAAATTTCCAACACTGAAATCTATAATTAACTTGTTAGTGCCTCCCACAACCATCAGGTCCATCACCTGTTATAAGACCACCCGCAGCGCCTTCACCGCCGGCCCAGCGGGAGACGTCCCTTCGGCGGGATTCAGCGGCTACACCGCCCCCCTCACCGGCGGCCCTCCAATTCCCGCACCAAGCGGCTCCCGCTCCCCGCCCACTTTCTTAATTTTCTGCTTTCTGATTGGTTGATTGGAATAGTGGGGAAGGATTTTCGGTGGGGTGACCGTTGTGGGGTTTAAGGTTTCAGTGGGGTGATGACGTGGCGTTAAATTTCGGTGGGGAAAGATTTTCAGTGGGGTGACCGCTGTGGATAGTCTAACTATATATTCTGTTTAATTTCTTATTAATTTCTAATTTCGGTAGGGAGAGTTTGACTATTTTTCTAACAACTTTTACATGGATCGTTAATAATTATAAATAATTTATATCTTTCTGTGTTTTTCTTGCACCAACAGTTTGGACATTTCAAAAATTGAGTTGTGACTTGTGATCATCGATGCGTTTGCGTCCCGTTATTTTCATATTTTGCATGCTTTCATGATTTCATCAGTATCTTTATCATACACTCACCGCACCCAATTAAACCCCAACCCCCTTCTTCCCTAAAATCTAGGGTTTCAAACGCTCACACTCAAATTCCACCATTGTCAACACCAATTCAACAACATCGCTCATCGTTTTCTTGTTTTAATCGTTATTTCAATCACTGATTTAACAAAATCTATCAAATTTACAGCTCCTGCATCGTTTCGTGCTGTAAATTGAGACTTTTAATGGCGAAGACGAAACCCGGCAAGAAAGATTTGGATTCGTACACGATCAAAGGCACAAACAAAGTTGTGCGACGTAAATCATCTCTATACATCTATATATTTATAATCTATTTCCTTTTTATATCTATATGCTTGTAACTGTTCATTCGTACTATTGATAAAGTTTCGATTGGCTCCGTGGTTGGCTTGCTGGAGGTCGCTGGTTGGCTTGATAACAGCTCGCTGGGTCGCTTAAATTACCCACATTTTTTAACAGTTTCTAGCCAAAGTAAAAGACATTAAGGTCTTTGAACCTTAACTTTTCATGATTATTCAGTCCAATTCACACTACGAACTTTAATTTTTTTGAAGTTCTAACAATCTAACCTTGCCCGAACCAAACTAAACCAAACTCCAGCTCAAGTTTTCAACTCGGTTTAAAAATTATATTCAAGACGATCCGAATCGATTTAAATTGAAGCCCAGCTCGAGCTTGCTCTGTCTCAGCTTGTAAACAGCCTATTTTTATGTTTTTTCTTTGGTTAAAGTTCTGATTTTTGGAATTTTGACAATGTGTTGACCTGTTTTTGCAGCTGGGGACTGTGTGTTGATGCGTCCATCAGATTCTGATAAGCCACCGTACGTGGCTCGAGTAGAGAAACTCGAGGCCGATCACAGGAACAATGTGACAGTTAGAGTAAGATGGTATTATCGGCCTGAGGAATCAACGGGTGGTCGGAGACAGTTTCATGGGGTCAAAGAGTTGTTTCTGTCAGATCATTATGATGTGCAGAGTGCCCATACGATTGAAGGAAAGTGTATAGTTCACTCATTCAAAAACTATACGAAGCTTGATAATGTTGGTACTGAAGATTACTTCTGTCGATTTGAATACAAGGCTGCAGCTGGTTGTTTCATCCCTGATCGTGTTGCAGTGTGAGTCTCATTTGTTGCTAATTTGGTGAAAGATTGAGGATTTTGTAAATTAATGGTGGTTTGTTTTGGTGTGAAGGTATTGCAAATGTGAAATGCCATATAACCCGGATGATTTGATGATTCAATGTGAAGGATGCAAGGACTGGTATTTTTTTTCCTTTTTTGACTGAATAGAAGTCTTTAAATTTTTAAGATGATAAACATACCCATATTTTCTGAAATGATTTGAATCTTTAGTATGAGTTTTTAGGCTTGGCTCTCTTTATTTTTTTAGTCATGGCTGTGTCTGCAAGTATCATGCAATTGCTGAAAGTTTTGTGATATTTTTCTATTGATTCTAAAATTTACACAATTTAAAATACCCTGACACTGTTTTTTGCCACAAGATGTAACTTTTACATGTCAGCAGCAACATTGTGTGTGCCCATTCGATGAATATCAGTGTTCAAAATTTGCAAAGTAAGAAACAAATTTAGGTTTATTGTATCTACAGATACACAGAACACACATTTATACAGATATGCACATTTATCCTTAATAAATATATAAATGATTTATTGCATCACATATAATCTATGAGTCCAAGATTTACTTTTCCCGCATCACTTGTATAGAATTTAATATTTCTTCTATTAAACTTGTCCAACATTGTATATAAAATATATACATAAATATACATGTACGCAGACATGTAAATTTATACTCAAAAAACACAAGTCTGTATCTTATAGAGACATATTCATATCTTATTTTATTATCTGGTAAATTGACTACCTTACTGTAATCATGGTATGTTAGATATTATCATATTATTTTGCAATTTGTGATCAGTAATATTTTGGTTTGACACTGCTTCACAACCAAAAAAGAGGGAGCTACGTATGAGTTATGTGTTCCTAGTGACAATAAAGCAATATGTCATTGTTGTCATCATCATCGTACCCAGTATATCCCACCATTAGCAAAGCTAGGGTAGGGTGTGAGGAGGGTAAGATATAGACAGTCTTACCTCTACCCCGTAGGAATAGAGAGGCTGCTTCCAATGAGAAAGCAATATGTCATCATACACATAATTACCTTGCAGGTTTCATCCTAATTGCATGGGTATGGCAATTGAAGAGGCAAAGAAATTGGATCTGTTTTTGTGCTCAGATTGTTCCTCTGTTGATGATGCCAAAAGACCATCAAAGGCATTCCCAGTAACACCATCTTCTGAAGTCAAGGTCAGAACACGTATTATCTTACTTTCTTCATTAATGGATACTCAATTTATCAAATTTGAAGTCTTTTACATGATAAAGATCAAAATCATCTCCTACAATAGGAATCTTTAAATGTACCTCAAAGCACCATTACTATGATGAACCGCTCTGTGTTTAGTCCTTTAATTTGTTGATGTGACCGTGTCAGGTGGAATCAAAGCGCAGAAAACGATAATCGGTGAAGGATGTCATCATTTTGTCTGAGTTAAGTTAGCTCCAGCCATCTTGTAGGGATCATTGTATAGTGCAAAGATGAGTGTTTGGTTGCACAATCAAAAAACATTGTGTTATTTATTGTGTGAAATATACCTGCCAATCTTTGCCTTGTATAATGGTAGACTAGTATTATCAAATGGTACAACTGCTGCTAATATTTGAGCAAATTATACCATTGATTAAAGTGGGAGTATGATTTTGAAAAATCTAACCATACATTATGAGGATTTAAACAAATTAAACGAGATAACAATATTATCTTTTGGTATCTAAAAAATGTTTATATTCTTGTTTTTGTGTGTTTATGAAGTACTAGTCATCTTAATGTCATTAGATTTTTTTTTTGAAAACTTGAGTTATAAAATGTTGCACATTTTTATCTCAAACATGTCAACTTGATCGAATAAAAAAATTGTTAAAAATAAAAACGGTTAAATGAGTTTGATGTTAAAAGTCAAGCACTCATTCTAACCTAATGGTTACCCCTTTGGCTTTCCTGTGGGAGGTCACGGGTTCAAATCCCTCCCAAGGCGAAATAGGGGTCCTTGGGAGGTAGGGGGTTTTCCGTTGCGGTTTCCTCCTGGGGTGGTGGGGGTCTCAACTGAGGTCATGGTAACTAGACCTTGGTAACGTGGCCTGCAAATCAGTAGTTCACACGTTGAGATAAAATGCCGTTAAAAAAAAGTATAATTATTATAATAATTGTAATTAATGCAGTACTTTACAATCTCAGCGTATGATGCCTAGCTAATTAAACCATACTTGTTATAAATTATATAAAAGATTATCATCATGAACTTGTTTTAAATTTTTGTTATAATTTTTTTTTCTATATAGGGGTTTGATTCATTAATAAGATTTTTGCTTAACAAGAATTAGAATTAATAGGAATTTGACATATTACATGCTAAAAATATAAAAAAAAATATAGTTTAAAAACAAAATCCAGTACAAAAAAAAATTATCGCACAAAAAAACAAAAATCTAGTAGAAAAATAAATTCATATAAAAAAATAAAAATCCAATATAAAAAAATAAAAATCTAGTATAAAAATAAGATGTTATACCTTAATTATCTTGACACATATCAAAATCATATTAGTTCTTACTCTTCTTAAGTAAAATGACTAACTTCAAACAACAACTTTGAGCCGAGGACTCCTTCGGATCAGCCTTTATATCATAATTGGGATATGGGTAAGATTTGTGTCCATTCTTCCCCCCAGACCCTACTGAAAAGTGATAATATATTGGGTATGTTTGTTTATATATATATATATATATATGTGTGTGTGTGTGTGTGTGTGTGACTGTTCCCCTAAAAATTATATTTTGCGAAAACCAACCCAAACAATCTTCGATTGAATTCATTTTTGCATCATTGGAACCGGCTTGTAGAACTTTAAAACCCAAACCTTAAATCATAAACAATAACTGTCACAACATCGAAAATTCAGGTCCAATTTAAACTTTTATTATTTATTAAATCGCCTAGAATATTTCGTAAGTTAATTGCTAAGTTAGAAATATATTCGATATTCTATGGATCAAATAAAAAATATGTTATCATGTTATATATCAAAATCATATTAGTTCTTACTCTTCTTAAGTAAAATGACTAACTTCAAACGACAACTTTGAGCCGAGGACTCCTTCGGAGCAGCCTTTATATCCAACTGGGATAGGGGTAAGATTTGTGTCCATCCTTCCCTCCAGACCCTACTGAAAAGTGGGAATATACTGGGTATGTTTGTTTGTTTGTTTCTTAAGTAAAAATTTCTTTTTATTTGATATTTCCCATATATATATATGTGTGTGTGTGTGTGTGTGTGTGTTCCCCTAAAAATTATATTTTGCCTAAGAAGGCTAAGAAAATTTTTTAAAAACTCGAAAACAAACCCAAACAATCTTCGATTGAATTCATTTTTGCATCATTGGAACTGGCTTATAGAACTTTAAAACCCAAACCTTAAATCATAAACAATAACTGTCACAACATCGAAAATTCAGATCCAATTTAAACTTTTATTATTTATTAAATCGTATAGAATATTTCGTAAGTTAATTGCTAAGTTAGAAATATATTCGATATTCTATGGATCAATTAAAAAAATATGTTATTTCGAATAACGAACTTAGAACCAAACACGAAAAGATTTCGAATCAACATTAGACGGTTAATTAAGAATCACTTTACTCGGCCCGAAACCATTAACAATTTAATGAAAACGATTAGTAAATACAATACTTACATAATTATTTTATACAAGAACGTACATATACGAAACCTACTACAAGCATACACATAAAAGTATATACATGGAATCATTCATGCAAAACAACTAATTTATTTAACACACATAATTAATTATAAGCAAAATACAATATATATATATATATATATATATATATATATATATATATATATATATGGACGCGTATATATATATGTATAGACAAGCAACGTTTATATATATGTATATTACACAAAATACACGCATACATACACTTATTCATACGCATCTAAACAAATCAAACAATTACGAAACACAAAATATATACATGATACACACATGCATGCATGAGTATGAAATCCATACATACATACTTGCATTCATATGTATACACACATGTATACAAGAATAATTTAAAACACTACCAAACAAATAATTAAGACAACATATCTAATCAACCTTATTACACACATTATACTTTCACCTATCCACACTCTCCCACTATCCAAGAAATCTCTTTCTCTCTCCCCATCTCACTCTTTCCTTCAAAGATTCCTTTTGGCTTTTTCAGAATTTTGACAGCACTGATCTGTCAACTTCCATACCCTATAACTCATCTCACACTCCACCAAATTCGTCCATTCTTTTTTCACGATATGCCTTAATTTCCTCCAGAAGTATCCCAAGTGGTCTCACTCATTTTCATCAAGATTTAGACCTCCAAACAGTCTCCAAAGTTCAGCTGCGCAGAAACCGACCTGCTTTGCTATCTTCACTTCTTCACCACGTTTAAGATACCAAATGAACTCCAAATCACCTCATTCTTTTTTTGATATCCTTGGACTTCAATTTAATTTGTTTTGGTAAAAAACCCATGAGTTTTTGGGGCCTAGAAAGAAGCTTAAAGTATTTGAAAACGTGAAACAAGTGCAGCAACATTACATGCAAAGACTTGCATCTTCTTTCTTCCTTGATTCTTGAACCTTTGAACTCAAACCCTTACAAGAACTCCTCATAGCAGATTGTTTGTTATATTTGAACATGCTACCATCTCATAATCCATCTCTCTTTAATATCCTTCAAAAACTAGGTACAAATCATACATTTTAAAATCAAAAACTCACTTTTATTAATGTTTTTGCACTCTATCATATACTCTTTCAAATCCATGACCAAGACCTGTTTTTAAAAATAAAATAAACACCATTTAACTTTCAAATTTTCGTTTTTTTTGAAGCTATGATCAAAAATCTTACATGCAACAAGGTTGCATGTACAAAAAGATGGGTTTTCGAGTTCTAAAAACAGCTATGTATTTTGATCACTACTTCCTGTTGACCATGACAAAGAGCTTGTTTTGGCAGTAAAAATAAACGTTTTAACTAAAAAAAGTCATTGGTATAAAAGCTTGGTCAAAAAACACACATGCATGGAAGTTGCATGTGCCTAAACTTAGTTTTTGAGCACTAATTCCTTCACCTTTGCACCTTCACTCCATCTAAAACCAATACACTTTTGTTAACCATATTTACAGCCCTAATAACCGGCCCTCTAGATACATCAGCCTTAGTGCCTCACACGTAGGATTGGTTGAGCACCGGTCAAGGCAAAGTAACATCGCTAAGGGTATTCATTTAACTAGTTTACTCATGCTTTACTTGCATAGTTTGCATTTAACATTTGTATTAGCACATGAAAACCTATAACATATAAAACACATGTAATATAAGTTAAAATGAGTAAAAGGATCTGAACATAAAGAGTAAAATAATGCATGCAATGTCTTGTATGTTAAAAACGAGCATACACGTTAAAATCTCAAAACCGAGACAAACCATATAAGCAATACTTCAAACATTCCAGAAGCTAAAAATATCTTAAATGATGTTAAAAGTAACTTAGAAATGTTTTCTAAGACATCCATATCATAGCTTAAACTTAAAACCGTTATATTACCGAACCGACACGCTATAAACAACAAAAATGGTTTAATATAAGTGCATATCTAAATTCTGAAAATTTTATAAGTTTATTTATGATAAATAATGAATAATATCATATTTTGATGTGTTATAGTGATTAAAATGACTAACAATATATTTTACGCAAAACTAGTTACGAAATCGACTCATTTGAATTATTAAATCGCATAGTCTTAGGTTATAACTTATTTTTGAAATATTACAGAATATATACTAGTAAAGATATATAAAATAATTTTATAAAAATATTTGGGATGATAGGAAATGTGAAAGACTCTTTAAATGCGAAACTACGTACATAACCGACACGCGAAATGCATAAAAACAGGTTTATATATATATATATATATAATATATATATATATATATATATATATTCAAGCCAAGGACTATTTAGACCATAATATTATACTTAATATATTCTATATATAACGAAAATATAATTTTTAAAACTTATGGGCTAAAACTATTTATTTAAAATGGATAAAAACACGTTATGGGTATTGCCGACCCAATTAGCCCACTAAGTAAAATGAGGTATTTCTAATCAAAAGATTTTATACTAAATAGTTTATTTTGAATATTTGAACAAGTATATACTTATTTGGACAAATTAAGATTTATAAACATATTGTTGGGCTTTAAACGTCTTGACGGGCCCAATAGGCCAAATAGTATTTTATATGTAAAAGTGACTTAAAGTACAATTGATAACTTATCTAGTATTTGTATACGTATTGGCAGACCCCCAAATTCCCACGTGCGGCTTCAGACCGCTGGGTGTGACGTGGCCAGGATCAGAGCTCTCGGTCAGATAAAACGACTCTATATGAGTTATACAATCACATAATTTTGTAAATAAGTCCAAGTTTCATAAATTAAGCAGCGGAAAAATATAAGTAGTTACGCAGAGAAAGTAAAATGTATTAGACACCACAATGTTTAAGTTGTATCTAAACCAATCAAATGAAATAAAAGCCTAAATTAGAGTCTAAATGCATGCAGAATCTCGTATGCATCTCCAAGTGTAACCTAGCTTGTGATCATCAATTACCAGAGAATACATGCGAAAACGTGTCAACATAAAGTTTGTGAGTTCACAGGTTTAAGTAATTGAAAGCAGTAACAGACATACACTGGGTATGTTAGGTTTCGTTGGATCTACGATCCCGAGTGTGTTAGTTCATCCTACCAAAACTCGACTGTTCCTTTGCCTCCCCGGGTCATCGCTGAACCCGGCATCAACATCGATATTACACTCGTCGTGACCTCCTGTCACAGTTGTTGTCGAGTGGAGCTAGTTAAAACCAGCAGTACTACGTAATAATGACTAGTTTGTTACACAACTAACGGTAAGGGTAGTGAGGAATTTGTTGCGATAATAGTTACACTCGAAAATGGTTTTACAACATACGAGTCATATATCTAAAAACAGTTTCATAGTATTCTCGCCCCAAGAGTTTAACAAAACAGTTAAGTATAAAAGTTGGGGCTGTAAACTCACCTGAGTTTAGTAGTACGGTTGTTCTCGTGAACGTTTGTAGTAGTGCGCCTTTAGCGGTTACCTATATCACATGCATGTGACAAAAAGTCATCTTTTCATAGTAACATCATCATGAGACCATTAAAAGTCATCAAGATCATCATGTGTCTTTCAAACTATACCAAATCAATAGCATAAAAATTAAATCACAGATCCAAGTGAGTAAAATTTCGTGCATGTGAGGTGTGAGTGATTGCATGTGGGTGGATTGCGTTGCATGTGGGTTTAGAGTGTTTTTAAGCTACAAGGACCATTAGAACTACCTTTGTGAGCTCCTAGCAGCTTGGATTCCACTGAGATCGTGTGGGAACCTTCTATATACATCTGCTATGATCTTCAACTCCAAGGATGGTGATGGGAGCAAGCCTTCAAATGTTCCTCCAAGCTTCAATCCTTCAAATGAGCTTCTCCAAGGTTGTCTATGGCTTCCAACAGGCAAAGAGAGAGTTTACAGATGATTATGACAAAGTGTGAAGGTCTGGGATTAGTGATGATAAGAGTAGGGTGGCTGTGTAATGATTTAGTCTTGATTTTATCAAGATTTTGTGTGTCATGATGTTTTGCGTACCGCCGGGATGTCAAAAGTAGGTTCTCGGCGTACCGTGGCGCGTTTCGGGATTCAAATTGCCCGCTCATCCTTCGCGTACCGCCCGGGCCCACTCCGGGGTCCCCGACGTGCCGCGAAGGATCTCGGTTGAGCGTATTTTGTTCAATTTTGATCGTTTGGCTCGTTTTTCGGCATTTTATCTATCACGATTATTGTTTCTCGACATATTATCGTTGTTTCACTTGTTATAAGTTCTCACAAAGCTTAATTGTTGATCAATTAGATTGTTGTTTCGTTTATTTCACCAACGTTCGTTAATCAAGACACGTGTGTGCGTTTTCCGATAATTCCTCGAATTATCATTTCGTTGTGTGCGTCTGGACTGTTGTGCCACGTGTCACACTAAATTAACTAATTCTAGTTCCACGTAAGTAATAATAATATAAATTATAATTAAAATAAATAAAATGCTGACCTGTAGAATACGAGGTGTCACACATACAATAACCCGTAATAAGAATCTACTTACATAATACAAAATACCACATAAATGCTATAACATACAAAACATTTAAAATATGGCCCGAGTAAAGTATGACACTATGCATAGAGCACAATGATACTAGAAACTAAGCCTTATCTTACCAAAACGTTTAAACATATGTATACACCTATCCAGAAAAGGCAGCACACTCAACTCACAACATTGTTTGCAAACCATAACCATGGTGAGTTTTTATGCAAACCTCTCCCTTCTTTACTTGTTTTGGGATGAAATACATGTTTCGAAAACTTTTTATGTAACTAATGTTTGAGACTTGAACTTCCCATATTGTTGTCCCTTCTTTAGAGCACACCATTAACCCTAGTTGGGGCCATTAGTATTAAGGGTAGCTCTATCTGAGAAACCCTCACACACAGTGGTCTCCCCACTAAGATTGGTAAATCGTTGTGGCATAATTACTAACTATTTTTATTAGTTCATGAATGGGAAATGAACTACATAGGGACGGAAAGCCGACATATGGTCTTGTTGCGAGATCATATGGGTGGTGCAGGATTGGCTGTGCGACTTGAATATTTTACATGAACAAACAAAATATTGTTATCTTTGTTTATTACAAAAAATACAAAATGTTTACTTATTAAATGTTTTTAACTGCTCAAGCTCACCAGCTTTATGATGATCCAAACTCTTTTAAGCATCTATTTCAGGACGTTAAACTAAGGAGAGGTAGACGGGAAGCTTTTGGTGCCTAACACTTCGGGGTCTATCTTAGAGACTTGCTTTATTATTTCCGTTGCCTATGGACTAGATTTAAATTTCGTATGTCTTTGTTATTACATAGGGTTGTTCATGCCCACTTTTGATGTTAACACAGTTATTAAGTTTCTATGTTAAGACTATCATGTACTAGTAGAAGATGAAATTATCTTAGTTCTACTTATTTAAGTGTTTTACCAATCTATCGTCTTGCCCCTACAGGCGGGGTGCAACAATAAACCCTAATGCTGAAACCAAAACTTTAAAAACAATCCTAAACCTAAAGATAAAACCTAAAAGCTAAATAACAAGCCTTAAGATCTAAACTTTAAAACTAGTTATTAAAACTAAAACTAAAAGCTAATATTGTAATATTCGATGAGACGGGTCCAATGTCATCAAAATGAGTTCAATCGGAGTTCGTTTGGGTCGTTTTTGAAGATTTTAAATTCCTTTTAGCCTTTTTAGACAAAATAAACTTTTTATTTTATCTTTCACCTATATATATACACACAAACATACATAATAAGCTATCATCCTGTGTATTATATGGGTTAAATATAAAATATTAAATAGTTAGTAATAAAACAATAATTAAAAATTTTAATAACCATAGAACTTGTATATGAACTTGTTAATATATAATAATTGATATCTTTAAACTAACTAAGTTAAAAAAAACTTTAGTTAGTATTTTGTCAAGAACTAATTTTTGTAAATTAAAAGGTAATATATTATTTTTACACTTATTAAAGTTTAAAGATTCAATTTGAAAAATATCATTAAACATAAATGATCAAAAAAAAATAATTTTTTCTATTATAACTTTCGGATTAAAATTATTTTTTAAACATTTTGTTAAAAAACGTCATTTGTTTATAAAATATCATGTTTTTTAAAACCTTGGTTTATTGTTTATTTTATTTGAAAAAAAGTTTTTCAAAAACTTGTTTTATAAAACTTTTATTATCTAAAAATATCAATTTAATATTTCTTACTTTTCTGAAAAATTTCGTATTTTATAAACTTTTTCAATTTTTTAATAAAAAGATTTAATTTTTAATTTATCAAAACTATTTTTTGATATGAAAAATAATATGATCATTAGTCATTAATATTATAGTTAATAAGAGAAATAATATCATTATTGATTTTTTAATATGATAGAAAAATTGAGTGAAATGATAAGAAATTAACAAGTGACAATTATTGTTTGATAAGGTGACAAGTGACAAAAAAGAATTTTGTCTATTATAACATTAAAATTAGAGGTGACAATTTTTACTCATATCAAAAATAATGAGTTGGTTTGGGTAAACAATTATAGTATAATGGGTTGAAATGGGTAACATTATAATATTAAATGGGTTGAGATGAGTAGCACTTAAACACAATGCGGGCCAAGATGAGTAACCAAAAAACTATGTAAATGCAATGGATTCAAACAATTAAGAATGATTAATAACATATTTGATAAGAAGATCACCAAAAATTATTCAAATGGATTATTTGTTTACTTATAACACATCTTAAGTTAAACTAAATTGATGTTTTTAAGAACAGTCCATTTAGACCCGAACTGATTTTGCTTAAAACTCGTTCTTACCCGCACCCATCCTGATCCAAACACGTTCTAACCCGTAACCCAACCCGCCCATTTTGCCAGGTATAATTAAGAATTTAAGATAATATGTTTTTGTCGCTACAAAAAACAAAAAGGAAACTAGTTAGCTACATAAGATGTTACATTAAATCGCATGACATGCAAATCATCAAATCGTAGCACATCAATGCAACTTACGTGTTTTCCTCACCACATCATAATTTGCTCAAATTTTAAAACCAAGTTTGACACACTAACTATATGCATGTACATTGACAGCTCAAAGTTTTAAACCTAAGTTTGACACATTAAATATACGCATGTATAGTGACAGAGATTAAACATTTTTAAAAAGGGCGGAAATTTACAAGAACCACAATACATTTTAATTTTTTAAAGCGAGGGGCAAAACCAATACGTAAAACAGAAAATAGCATGACGGTCGAAAAATTAACACTACGGATAGAAAAAAGAGGGGTTATCGCCCCTTCCCTATTAACCTTCACCATTGTGCATGTGAATTAACTTATTTAAGTAACTACTCAAAATGACTTTTATTAATGGAAAACTCACTTTGAATGGATGATAATTTGTATCGTTGAGTTATATACCTTTTAAAAACCGTTTGAAATGGTTGAAGCGTTGAACAAACGTCTGGGGTCCTTGGGAATGCCTTTTGATGGAGGGGGTGTTGTTTTTATTCGAATCCAAATACTAAACTCGATTAAATTCGATCCGAACTCGAATAATTGTTGACAAGATGTATCAAACAACATCTAAAATCACATTAAACCAGTTAGTTATGTAAAAACCAAAGAGCTTGTAGCTCAATTGGCGGTCCATTATTTTCATAAGGCTTAGGCTTTTGTGAGGCCATGGGTTCAAATCCTGACCAAAGGGTCAACAGGAGGTTTTACCACATATAGTGAGTTTCCTTCTTAGTGGCAGGTGAATTTGTTCGGTTCAGCACTTGCCAACACTTGGGCGTTGGAGACCGAGAAGTTGGTAGCGGACTGTGATCCATTTGACCTATAAAAAGACATGCCGATGAACCTAGTTTGTTGTTCAAAAAAAGTTATGTAACATTTTAATTAAAAAATTGCCAAAAACAACAATAACTTACCAAATTTTCAGTATTGTGATGAATCGCATCATGATCTAATTATTCTAAATTCATCTAAAACAAGAAAACAAACAAAATTTTAAGAAAGATCAGAATGTGCAAAAAGTATTATTACATTAAAATGCAAAAAGTACCAAAATAAAAAAAATAGAGTAAATTGCACTTTTGGTCCTTTATGTTTACACAAAATTTCAGACATAGTCCATTATGTTTCAAAATGTCAAAATCAGTCCTTTAAGTTTTCAAATGTTGCAAACTCGGTCCTTTCTCCGTTAACGCCGTTAAGTATTAACAGAATAGGGGCATAAATGTCAAAAAAAATCATATAAGTAATTAAGTAAATTTCATTTTTGGTCCTTTATGTTTACATAATTTTTAGATATGGTCATTTATTCTGTAAGTACTCAACGGCGTTAACGGAGAAAGGACAGAGTTTGCAACTTTTAAAAACTTAAAGGATTGATTTTGACATTTTGAAACATAAAGGATTGTCTCTGAAATTTTGTGTAAATATAAAGGGCCAAAAGTGCAATTTACTCTAAAAAAATGTAAGAACCTGAATGTACTAAAAGAATTAACAAAAAAACATACCAAGTATATTTTTACTTATGAGTGAGTCTATGGGATAAATGAAGGCAAATCTTATCCATACCATAAAATAAGATAAAGAGATTGCTTCAGAAGAGACAATCGGTTCATAATTTCATCCTTTTTAGTTATCTACCTATTATAATAAATTAGTATTTTTAGGAGACATATGTCGTATTCTGGTGCAACGTAAAAAAAATTTTCCTGCTTATCTCTCCTAATATATATTTATAATTTTTTAGTAATTAAATTATATAACTAAATATTAAAAAAGATAAATCTTTTTATTCTAATATTTTACTAATTTATTATAATTTATAAATTATAAAAATATTTCAATTATATTTTATCTTAAAATATAATTTTATAATTATTAATTTTTTTTTAATTATACAAACTCATGTAATACACGGGGTTTTAGGCTAGTTAAATATATATATATATATATATATATATATATATAATTTTTAAAAACACACTACTAGGCTACTAGCACAATAACATAAAACAACAAAGAACTTGAAATCAACAACTTACCAAATTTTTAGCATTACGAAAAATTGCATCTATCATTTCATTGGTTCAAGACGATCTTGTTCAAAACGATCTTGTTCAAATTAAGGGTGATTATAATATAACTGTAAACGATAACCAACCCAAATTATAACCGATTTTAACCGAAACCAACTTTAACCGACGGTTATGGTTAAGTCAAACCATTAACCCAACCAAACCTATGTTTGTTTTTTTAATATTTCAAGGGATGTGTGTGTTTATTTTTTTAAGAAGTTATGGTACAAATTAAGTATAAAAGGTCAGCGATAACTTTTTGTTGAATGAAAATATTATGTGTTACATGTTAGACTAAATATATTAGGAGATTCTAGTTAGTGTTCATGTTATTTTACCTTTTCTTCACTCATTCTCAGTCATTCCAAACTTATACGAGTTTTACTTAGCTTTTCATCATCAATATATTCATAATTTACAAACTTATTTACAAGTCATTTTTAGTTTTTCAACAATTTCATTATTCACGAATTTAATCGAAACCGAATCATGACCTGTGGTTAACGGATTAATAGTTAACCAATCAATTGGTTATGATTATGAATATGTATTTAGAATTAACTAAAATAACGGTTTTAGTAATGAAAATGGTCATAACCGCAACGAATCACACCATGCACACCCCTAGTTCAAATATTCGTATATTTTTCTTAGGAATTTTCTCAATCATTATGGTATCTTTCATTAAAATTTTTGAGCCGGAGCCGGTTAGAACCAGAATGGATTAAAAAAATCGGTTTGCCCACCTCTACTCCCGAGAACCTAACCAAGAGTGACTCCCAAATTTTACTAGCCCTCTTCTTCAACTTGCATTAGTGTGTTTTCAGGTAGGGCTTGGTGTATTAATTTAGCGCCCTACCAAACTTGTTCTTTTGTTCATTTGCGACGTTGATAGTTCATGTGCGTGAAACTATATGTTTTTTAGACGGATTTTTCACACATATTTTAGTTTTAAAAATGGTTTTTACTATGAACTAAATTACACACAATAGGCGAGTGTACATATCGTATAACAACATAGCGTATGGCAAGAACCAGATATTAATCTGTGGACACTATAGCTCTCGATACTAAACCTCGGTCAATGTTTAGCTAAAAACATGAGAAAATTGGTTTGTGAAGTTTAAACTAACAACTAACTAACTAGATCTAAAAACAATTTAAAGTCTAAGGAAATTGCCTAGATTATGAATCCACTTAGTCTAGTGATGAGATTAATATGAATTGATAAACCAAATATTGACTAGATTCCGGTCAAAGATATATAGTCTTATAATCTTTTGGAAAATTAAAATGATAAACACATTCTAATCACCTTAGATTATTCTATGAAGCCCAAAGTCAAAGTCTATATCAAGATTTATCCAATAATTATTCATCCATCAAGAATCTTAATTCTACAACTTAAAGGAAACTAGTATGACTAATACATACTAATCACCCTAAATTGCATAAAGTCAACAAAATCACAATTACTTCCAATTTACAACTTATGAACTTTACAATTTATGAACTAATATGATTAATATATATTAATCACCCTAAGTTGTATAATCTTATGAACTTTGCTCGGAAATTGATGAAATTATGTTTAATACTTGATTTTATTTCGAACACGTTTATTTTCCTGCAAATTCACAAAAATATAAATTAAGACTATTGCGAATGAATTTGCATGTTCTTTACGTGAAAAGCGGGGGAAATTTCATCAAATAATATGCATAATTTTACCTATATCAATAGTCAAGTCACGTGATCCAGATGCTCGACATGGGATCTTGTTGTTGCACAACTTAGAGGTGTCGTTTTTACCCTAAACCAAACACTAAACCTAAACCTGAACCAAAGCAACTTGAACCCAATTAAGATATTACCCGAACCCAGTTAAGATAGTACCCAAACCCAAAGTTAGTATTTGGTTTGGTAAGTGGGTTAAAAAAAAGGTTAATCAGGTTAATCGTTGATATAATTTAGTTAACATGATTTTTGATGTTTTCATTTCCGTTTATACGATTGTTTACCATAGTTTAGTTTTGTTCTAGTTTAAGGAGCACTTTCACATCCTCCTTCTTTCAATCTATCTTATGTAATAAATAAATGTTTTTGTTTATCACTTGTCATGCAATGAAACATGTTTCACTATATTTTCCCGCCTTAAATTTAACGTATTAATTCATTTATTAATAGTAATATTAATAAATTTGACCAATTATTATATTGATTAATTTTGTTAAAAAATCTAAGTTTTAATTCTTAATTTTTATGTGTTTTAATATTAATTGTAGTTCAATTTAATTTAGCTTTTATAAAAAAATATTTAAAAGAAAATTTATATTTTAATAAAGTTAATCTTTATCATTTACATAGAAACGAAACTACACAATTAAAAACAATATCTTTTAAAAATTAACTTAACAAAATTCATAATTATCACATTTTTAATGATACATTTTATCAACTTTACGTGTTAACAAATTATATTATACATTATTCAACTTATGTAATAAACATCTATAGTCAACTAATGCGATACACAGTTTTTATAAATATTACTTATTTATTATGAAGTATATAACATTTAATTTATTCAACATATATAACACATGTGACTTAAACTAGTTATACTAGAAACCAATGATAATACAATCACCAATCACCTAAATTTATATAAAAACCAAACCAATAACTGCCAAGGTTTCTACTAGACACTCGATATGAGACGAAGCTCAAACCCACTAATTTGGTCTCGACACCCATGTCAGACGACTTTTTAGATTTTCTTTAATTTAATGTGATTTGGTAAATGTGGTTAATAAATTATTTAAATTGAAGTTATAGGAACACATATTTCTCATACAATCACTTTTAGAAAAAAAGTATTCATCGACTAATTCTACCATAGAGGCCAACGATAGACAATAACTCCCCCCGAACACAGCTTACAACTTTCATCGTACTGTGCTCTCCAAAGAGCAACTCTTCTCAAAATCTCACTCAAAATGTGCTGAGTTGGAATCCCATTCTAATTCTAACTAAGGATTCTTGTGGTTCCGGAGGATCCAGCTACAGGAGAACCAGGAACGGAGAGCTTTCCCCACTTTTCTGCCGACTTTTTGGCCTTAAGAACGTTGGTTTTAAGAACGAGTGACTGCCCTTCTCCGACCCTTACTGCCCAACCTGAGAGCGGACAGCTAATGCGTTCCACTTATTGAACAGGGTTCTATGGTCGGTCTGTGACCCCTGGATGCCAAAGGCGTCCTTGGGGTAATCTCGTAGTTCCTACGGGGTGGATATTATGGGTCGGTCCATGGATTTCCTTCCTTTTGCCGTATTTCACTCAAAGGGTTGAAGGGAGATAGTGCATCAAGCTGTTCGCAAGGGCCAACTTGATCCTCTTCCCCAAGGATCCCCGATAAGGGAACCCTAGGAGAGCCGCAGGTCATTAGAAGACCATGAATGGTTAAGAGGTCATATTTTAAGTTTGCATCTTAACCATTCAGATTTAGGTAAAATTAAAAGGTTATAAACCATTAAAATATAACATTTGTAGTTGTTGAAACAACAAAACTCGTTGCTACAGCAGATCTGGGCCAGCCAAATGAGGAGATCAACTTGTCGATACATCAGAGCATTATGGGTCGGATACGATGTCATGTCCATGAAGCTGCGAACCTGCTAAGAACAAAACACCGTTAGCCTCACCGCAGGGAGGGTCCCCTGCGATCAGCCTCCGGCGTGAGAATAAGTATCGGAGCATACGATAATTCTAGAGAGAAGTATTAGAGAGAGAGAGTAGAAGGGTGGAGTATGGATTAATGTGTGTCAATACCTGATCAGGGAGTCGGTATTTATAACATTGAGGAGATCAAGAGTGCCTGGCTTAGTCCATTGTGTAAATCCTTTTTCTGGAGGGCGATCTTCTGATTATCCTTTGGTCCATCTTTTACTCTGTTTGTAGTTCCTTGGAAATGACCACGGCTACTGTTTGTCAGAAATGACCTCTATCACCTGTTTGCGATCTGACACGCAGATCTTATCTTTTTACCATCACATTTAGGTTTAGTTTTCAATGTTTTACCTTGGAGAAGAAGCTGTAGGACCTTTTATGGGCAGGATAAGTTATCATGTCCATAACGGGCTTCCTTCTATTGCGTGGTCGGGATCCATCATCCTTATCATAAGTCATTTTTATGGTAAGGACATATTGTCCCGTCCATATTGGTCCTACCCCCATCATCAGCCCCCCAGTCAGTGTTATTAACGTATTTTTTACGTAAATGACTCTGACTTGAGAAGCGAAATCCAAGTATGCCCTCAATTGTAGCTGTTGTTCCAGGTTAGTCCCCATTGTTCTTCGTTCGAAGCTTCAACTGGATTTATCGGATTCTACACTCGATTTTTTGATTTTTCCAATCTCTGAATATTACCGTTGCCGGTGTTTCTTCTAAATGTGTTGGAACATTATGCGGTGCACATTTCACAGATGACACCGTATGGTTTGAACGTTATTTTGAATTTTGATATGGCTTGTCACGCGTTTGGCGTTAGGCGGTGTGTCTTCACTAGGTTCTTGGTTTGACATCCTCCTTTCATTTGATGTTACTACTTTGATGATGAATGAACTTTTAATTTTAATTTTTTATTCTTCTGACAAAAATGGATGTTATATCGATTCTTAGTTTGGAATCCCTTTCTGATGCGGAGTTCTCATCCTGTCGACGCAAGCCCGGGGATAAGGTTCTCCTGTCGTGTGATTTGCATGAAGTTGGTAGTGGATATACTAGCGTGATTGGTGGGGGCAAAAGAGGGTTCTGGGGAGAATGAAAAACAAAGAAAACCTCAAATTGCTCCAAAGGCAGACAAGGATGCGACTAGTGGGAAGCGCAAGGGAAAAAGGTGTTCCCCACTTGGTCTTCCAAATGTACCCGGAAAGCTGCTGTGGCTGTTGTATCATTGAAGGATGATGTTTCATATTCAATAGGGTCCTCTTCAAAAAGGTAAAACTCTGTTGGTCAATGACAATGTTGTAAAGGAAAAAACGGATGATAGTTATGAGATGGACCCTGCAGTTGCTGCTAAAAAGTGCGTCCCTTGCTGGGATGTGCGTAATGGGGATGTGCTAGGGTCCAGTCTTGTTTGCCATAAATTGGTCAATCATTTTGCCCCTCTAGTGGAAAAAATGATTGTTGATGCTTTAGGTAATGAGGAGGTTAGTAACAAAGTTTACTCATTATTTGCTCAACTTGGTGGTGTTTTGCTTGTTGCACTTAGCCATTTTGAGGCGTGTGCGTCCAGTGTTGCCCGTTCTGATGGGCAGGTGAATGTTATTCGGAGGCGTTTAGGGGATAGCCAAAAGGTGGTGGCTGAGTTGAAACAACAGGTGGAACTGTTTGAAGAATGAGGCATTAAATGATACTACCTAGTTTAAGCCGGATGCGAAGAAATTAATGCTGGAGGCTGCTTTTAACTTTGATTCCCTGAATTTTTCTTACTTGCAGGAGTTAGCTTCCTTATTTGTAGAAAGCTTGGATGTCCTTATTGCACTTGAGCCTGTAGGAGTCAACTATGGCCTTCCCATTACCGGAGGAAAAGAACTTAGTGGTCTGACTACCATTAGTTATGCTAGGAAGGCTACTCGCGGTTAGATTTTGGGAGTGTTTCCAAAGTTACCCATCCTGGCTCAAGTTCGTATTCAAAGTCTATGCTTCCTCCCAAGGGGAAGACAAGATCAAAGAGTAAGGATGCCGGTACCGAAGATGCGATGCTGGGAGCCAAGGGTCTGGATGAGCTTAACTTTGACCTTCCATTGATGGAAGGTGCTATTGCTGGGTCCAAGAATGACAATAATGGACCTTTTGGTTATGAGGCCGCCGTGGGCGTATGAGGACGGGGATGCCTCTCAAGCTGCTGATGGTGAAACAGATGCAGTAGGAGCGGTTGAAATTGATGATTTCTAGTTTGTTTGTTGAAGACAACTTTATGTGTTATGATGGTCATTACTTGATTTCTATGATCAAGAATTTTAAGTGTTTTTGGCTTATTAGCATATTTGCCTTGGAGACTTTATAGGTTTTCGGATATGGGAAGATCATTATGCATGAAATGCTTTTCTTTCTTGTCGTCAAAATAATGTTGAAAAAGGAAAATTTCTTTTATTTTGGTGATTGTTGGGCAGGATTACACCATTGCCCCTATCATTCCTACTTCTTTGTTGCACCTCTCAAGGCCGGAATGAATCCATTCTTTGTGAAATTATTGGGCAATGTGACACTTTTATTTGTGTATCTAATGTGTATTTGTTGGGCAGGACAACGCCAGAACCCGTTTTTAGAGTTAAGAAATTCCTGAGTAGGATGATACCAATACCCATGGAATGTGTATGCTTTTATTGGGCAAGACAAAGCAGGAACCCGTTTTTGGAGTTAAGAAATTCGTGGGTGGGATGACACCGATACCCATGAAATGTATATGCTTTTGTTTGGTAGGACAAGGCCGAAACCCATTTTTGTAGTTAAGAAATTCTGGGGTAGGATGACACCGATACCCATGAAATATATATGCTTTTGTTGGGCAGGACAAGGCCGGAACCCGTTTGTAGATTTGAGTAATTCATGGGCAGGATAATACCGATACCCTGGGAATGTATTTGATATTGTTGGGCAGGACAAGGCCAGAACCCGTTAGTAGATTTGTTTAATCCCTAGGCAGGATAATACTGATACCCTTGGAATGTATTTGATATTGTTGGGCAGGACAAGGCCGGAACCCGTTTGTAGATTTGAGTGATTTCTGGGCAGGATAATACCGATACCCTTGGAATGTATTTGATATTGTTGGGCAGGACAAGGCCGGAACCCGTTTGTAGATTTGAGTAATTCCTAGGCAGGATAATACCGATACCCTGGGAATGTATTTTATATTGTTGGGTAGGACAAGGCCGGAACCCGTTTGTAGATTTGCTTGAATTATACATCATCATGTACCAACATCTTCATCTTCCTTAATACGCTCAACTGTTGGCATACAAAAGGTGGATGTGCGTCTCTACTGTTTCATAATAATACATTAAAAAAAAACATAGTTATTTGAACATAAAAACGACGAAGATTAGCAGCATTCCAATGTTTGGGAATGGGAACGCATTCTATTGTTTCCAACTTATGAGAACCTTTTTTTGTGGGCCTCCCTGACCTGGTATGGCCTTCCCATTTGACCCTTAGTTTTCCTTCGGGCTGTTGCCTACTTGCGTCGTTCGTTCTCAACACCAGATCGCTCGATTTGAATTTGGTCGGTTTAACTCGTGCATTATATTATCGTTCCAACTTCCGTTTGTATGAATTCTTTCCCGTCTGCTAGCTTGTTTTCGCGATTCTGTTAAAAGTTCCAAATTGACGAGGAGTTGCTCATTGTTATCACTTGTGATGTTGGACTTGTTTCATGTTGTTTTCACTCCAATTTTAGCATGAATGACGTCTCTGATCCGTATATTAAATTATACGAGTAATGACCATTGCTAGTTTTTTCAGTTGCACGGAGGGCCCACAACACACTGGGCAACTCTTCCACCCATGCTCCTCCATGTTTTCCCAACAGGGTCTTTAACACGTCCACGATACTCTTGTTTAATCGTTCGACAGGGCCATTTGCGTGAGGATGTGCTACGGATGTGAATGTTTGTTTTATGTGCAACTCTGCGCACTAGCTGTTGAAGGGCTCTTCAGCAAATTGACGGTCATTGTCTGTAGCTATCTCTTCTAGAAGCCCAAATCGACATATGATCATTTACCAGAAAAAACGTTGACTTGTTTTACTATGATGGTGGACAATGGTTTGACCTCAGGCCACTTTGTGAAATAATCTACTGCCACGAGTAAGATCTTTGCTTTGTTGCTGCCCATTGGGAATGGCCCGACAATGTCCATCCCCCATTTGTGGAAGGGCCATGTTGCAGTAATGGGAATAAGGTCGTACTTGGGAAGGCGCTTTATTGGTGCATGTAACTGGCATGACTCACATTTACGAAGTTCTTCAACTGTGTCTCCATGCATGGAAGGCCAGTAGTATCCCAAGTTCATTATGCGTGATACCACAGATCGTGGATCCACATGTGTTCCGCAAATTCCCATATGGATTTCTCGAATAAGATAATTACTTTGCTTACGGACCAACAGACCGAAGCATATGGGATAGGAACCCCTTCAATTACAGCACATCCTTATGGATTGTGTATTTCTTTGCTTTGCATAGACATCTTGATTCTTTTCTTCAACAAAGAATAATCACTAGTATGATAGATCCTATCTTCATGAAATTTACAGTACTTGAGGATTTCTGTCATCAATTTGACTCATTGGTCAAGGTTGAAAAGTGTACTTGTCTTCTTTAGCAGCAAATATTTCTTGCATAGTTATGGATAAAGTTGTAAACTAAACAAGTATATGGTTGTCTCCACAGTGTGATACGCGGTGGTGAGGTATTTGTTCAAAAGGTTCACGAAAATCATGGTGATGTCCTCAAGATCTTCTTTACACGAAGAGTTGAGATATAGGAGTGATACTTTGGCTCGTCCGAATTGAACAACATTGTGGGCATCTTCCACCATGTATAATAATATTCCTGTCATGTCGTATGAGGGCTAAATGAAATATGCGTTAGAGAGTTTGGGCGCATCAGCCCGTTGACATACGTTTAAGTCAAAAATTTGTCCGAGAAAGATATATATAATACATGAATATTTTGATACTTCTTATAATATTAAGGAAATGATCTGGATGGACCAAACTTAAAAGTAACTAGATCCTTGGAAAGGATTGTCTGGAAGGTCCAGACTTATCAAAGTGAAAATGATGGTCGGACCAGACTTATGAAAAATAAGGTGCTGGATGGACCAGGCTTAAAAATAACTAGATCCCTAGAAAGGATTTTCTGGAAGGTCCAGACTTATCAAAGTGAAAATGCTGGTCGGACCAGACTAATGAAAAATAAGGTGTTGGATGGACCAGACTTAAAAGTAACTACATCCTTGGAAAGGATTGTCTGGAAGGTCCAGACTTATCAAAGTGAAAATGCTGGTCGGACCAGACTTATGAAAAATAAGGTGCCGGATGGACCAGACTTAAAAGTAACTAGATCCTTGGAAAGGATTGTCTAGAAGGTCTGGACTTATCAAAGTGAAAACGCTGGTCGGACCAGACTTTTGAAAAATAAGGTGCTGGATTAACCAGACTTAGGAATAATAACAAGATCTTTCAACAACTAATAATACTCTGGGAGGTTCAGGCGTTAGTGGATGACTTCTTTCTTGTATTTGTCAATACTTTCCTTTTTAGTGAAAGTAGGCAGCCTTCCGAAAAGGTCTTGACTTCCGTGATACCAGCTTACCAGGTGACATCACTAAAGGATAAATATCCCTTAGTTATTTGGAAGCCTTGTAACAGGAGGAGCGTTTGATTTCTTCTCATAGCTGAAACGAACCCTTAATATTTGGAGACACACTTCTTGAGCATAATTGTTCATGTGTACCAGCAAGAATGGAATGTTTTCAAGAACTCCTTTCGAAGTTAATTCGATTATATCAATTATTTTATGTAGGTGTTTAAGAGCTAACGTTGGTGACGAGGATCGAGGAATAAAATCATCTCGGAATGTTGTTTAACTGGCCATAGATAGTAGTAGCAAACTAGAAATAGGTGTAGAAGACCAACTTCAGAAAGCTTTGAAATGAAGTCGGTCCCACGGATGGCGCCACTTGTTGAAACAACAAAACTCGTTGCTACAGCAGATCTCGGCCAGCCAAATGAGGAGATCAACTTGTCGATACATCAGAGCATTATGGGTCGGATACGATGTCCTGTCCATGATGCTGCGAACCTGCTAAGAACAAAACACCGTTAGCCTCACCGCAGGGGAGGGTCCCCGGAGATCAGCCTCCGGCGTGAGAATAAGTATCGGAGCATACGCTAATTCTAGAGAGAAGTGTTAGAGAGAGAGTAGAAGAGTGGAGTATGGATTAATGTGTGTCAATACATGATCGGGGAGTCGGTATTTATAACCTTGAAGAGATCAAGAGTGCCTAGCTTAGTCCATTGTGTAACTCCTTTTTCTGGAGGGCAATCTTCTGATTATCCTTTGGTCCATCTTTTACTCTGTTTGTAGTTCCTTGGAAATGACCACTGCTACTGTTTGTCAGAAATGACCTCTATCACCTGTTTGCGATCTGACACGCAGATCTTATCTTTTTACCATCACATCTAGGTTCAGTTTTCAATGTTTTACCTTGGAGAAGAAGCTGTAGGACCTTTTATGGGCAGGATAAGTTATCATGTCCATAACGGGCTTCCTTCTATTGCGTGGTCGGGATCCATCATCCTTATCATAAGTCATTTTTATGGTCAGGACATATTGTCCCGTCCATATTGGTCCTACCCCATCATCAATAGTAGTTAAAAGGATACGAAAAGTGGTGTTGGTGGAATAAGGCAATAAGCTAGTGGACGTGTTTTGAAAGGGAATCATACATGGTAGATCGCCAAATTTGACACTATTCCCAACATGGACATGTAATCGATTCTTGTTACCGCATACCCAAAGTGATGTGGGGTTTGGTTCAAATAATAAAGCTGGAGTTGCCAATGTGGGACTAGCCCACTTGGTAGAGGCATTGCCTCTTAGAAAGGAGGTCTTGGGTTCAAATCCAAACAAGGGGGAATATTGGGTGTAATTTAGGAGTATGAGTAGGATAGTATGGCCGTTCAAAAAAAAATTAAGCTGGAGTTGACATGTTACTTTCCTTGAACTCAAGTGTGTTTGAGTCTCCCGAACAGATAAATTTCACAACTTAGAGTTATACCTTATATCACAAGAGTTAGGTTAAATTAAATTATTCTCTTAACCTAAAAAATCTAATAAGGATCTTGAGTCATTAGATCATTAATCAATATCTATGATTAAATCAAGTTATTCGAGGATATTTTATTAACGACTACTTTGTTGACTTTTTATCAAGTCCTCACTTTTGTTAAAACTTTCGTAACTTTTACATACGGAATTATTTTTTGGAAAAAAAAATAAACCCTAAAAACGAGCATTTTATTATCTTAAAAATTAGTATTATGTTGCTAAAGAAAAAAAAAATTCTGTGCCTTTTATACTGGTCATTAGGTCTTTTGTACTGGTCATTTTGTCTTCTGTCACTAAAAAAAGGACCATTAGAGACTAAATTATCTAGGACTGGTATATCAGTTCCAAATACGAAATATTAAGGACTGATTTTTCAGTTACAAATACTATTTGAGACTGATTTCAATGCAAAGAAAATTTGGGACTGATAAACAATCGCTGATACTTTAACACCTTAGTAGAGACTAAATTTTAGTAGTAAATATATTTGCACCATATAGGCTTTCAAAGGAATGATTCTTTGACTACTAAATTTCAGTCTCAAATATGTTTCATATATAATAAAAGATTATACAAATGTATTTGAGACTATACTTCTGTCTCTAATACATCGCGAACATATTAGGGACTGAATATCAGTTCTTAATATTTTTAAAGTTGAACAAGATTAGAGATTAAGCTATCACAAACCGGTATATCACTCTCATATACGTAATATCTAAGACTAATATGTCAGTCACTAAAATGCGAAATATATTAGTGACTGATAAACTCCTGCAAAATATTTAAATATTTTTAGAGTAATTTTCACGAGAAAATATGTTTGCATCATATAGCTTTTTGAAGGGAAGTTTTTTTGCTACTTAATTTCAATCTTAAATAATTTCAATCTATAATAAAAGCTACGCAAATGCATTTGGGACTAACTTTCTTTCTATGTTTGGGACATTATATCAATTCTTAGTATTTTCAATGGAAAAGATTAGAGATTAAATTATAGCATATTGGTATATCATTCTCAGATACGTAATATTTAGGAAAAATATAGTAGTTACTAATAATGTTAGAGAATAATTTGTTCATTAAAAATTTTAGTAATTGATAATTAGTTGCTAATTTATTGAGACCTTATTTGAGAATAAGTTTTAATCACAAATAAGAATGTGTTACAAGATTTCAAGAAGAAAAATTACAGGAAACAAAATTTAATTTTTAAATATATTCACTCTATATCACGAATGCTGCTATATTGGAGAATTGTCATCTGTTTGTGACATATAGGGAACATATTAAAGACTGGATATTAGTTTTCAATGTTCTAAAAATTGATAATACAAGAGATTAAAGTATATATATAAGAATCAGATACGTAATATCTACAATTGGTCTGTTAGTTATGTTGACATATTTGACCATGTCGTAGGACTCTTACAATCCAATATGAGCATGTATGTCTATATAGTTTTGATGGCTTTGGATTAACATATTTCTAGTTAGAATTGGGTCCAGTTTTGGATATGTTCTTAAAATTTTTCAAATCCATAAAAATTCGATCCAAATAACCTGTTATCTGATAAAAACTTCTACTTGAAATACCTTTCAAACTTAAATAGAAAGGAAAATAATCGAGAATTACTTTACAAAAAAATATTATGTTTTAACTTACAGTAGATAAGAATAAAAACAAAAAAGAAAGAAAACCAACATAATCCTTTTTATACAATTTGGAAAATATCATATCAAATTTGATTTTAAGTTTTTAACTATATATTCGGTCTATCCCATGTCATGTGTTTCAAATTCTTTCCCCCTAAATTGCCCCTAAATTTTAACCATGTCTGCTTCCTGCCTCCTGCCTCGAATTTTCATTTTAATTCTTTGCTTTACATCTATTTGCTAACAAGAAGTCTCTGTTGGTGACGTCAAAGGAGGTTTTGTTTACGTGAAAAATTCCCTATCATATGCTATTCACGAACCAACGAGGCAGTGCCTCAATGGTACTGCGATATTCTTTCAAATGTGAGGGCCCGGGTTCGAAACCCTCACGCAACGAAAAAAGGGTCTGTGGGGGTCAGGGGTTTTCATGTGAGGTTTCCTCCTATGGTGGCTGTAGGGGTCCATGGGAGGTACATGTAACTATATATTGGTGACATGGCCTGGAAACAGTGTGCTCACACGATTGAGACCTTCGCCGTTTAGAGAAAAATATGCTATTCACGAGGCAGGAGTTTATTTCTATTCGTAGTGCTCTCGAGAACTTGGAGTTTTTTTTATCAAAAACATATACATATATATATATATATAGGAGCCGGATCAAATACAAAGGGTTATTAACGTGAGAAGGTTAGAAAGGAATCTGAGCCCTTGATCAAATAAAAGAATGGTTAAGATCTAGTGGTCCCCACATTTTATTTAAAACTTCCGTGAAGTAAAGTTGAAAGGGCAAAAAAGGAATTGCTTACATGTATTGACTTTTTTTTGGAATCAAGTTCCACCATATTTTTAAAAATCGAGTTCCACCAAACACAAAAACAGTAGCAGGGCCATCACAACATAGATTTGTGCCATATACAGACAAGAAGCTGAAGGCAAGAGTAGGTATAATTAATTTAAAGAATAGTGTTACTGGGTTGTCTAAGCAGCAAAGAAAGGCAATCAATTCAATGGGATTCAAACCATTTTTATCGTCGGATATATATACCATTCCAACAAGGTTTGCACAATGGTTGGTCTCAAACTATGACTGTGACAGAAATGAGTTAAATGCAGGAAACCACTATATACATGTCACATCACATACTGTTAAGGATGTTTTGGGTGTATCACTTGGTAGGTTGCCTGTAAATGAGAAAAATAAACCTAGAATGGGATCATCAGATACACTAAGAATATGGAAGTCTCAATATCCAGGAAAATCAAGGATTACTGTTAAAGATGTTCTTGAACAAAAAAAAAATCTGAGGACGGTGACTGGCTTTTTAAACTTAACTGACTAGTTATATACAAAGCAGTTATGGGATGGACAACAAAAAGCACAACAGTGAATCAAAGGTTTCTAAACTCATTGATAAAGGATTCAGACATACCAAATATGAATTGGTGTGATTACCTTATTACATGTTTGAACAAAACAAAGAAAGAATGGACATTAGCCGAACCTATTAATGGTCCTTTATTGTTTCTTGCGGTATGTTTGATTATTACAGTTTGTTGTTTGTTCATGATTGTATACAAAGTTGATATTTTTGTTTTTATTTTATGTTTCTTTTCAGTTGTATTGTCATGAAAAAAGAAAAGGATATGAGTCCACCACCACCTATCCCAACTATTCTAAACATCAATAACAATTACCTCCTGGGTCTTGATACACACATTTATGAGAACGACCCTTTAACAGACTGTGAAAAAGATAATTCTGAATATGTTGCTGATGATGAAACTGGGGATGATGATGATGAACAAACAGAGGAAAGTGATGATGATGAAAATGAAGAATCAGATGATAAAGAGACTGATGAATCTGGTTAAAGGAGGTTCACTTCCTTGGTCATGTGGTTAATGATCAGGGTATTCAAGTAGACCCAAGCAAGATTGAGGCAGTGAAGAAATGGGAAGCACCAACAACCCCGACAGAAATACGACAATTCTTAGGGTTGGCTGGATACTATCGTAGATTCATCGAAAACTTTTCCAAAATAGCCAAACCTTTAACCATTCTCACCCAAAAAGAACAAAAGTACAATTGGGGAAAAGAGCAGGAAGAAGCCTTCCAATTGCTGAAACACAAGTTGTGCCATGCCCCGATCCTCTCACTCCCCGACGGCATCGATAACTTTGTCGTATACTGTGATGCATCGCACCAAGGTCTCGGTTGCGTATTGATGCAAAAAGACAAAGTTATTGCCTATGCATCCTGACAACTCAAAGTGCATGAAAAGAATTACACCACTCATGACTTAGAGTTGGGAGCCGTTATCTTTGCCTTGAAGATCTGGAGACACTACCTCTACGGTACCAAGTGTCTTATTTACACCGATCACAAAAGCCTCCAACATATCCTTGATCAGAAAATGCTGAATATGCGCCAAAGAAGATGGGTTGAGTTACTCAACGACTACGATTGTGACATACGCTACCATCCCGGAAAAGCAAATGTGGTGGCTGATGCACTAAGTAGGAAGGAGCGAGTCAAACCCGTTCGTGTACGCGCCTTGGGTATGACTATACAAACCTCTCTCAAGACCCAAATTCTCGAAGCACAAAAAGAAGCTCTAAAGACAAAGGAACTCAAAGAAGAACTACTGTGCGGGGCGGAAAAGAAACTTGAACCAAAGGAAGATGATGTGTTATATTTTCAAGAAAGAATGTGGGTTCCCGAGCAGAACAACATCCGAGAGCTCATTTTCCATGAAGCCCACAAATCCAAATATTCCGTTCACCCAGGCGCCGACAAAATGTATAAGGATCTCAAAGAATACTACTGGTGGCCGGGAATGAAGAAAGACATCGCTCTGTATGTCGGGAAGTGCCTAACCTGTTCCAAGGTCAAGGCCGAACATCAAAAACCATCGGGTATGCTACAACAACCCAAGATTCCACAATGGAAATGGGAGCAAATTTCCATGGATTTCATCACCAAACTACCACGTACCTCTAGTGGTTATGATTCGATATGAGTCATCGTTGATCGATTGACAAAATCTGCTCATTTCTTACCCATTAGAGAGGATTTTAAGATGGAGAAGCTTGCTAAACTATACATCACCGAAATCATCACTAGGCACGGGGTGCCCATGTCAATCATCTCCGACAGAGATAGCCGATTTACCTCCCGATTCAGGCAATCTATGCAAAAGGCACTCGGAACTCGTCTCGACCTTAGCACCGCGTATCATCCACAGACCGATGGGCAGACCGAAAGAACAATCCAAACCTTGGAAGATATGCTTAGGTGTTGTGTGGTAGATTTTGGTGGAAGTTGGGATAACCATCTCCCACTAATTGAATTCTCGTATAACAACAGTTACCACACAAGCATCAAGTGTGCACCATTTGAAGCCTTATACGGACGAAAATGTCGATCTCCCGTATGTTGGGCAGAAATCGGGGAAAGTCAAATAACTGGTCCTGAAATCATTCAAGAAACAACGGATAAAATTGCACAAATCAAGGACCGAATCAACGCCGCTAGGGATCGTCAGAAAAGCTACGCCGACAACCGAAGAAAACCATTGGAATTTGCAATTGGCGATAAGGTAATGCTAAAAGTATCTCCATGGAAAGGTGTTGTGCGGTTCGGGAAGAAGGGCAAGCTAGCTCCAAGGTACGTTGGACCTTTTGAAATTCTCGATAGAATTGGTCCCGTAGCCTACAAGCTCCAACTACCGCAAGAACTTAGTGGAGTTCATGATACGTTCCATGTATCGAATCTAAAGAAATGTTTATCAGATGAAACAATGATAATTCCATTGAATGAGGTCCGACTCGACGACAAACTCCACTTCATCGAAGAACCGATTGAGGTCATGGACCGAGAAATGAAGACGTTAAAGCGAAGCCGCATTCCAATTGTTAAAGTTAGATGGAACTCTAAGCGAGGACCTGAATTCACCTGGGAAAGAGAGGATCATATGAAGAAAGAGTATCCTCAGTTGTTCACGAACGACCCTACCTTGGTAAATAAAGACTGAATTTCGGGACGAAATTCTTTTAACCGGGGGAGACTGTAACATCCGTGAAAAATCCAGGTAAAATCCATATTAAGATCTTAATTATTTAGTCATTAACGGACAAAAACCAAGTTAATACGTATGTTGAGTCGATGGTATTTAAACAACTAAGAAAAACATGATCAGTCATGGGTTTTCAGATATCGTAATGCGTATGAAAATAATCAAGGATTAACGGAATAACTATGAGAATTTGGAAATATTTAATAACGCAAATTATATTATAAACTACTTATAAATATCCCAAATATTAGAATAAATTTTATGAAAATTTTGAGTATATTAATAAATATAAATTCATAACTATTTTAATATTTAAATCAATGTTTAAATAATTATAAAATTTATCAAACCAGTTCAAAGTTATTCATAATGTAAAATAAATATTTAATAAGTTATTTTAAATAAATATGAATCAATAAACATTTTCAAGAAATTTTATAAATTTTAGAAATATTTTAGTACTAAACTTTATAAACTCCTATTTTATGCCCAAATCTTTATTTTATAAATATTATTACCCATTTTTATTTATAAAAATTGAAAAAACTCTTTCCCTAATTAAAAATTTAATCAAAATTCCTAATTAAACATAATCATTTAACTTTTTAACCTATTAACCTACACCCCAACATCCTTGTCTCCCCCAACATCTTTGTCACACTCACACACCCTCTCCCCTCTCCCTTCCTCAACTATAAATACCCCATTACATCCTTCCTAAATCCTTTGCACCAAATCCATTCTTCTTTGGATTTCTAATTCTATCTCCCTAAACCACCTCTCTTGGGATCTTTCAAGATCTCCAAGGTAATAAACACTTAAACTAAATGCTCTTACATTACTTATGTTCTTCATCTTCTTCTTCTAATCCTCCAAATTTTAAGTTGTTACCATGCTTGATAACACAAAGGTTTGTGTGTTGTAAGGTTTCCTAATAACTTGTCTTATGACAAGTAACCTATGATCAACCCATACACAAACATACTTTCAAGTTATGGATTCTTGCAATATTGATAACAAAAAGGTTTGTATGTTTGTTCTTTACCAAACATCCAAGCATACCTTCAATATTTGCCTTATTATTTTAAATGTTGATAACACAAAGGTTTTGTATAATTATGGGTCTTTAATCAAAGATCAACAACTATACAAAACATACTTTCAACATTTGCCTACTTATACATATATTTGTAGAAACTATAAATAATCAAAACCATGCACTTGTTTATATTCAATTATAATAATTGAATGATATTAATATATTTTGAAATTTACTTTAAAACCCTCATTCACTAATATTACTTCAAAATAATACCCTAAAATATCTAATACTATTAAAAAACTTGATTATACGCATTACAAACTTCATTATTATTAAACCATCCGTGGTGTTATTACTATTAAACCATCCGTGGTTTCATTCGTAACTTGGTACGACTCGAAATAAAGAGTCGATTAAAATGCTAAGTTAAAAAGCGAATTGTGTTATGACTTAGTATCATTACTAAGTTGGAAGATGACAAATTCGAGTAACGTATTATCATTTCTTATATGACTTAATGAAAGTCATTACTATGCAAAAACCCCAATATATTAAAAATCGGGTTAACGCACCTCTTATATAAATACTAAATATTAAATCCATCGTAAAACTCAACTAATGTATACTTTCCTTATAGGGGTTTGAAGTTTGTGACGACAATCAAGATCTTATTCTTATTATTATGCATCTACCATCATCCTACTACTAGTGAGTTTCATAGCCCCTCTTTCACTTAATACTTTGGGGTGGAATACATGCTAGATACTTACATCCATATGTGTTTAATTAAAATAGGCATTTTAGGGATTACTTGAGTATACGTGTTACTATCGTTTAAACTTCTTTAATATTCATGATGTACATTAATAATATTTTGAGTGAAGTATACGTTTGACATCGTTTAAACTCATAATCATAAAATGCGTGCTTTATTATTAAACATTATGGGATGTATGTTGCTATAAACTCTTTTTTGTAATCACGCTTTATCGAGTCATAAACCTATGGACTCACTAACTATTTTTAGTTGATACTTGAGCATGTATTTCAGGAAATTAGCTACATGGATTATATTACAACAAGAAGATTTTGAAGATATTGTTTAATTTAAATTAGACTATATGGAGAAATCTTATATTGTTGTATCATTTTGAATCATATCATTTTGTAAAACTATTATCGATATGTTATTTGAATCTTTGTAAATCTCTTATGTATGTTAATTGGATTATGAATGCAATTTAGTAAGTTTCTTTATAAACAATGTATTTGTAATCCGATTTCGTCTCGCCCTCGTGATTCCGCTTTAGCGGGGGTGTGACACTCAAAGAGTCATAGATGAAACATATATACCTTTGACAATCACTGGTGCATGATTTGTTTATATGACAAATATAATTACGTACCATTACATTCAGGACCCCCTACAGAAGACGTAAGTATTAATTAAATTACGTACTAAGGTGCATGATTTGTTTATATGACAAATATAATTACGTACCATTGGTAATTACGTACTATGGTGCATGATTTGTTTATCAGCATGATTATAATTACGTACTAAATAATATACACCAAATATAATTACGTACCATTGTTATTTTTTCAGGATTTGCTTGTGCAAATCGATCAAAAGATTGGGGAATTTGAAAAATTGGGAAATAACATCAATGACCTTCTGACCTGAGGTCTAAATGAGTACCCAAACAATAGGGATTTCCTTAAAAGGAAAAATGATTGGGTAGAAATACTTGGGGTCATCTCAAAAGTTGCTTCAGAGTTAGTAGTTGATAAAGGCCCTGCATTTGAAAAAGAAACAAACATTACAAGTACTTTTGTACAGGAAATGGTTGAACCTTGTGAAAATGTACAAAAACAATTGTATAGCTCAAAGTTTCCAACCAATCAACCAATTGCTGAGCTAGAGGAGCCAACTATAGACCTTGATGCTGTCATACCAGATATTCCTTTTTTGCAGCCTGATAATGTTCAAAAACTCAGTGAAGAAACACATCCAGAGGAAAAAGCTTCTGCTTTAGAAATAAGAATTCAGTACAAAAAACGTCCTAGAGAAAAAAATATATCAGAGGAGTTGCGATCACCATATGTGGAGAGGTCTGTGGTCTTGGGATCAAAACTAACAAAAGAGTAGAGGATTATTTCCCAATATTATCTAGATCCAAGAAAAGATCCACAGTAAGCATTCTATTATGTATTTTACTAAGTCTTATATTCGTTAATATTCATACACATAAACCTTAATTTACTAACTCATATTTTCCTATTTACAGTACACTTCTCTTCATGACACACAGTGATACAGAGTTTTACAAAGTCATATTTGAAAGCCTTTACCCGGGAGTTTACGTACACATTAGTGTGTTGGAAGCCTTGATGCATGTTCTAAATGAAGAAGAAAAACAAAGGGCACCAGGTTCTCCGGTTAGGTTATTCTTCAGTCCAAACGTATTGGTATGCATAACATGTTTCCTAACGCACTTGTTTTTTAATATTTATATACATAAACCTTAATTAACTTATAACGATAAAAATTTGCAGCCATTGCCTCTACATGTTGAAGACGTACCAGAAAAACAAAGAAAATATCTGTTGAATGAGACAATGACATTGGTGTTGTCAAATTTGAAGATCAACCACATCACTAAAGTAAACTTGATATTCATCCTAATTATCAAAAGTGAACATGCTTTCCTATTGGTTTTGGATTTAAAAACTTCATCATTTGAGTTATTTGACAACATGGTACCTCGGGATGAACACGTTGACAGATATGAGCAAATTTCAACATTCATGGTAATGCTTAATAAATTATGTACTACTTGAATACTATTAACTTTGGAATCACGTACTGCTTTATATCATTTACTAAATGAAAATTAGTTAAAATTACGTACTGGTTTTAAAATTAGAAATCACGTACTTACAAAATCACGTACTGCATATAACTTTTAGATTGTACTTTAAGTTGTGTTTATGTAAACATATGTATGGCTTGAGATAATTACTGTAAATAACGTACTGTTACTCTTCTTTTGTATTGTTTTTTCCAAATTACAGAGAGACGTCTTTGTCAATTATCTCCTTGATAATGATCATCCAAATGCTTATAAGTTATATCAACAAACAACAAAAATTCTAGACCTTCCATGGAAAACCACGGAGAATGGAGAAGATTGTGGAATATTCTGCATGAGGCACATGAAAACCTACATGGGAGGTGGTGTTAAGGGATGGAAGTGTGGGTTGCTCCATGAATATGACGCACAGAGAAGACAACTACAACAGCTTAGGATAAAGTATCTTTGTAAGATTCTTACATTAACTGTTAACTTCTTGAAGGATGATATCATCGTACAAGTAAGAGACCATGATAGTCTTGATCCCAAAAAGAAACAATGGCCAAAGGCAATAAAAAAGATGATCAAGTCTAGGCAGACAAAATTCTTGTGATAAATTGTTTATTTTGTGAATACTTTTATCTTTTGTTATTATCTCTTTAGTTAATTAAATACTAACTAATTTAACCAAAATAAAAACAAGTAAATTAAACATCTTAAGATATATAAAAACCATACTAATATTGCATTTAAACATTAACCAAACATAATAACGTACCATTACCAGGAATACACAAAAAACATAATAACCTTCAAACACTAAAAATCCTTAATCATCCCAAGCCCTTCCCTTTTCTTCTTCATTTTGTCTATGGTGCCATCAAGAAGTAACTTGACGTCACCATGTATGTCTTCATTTATCCTTAACTGGTTGAGCATGTATTCCCTTGCAATCGCGCCCCCATCCTCCTCCGTTTCATCAAGAAGGTCACTAAGAGTTGAGATGTTGCTTCTTATGTCTGAAATAACCAGACCATTCAGCATGCAGAGAGAGTTCCTCATTATACGGCCGTCTTTCTTCTCCTTCTCTTGGCCTTTCAAAAGTATCTGGATTGCTTCTTCAGACTTCTTGTACTTGTAGTTTTGATGAAGATGCCATTTACAGACCTGCACAGGTTATTTACAAAAGTGTTTTTTTGACATTCATGCATGCAAACGCGTCTGTATATATAATTATCAAGGTGACGGTCCGTATTTCATTTCGGTAAGTGTAGAATTAAATGTTGCGTGTTAAATGTTGGTAGTTGAATAGATAACCAATATTTAATCTGTAATTAATTATATTTAATGTTTTCAGTCTATAAATACAACCACATTTGTAGTGTAATCGAACATCCCTATATCTACATCAAACAAATATAAAAAAAACAATGTCTTTGTCATCATCTGCAAAATCAAGGCTAACATCCGAAATAATGAAGCAATACAATAAAGATTCTCTTTACATGGATGTGTTGATGCAAAACTTTCAAAGTCTTGAAGATGGAATCAAAGAAAGAGATGAGCCAAGTAAACAGTTACAAAAACTCCCACCTAATGACATACGTGACCTCGTAATTTTGTTCATGGTTGATCCAGGTGCAACAGATGTGCAACAATTGCAGATAATTACAAAAATCATTAAAGCACTTCATTGCTCTATGCAGCTAAAAACAGACTTCCTGGCATCTTATATGTGATTTTGTACTTTTTTATTTCCTTGTTTGTTTAATTAAATTAATAAAAATATGCCTTTTATTTCAATATTACGTTCTGTTAGTCTAAATCATCATAATAATATTAGAAAATAAAAATTAAAAATCCTTTAAAAAAATGAAGCATATAAATGTCTAATTATGTACCTAAAATCACATACCATACATTTTAATATACAAATTCGTTACTAAAATAGAATAGTTTGTATAAAAACATGTAACATTATATTAATTATTATCTAAATTACGTTTTTTGGTAATCATATTTCATAAATATATAACAAGTAAACAAAACATAACTAATCAAACATATAGACATATTACAATGAAAACTACGTACAAAAAGTCACGTACTATAAATATGTATAAGCAATTTTATTGTTAATGACGTACTATAGACGTTAAAATTACCTTTCATACCATAATCACCTCCTTATGTATAAAATGTTAACCATTATGTTGATAATTACGAACTATTAGTCTGAAACATTACTTCTCATAATCGAACATAACCATAATCAATAGCTTTATTAACCTAGCACATTTATATTGTAATTACGTACCATATTGCAACCTATCAAAAAATACAAATTTGTATAAAAAAAATGTTTTAAATCTGTTATGAAACCTTCTAACATCTCAAACAATAACGTACACACTCAAAAATTTAACAATTATTAATGTATCAATTTATTATAATCACTGCTCAAACTTTTCCAGGACTCCCCAATGCAGAACATGTCCTTCCATCATGACTGGATTGGCCACATTTATGAAAAAATCTAGATCTCTTTCCCATTCTACTAATAGCTTGTTCTTGTTTCGATTTGAACCTTTTATGCAATCCCGAACCTTTGTTCCTTATACCAGATGGCACACGAACATTTTCGCTTGATATGTCGTTTTGTGGTGGTACAAAGGACGCAACAATGTCTTTTTGTTTGATATGTCGTTTTGTGGTGGTACAAAGGACGCAACAATGTCTTTTTGTTTTACTACTCGTAATCCTCTAGTTTCCACATCCGTCTTGTCCATTATTTCTTGTAAGGTATCTCTGAAAATCGTTAACTTGTGCATGTCTTTCAACAATTTGTTGACAATGTATTCACTTGAAGACATAATATCACGTACCACTTTGTTGACTTCAGGATCAATCTCGCTTAAAATATCTGGTGATATAATTGAACTGTTTGATATATTTGGAACCACATCCTTTGTCCATCGACATGTTATATACTTTTCAGGGAAAACTTTTACTTGACACAATACAACAACAACCTTACCCAGTATATTCCCACTTTTCAGTAAGGTCCGGGGGGAAGGATGGATACAAACCTTACCCCTATCCCAATAAGTATACAGAGACTGCTCCGAATGAGTCCCCGACTCAAAGTTGTCGTTTGAAGTTGATCATCCCAATGATTTTAACGTCATTTTCACAAAATAATTGAAATAACGTTAAAATTAGTGCACTTTTACTTTTGCCCCTTAAGGGCCCACACATATATACATTATATGCGTGCACCACAAGTGGAGCGTCATGATGACAAAAAGATAAATAAAAAAAACAAAACTCATAACACAAATCGAATATTTAAATTACTCAATTTCTTTGCATTTGCTCTTAGGCAAGTAAAATCAAAAAGTCATCTACCAAAACATACAATACATATTTTAGGAAGCAAAAATACTATAATCATACAATAGTTATTATGTCTCATGAAAGTAATGCATCAACAACCACATCTTTTATATATAGCTGGCTGCGGGTGGAAATCCAAGGAAAGAAAATTTCACTAAAATCAACCCTAAATTTTTTTTGCTAAACTCGAAACCACAATGCTTGTTGTGATACAAACGAAAGGACATCTAATTTGTTATCAAACATCCAATTGTTGAAGCTAGATAACGACTATGATAAAAGTAATTTTAAAATGATAAAATTGGATTGCAAAACCATCACCTGAAGCCCTGAAGTTGAGGTGTTACTCTGCTTCTCAATTCCTCAGGCAATTTGCCTGCTTTCATCGGCCAAACTACACTTAATTCCTCACAAACTATGTAATATAATCTTAAAACATAAAAACAATGGCGACATAACAACCCGTATTGCTCAAACCTTCCTCAACTACATCTAACTGTGATGTCATCATTCAATTCTAGATATGAAACCTGTAAAAAACATAACAAAAGTTTAAAAAATAAAATAATTACACACCAGGCTAAGTAATTCAACCATGTCCATTGTCCATAAAAACAAAAAAAAAAAACAAAACAATGGCCTATATACCTCCAAAAATCCAGATTCATGGGCCATGATATCCTTAATTATAAATGTCACACCCCGAGAAATCCTGTCCCGAACGGGGCGCGAGCAACAACAGATTGTCAGGATCGCAGTCTCCGGTCACACAACTTGCGAGACCTATATGTCCAGTTTCATACGTACATCCAATAACTTGGATAAAACAATTTGTAAAATCAGAGTTGCGGAAGTAAAGTATAAACTAACAAAACAGTTTAACATTCATGATTTGCGAAAGCGTTAATTTAAAACAGTTTTCAAAATGATAGGTAACAGTAGTTGCGGAAGCGATTAAAGTTGTTTATCAATACAATAAGTAACATAACAAAATGTTAACAAATGTTTAATAGTCTAAGACACATAAGCAGATGCATGCGACTCCAGCCTAGCAACCTAATCCTTGTGCGCGTGCCTTAGCTACCTGAGAAAACATGCGAGTAAAAGGTCAACACAAAGGTTGGTGAGAGCACAGGTTTTTCATAAGCAATAAACATCCAATGTTTAAAGTAACAGTTGCGATTTACATACCATTACAATGTAGTATCGATTGATAGCTAGTCAATACAGTTATATTATATGCGGGGTCGTACCGAAGCTGACAGTTGTGCCTCCAGCCATGTCCATCACAAGACAATGGCAAAGTGTTGGTCAATATTGCACCCATTCCGACCTACAGTCGGGTTGGCCTCCCAGGCGCGATGGGTGGGGCTTGTCAGGCCTAAATAGTACTATTCAAGATTACCACGCTAGGCGCTACGCGCTACTAACGGTCCGTGGAGTATCGCGAGGTCTTTTAGTTGTGATGTGGTCCACACATATACATATACGATAAAGCATGTCCATACGTAAATGAAATGAGTTGTTGTTTGTAAAACAGTTTAGCATGCAATGTTTTCTCCCCCAAAGGTAGAAAAGTAAAAGGGGCCGTGAACTCACCTGATAGAGTAGTTGCGGTTGTGAGTGTGTTCGCGTCTGCGAGAGCTAGCACCTGCTAGTATGCACCTATAACCATATAGGTGTGAGTATGTGTTCTGTGTTGTGTTGTATCCCATACAACGAGCGTGTGTGTGTTAACTAGTGAGACTCGACGAATCGTTGGTGACACGATTTGTTGTGTTTATGTGCCTTGATGCACATCAGACACCATAATGCATCCTATGACTCCAATCGCACAAGTTACCATTTTTAGAAAATTTCCAATTTAGGAAAGTATGGTTATGAAATCCCATTTCTTAAAGTTAACACTCCCAACGTGTTTGTAAAATGCGTTTATACCCTTGAAACATGTCGTTTGCGCATAAATCACCGTTTATGCCGTTTCGCCCAAATAAAGTTTCCTTATTTGGAAAGTATTCGTTTTAAAACTCGTTTTCACAATTCAAGGTTTCCAAATATGTTAGAAAACATTTCTAAGCATATTCCAATGTTCAAAGTTCATTAAAACGTTTTAAAACATCAAAAGCCCTCTTTTGATTTATAAAAGTTTCCATAAATAGCAAGTTTCTGAAAAATCAAGTTTTTGACAAAATCAAATATCCTAATGTGTTTCTAAACACTCCAATATGCATTTAACAACATCTAGACATGTCTAACATGTCTAGATCATTACCAATCCAAGACTTGCAACATAAAAGTTTCCTTTTATGGCAAGTGTACCAATACATCATCAAATCAACCAATAACTCAACAAAACTCAATCCTAACATTCTAATACTATCAAATCAGTAAATCCATAACAATAACACACAAAATCACCAACAAATTCGTGCTCGATGGTCACATGGAGTTGCATGTGGGTTTTCACCCATTGTATGTACGATCTAACTAAAGATAAATATAGGGAACTACCTTAGAAGCTCTTAGAGGACTGATTTCGAGTTAAACAGAAGTTGTGGAGCTGCTACGATGGCTGGATTCGATTTTCTTGTCGATTGAGAGCTCCTCGATCTTTCTTGATGTTCCTATGGCTCCAAATCACCAAGAAATGCAAGTAGATGGCTTCAATGTTGATTCCAGAGGCTAAGGATGCGAGTTCAGTGAATTTTGGTCGAGAGGCTTGGTGAAAATTGCAAGAGAACCGGATAGAAACGAATGGGGTTGATTAAATAGAAAAATCTGATCTGCATGGCCTTCGCGTACCGCGAAGGCCGATCAAAATTTTTATCGCGTACCGCGAAGCCTTTCGCCGAGGGACCGTCGGGTACCGCGATGAGTCCATTTCCTTGTTTTTCGATTTCGTTGATACGATTTCGCTCGTACTCGATTCCTAACGCTTATTCTAAACTTCTAATGCATGTTTAACATATAATCACAAAGTAGCACATAAATTTGATTGATCACCAACGTTCGTGAGACTCGTGTGTGTTTCGATAATTCCTCGAATTATCTTTGATAGTTTGTGCTCGTGTCTAACGAAGTGTTTGCACGTTTGATTAATCCTAATCAACGTGTGATGCACAATTCAATAATTCCCCGAATTATTGTTTTGTGTTAGTGTTGTGTTTGCCACACTTGGTTTCTAAAACCAATGTGCAATGCATTGTACGATTCGATAATTCCTCGAACTATCGTTTTGTAGTCGTTTGTGTTCAGCTCATCTAATTAAACATAATTAAATGAAATGCAACAAGTATGAATGTGAAATGTAAAGAATGTAAGAGTCGCAATTTACCTGAAATTGCCGGGTGTCACATCATCCCCTTGTTGAAAGAAAATTTCGTCCCGAAATTTGGTTGTTGTTGGTAGTGTTTGAGAAGCAAAAGTGTTTGAGAAACAAAAATTTTCCGGTTGCCACATCATCCCCTAGTTGAAAGGAATTTCGTCCCGAAATTTATTTGTTGTTGTCGACGTTCGACGTTGTCTACTTGAAGAGATGGGGATATTTGCGCATCATCTGATCTTCAAGCTCCCATGTGAATTCAGGTCCGCGTTTCGAGTTCCATCGCACTTTAACAATAGGGATCTTACTCTGCTTGAGTTGTTTGACCTCACGTTCCATGATCTCTACCGGCTCTTCCACAAACCTTAGTTGTTCATCCACCTGGATCTCATCCAGTGGAACTACAAGTGTCTCATCTGATAAACATTTCTTCAGGTTCGAGACATGAAATACGTTGTGAACTCCGTCGAGTTCGGCTGGTAAATTGAGTTGGTATGCCACCGGACCAATCCTTTTCAGGATTTCGAAAGGTCCAATATACCGTGGGTTCAGTTTGCCTCGCTTACCGAAACGAATGACGCCTTTCCATGGCGAAACTTTCAGAAGGACTTTATCTCCTACCTGAAATTCCAGAGGGTTTCGGCGTTTGTCGGCATAACTCTTTTGACGATCTCGAGCTGCTGCCATGCGGTTTCTGATTTGCACGATTTTCTCTGTCGTTTCATGCACAAGTTCTGGGCCAGTGAGCTGACTGTCGCCCACTTCCGCCCAGCAGATGGGTGATCGGCATTTCCTGCCATAGAGTGCCTCAAAAGGCGCTGCCTTGATGCTGGTGTGGTAGCTGTTGTTATAGGAAAACTCCACCAACGGAAGGTGAGTTTCCCAGCTATTTCCGAAGTCTACTACGCAAGCGCGTAGCATATATTCAAGGGTTTGTATTGTGCGTTCACTCTGGCCATCAGTTTGTGGGTTGTATGCTGTACTCATATCCAACCGTGTGCCAAGCGACTTTTGCAATGATTTCCAGAAGTTAGAAGTGAATCTGGCGTCTCGATCTGAAATAATGGAGATTGGCACTCCATGTCGTGAGACTACTTCCTTGACGTAGATCCTGGCTAGCTTTTCCATTTTGTCATTCTCCTTGATCGCAAGGAAATGTGCTGACTTAATCAGTCGGTCCACAATTACCCAGATAGTGTCACATCCACTAGGAGTACGAGGTAATTTGGTGATGAAATCCATGGATATTTGTTCCCATTTCCACATGGGGATCTCGGGTTGTGTGAGTAATCCAGATGGTTTCTGGTACTCGATCTTGACTTTGGCACAAGTCAAGCATTTGCCCACATAGGTGGCGATGTCGGCTTTCATGTGTGGCCACCAGTAAAGTATCTTCAGATCATGATACATCTTATCAGAGCCAGGGTGAATGGAATATCGGGATTTGTGAGCCTCGTCCATTACAAGGTCTCGTAAGTTTCCGTTTCCATGAAATAATGTAAACCATCGGCTTTTATCTCAAGTTGTTGCTCCATTCCCCTTACTGATTCTGCCGCTAGATTTTCTGCCTTGAGTGCCTCCACCTGGGCCATACGTATCTGTACAGGGAGATTGGGATAGATGGTGAGCTGAAAAGCTCGTACCCTTTTGGGTTTCGAGGTGTTTTTCCGACTCAGGGCGTCGGCCACAACGTTGGCCTTCCCCGGGTGATACTTGATAGCACACTCGTAGTCGTTTAGGAGTTCGAGCCAGCGACGTTGTCGCATGTTCAATTCCTTCTGCTCGAATATGTGTTGGAGACTTTTATGATCGGTGTATATCGTGCACTTTGTACCATACAGGTAGTGTCTCCAGATCTTGAGTGCGAATACCACAGCTCCAAGTTCCAAGTCGTGGGTTGTGTAGTTCTTCTCGTGGACTTTCAGTTGTCGAGAAGCATATGCGATCACCTTATCTCGCTGCATCAGCACGCAGCCGAGTCCTTGTATGGAGGCATCGCAATATACAACGAAATCGTCCGTTCCATCAGGAAGTGATAGGATAGGTTCAATACAGAGCTTCTGCTTGAGAAGTTGGAATGCAGCTTCTTGCTTTTCAGTCCAGAGATACTTCTTGTCCTTATGGGTTAAGGCTGTAAGGGGTTTTGCTATCTTTGAAAATCCTTCAATAAATCGTCGATAATAGCCTGCCAAGCCTAGGAATTGTCGCACCTCAGTTGGGGTCTTTGGTGCTTCCCAGTTCTTAATCGCCTCTATCTTAGATTTATCTACATGAATCCCTTGTTCGTTAACAACATGTCCCAAGAATTGGACTTCTGGAATCCAGAAGTCGCACTTTTAGAGTTTAACATACAACTTCTCTTTCCGTAGCAGTTCAAGAGCCAATTGAAGATGCTCTTTGTGTTCTTCCTGGGTTTTGGAGTAGATAAGAATATCATCAATGAAGACAATGATGAACTTGTCGAGGTATGGTTTACACACTCTGTTCATGAGGTCCATGAATACTGCGGGTGCTTTAGTTAGCCCAAATGGCATGACCAAAAACTCATAATGACCATACCGAGTGCGGAAGGCAGTCTTAGGTATATCTTCCTCCTGAATCCTCAACTGATGGTACCCAGATCGTAGATCGATCTTAGATTAGTAACTCGATCCTTGCAGTTGATCGAACAAATAGTCAATGCGAGGTAAGGGGTAACGGTTCTTGATTGTTACTTTGTTCAGCTCACGGTAGTCGATGCACATACGGAACGTGCCATCCTTCTTCTTTACAAATAAGACCGGAGCTCCCCAGGGTGAGAAGCTTGGTCTGATGAAACCCTTGTCCAGCAACTCCTGTAGTTGATTGGACAGTTCCTGCATCTCCGAAGGTGCCAGTCGAGGATATGGTGCTCGTGCAATAGGCGCTGCTCCCGGCATAAGGTCTATGCGGAACTCCACTTGTCGAGGTGGTGGTAGTCCTGGTAGGTCCTCAGGGAATACGTCTGGATAGTCGCACACGACTGGGATGTCTTCTATTTTCTTCTCCTCTTCAGTCTTGTCGGTGATAAGCACCAGAATAGCTGTGTATCCTTTTCGTAAACATTTGTGAGCTTTCATGCACGAGATGATGTTTAGAGGAGTGTCACTCCTTTCGCCCTTGATGTCTATAATTTCTCCGCCAGGGAGAGGTATGCGCATAACCTTGTCGTGGCAAATGATTTCGGCCTGGTTTTCAGACAACCAATCCATGCCCACTACGACATCAAAACTGCCTAGTGTGACCAGCATGAGGTCAATCTTAAATTTATGGCCTGCTAGCTCTAAAGTGCATTCTTTAAGAATGTGCTTGGTTATAATTAATTTACCATCAGCTAGCTCTACCGTGTATTCAACCTCTAAGGGGGTTGGGGTAATGGCAAGTATCTCACTAAAATCCTTGGATATAAAGCTTTTCTCAGCCCTAGTATCAAACGATACAGAAGCATAATTATTGTTTAAGAGATACGTACCAGTTGCAAGGTTGTGGTCGTTCCCAGCCTCTTTAGCCCCAATCACGAAGCTCGTCCCTTCGGATCGTTGTTGTTCCCGTTATTGCTGTTCTTTAGATGCGGGCAATCCCTCTTGAAGTGCCCTGGTTTCCCACATTCGAAGCAGCCCTTCGATGCTTCAAGTTGTTGTTGTTGTTGTGGCTGTGGGGTCTTTGCAAGCAGTTCACCCCTGCAGTCTTTGGCAAGGTGCCCACCTTTGCCACACCGTTGACATCGGATGGAACCACATTGCCCCAAAACATGGTGTAAGTTTCATTTGTTACACTTGGGGTGTTTACCTGCATAGGTTCCTGGACTTTGGTTGGTTGGGATGGGTGGTGCGTATGCTTGAGACGGACCAAGCTTACGTTGTTGTGGTGGGGGTTGGAGAGTGGAAGTCTTGCTCAAGGTGTCATCCCATTTGCGTTTGCCCTTGTCATTGGTTGTGGTTACAGCACCACGGGGTGGCAAGAGTCCTTGTGCAACAGCCGAATCAGTGAGCTTGTGGGTTAATCGAACGGCTTGTTGCATGGTGATGGGGTCTGCAGAAAGTACCATTCCTTGGATCTGGGGTGGCAGTCCATCAATGTACTTCTCTATATGTTTGAAGGGTGGGGTTGCCATTTCTGGGCACAGGTGTGCCAGCTCATAAGACCGGGCCGTGTAAGCCTCAACCTCGGAACCAACCATCTTATGGTTCCAGAATTCCGTCTCCAGCTTCTGCACTTCGCCGCGAGGACAATATTCGCGATTCAGCATCCTTTTAAAATCATCCCAGGGTAGAGCGTTGGCTGCATCCAACCCCAGGTTTTGAACATTGGCGTTCCACCAAGTGAGGGCAGCTCCCTTAAATGTTCTAGCAGCGAACTTGACCCTATCATTGTTCCTGCAGTTGCTCATAGCGAAAGCTGATTCTGCCTTCTCAATCCAACGCAATAGTCCAACGGCTCCCTCAGTGCCGCTGAATGAGTGGGGTTTGCAATCCAGAAACATCTTGAACGTGCAGAGAGGAGGGTTAGGATTTGCTCCTGAGATATGCAAAGAGTAGAGTTGGGTTAAGTATCGGGTAAACGTGTTGAATTGGAAATGAGTGATTGTGGTGCAAGGTGAGTATGAACAGATTCATCACCTTGGTTCAGTGGGTTTTGATTACAGGCGGCTTCCCGTGCAGCAAGTACCTCCTCAACCCGTTCGTTGATGAGTGCGTTCAGTTCATCTTGGGTGAGGTTGATGTTTCCATGTCCTCCTGCATTCCTGCGTCCTCCACGTCTTCCAGCCATGATCTTCATAGCGAGAATAAGTGTTAGTGTTTGCCCAATGACTAATGTAGTGTGTGCAGTAGGTACTTGTAAGGAACATGTAGAGCGATCGGCTTCCACCGTCATGTGTAGTCACATGCGGTGACAATGATGACGCCATTTGCTATAGTGCGCGTAATAACCGTGTGTGTACAATCATGTATGCCAGTATCACAATACTAAGCACTAAGTGTTGTGTGGAGACTAGTGGTTATAGACTAAGTTCACTAAATGCAAACCTAATTCACAATAACCGGAGTCTCTGATACCAATCTGTCGCACCCCGAGAAATCCCGTCCCGAACGGGGCGCGAGCAACAACAGACTGTCAGGATCGCAGTCTCCGGTCACACAACTTACGAGACCTATATGTCCGGTTTCATACGTACATCCAATAACTTGGATAAAAAAGTTTGTAAAATCAGAGTTGCGGAAGTAAAGTATAAATTAACAAAACAGTTTAACATTCATGATTTGCGGAAGCGTAAATTTAAAACAGTTTTCAAAATGATAGGTAACAGTAGTTGCGGAAGCGATTAAAGTTGTTTATCAATAAAATAAGTAACATAACAAAATTTTAACAAATGTTTAATAGTCTAAGACACATAAGCAGATGCATGCGACTCCAGCCTAGCATCCTAATCCTTGTGCGCGTGCCTTAGCTACCTGAGAAAACATGCGAGTAAAAGGTCAACACAAAGGTTAGTGAGAGCACAGGTTTTTCATAAGCAATAAACATCCAATGTTTAAAGTAACAGTTGCGATTTACATATCATTACAATGCAGTATCGATTGATAGCTAGTCAATACAGTTATATTATATGTGGGGTCGTACCGAAGCTGACAGTTGTGCCTCCAGCCATGTCCATCACAAGACAATGGCAAAGTGTTGGTCAATATTGCACCCATTCCGACCTACAGTCGGGTTGGCCTCCCAGGCGCGATGGATGGGGCTTGTCAGGCCCAAATAGTACTATTCAAGATTACCACGCTAGGCGCTACGCGCTACTAACGGTCCGTGGAGTATCGCGAGGTCTTTTAGTTGTGATGTGGTCCACACATATACATATACGATAAAGCATGTCCATACGTAAATGAAATGAGTTGTTGTTTGTAAAACAGTTTAGCATGCAATGTACTCCCCCAATGGTAGAAAAGTAAAAGGGGCCGTGAACTCACCTGATAGAGTAGTTGCGGTTGTGAGTGTGTTCGTGTCTGCGAGAGCTAGCACCTGCTAGTATGCACCTATAACCATATAGGTGTGAGTATGTGTTATGTGTTGTGTTGTATCCCATACAACTCCAAGTGTCGGTGTGCTCAACCGAGCGTGTGTGTGTTAACTAGTGAGACTCGACGAATTGTTGGTGACACGATTTGTTGTGTTTATGTGCCTTGATGCACATGAGACACCATAATGCATCCTATGACTCCAATCGCACAAGTTACCATTTTTAGAAAGTTTCCAATTTAGGAAAGTATGGTTATGAAATCCCATTTCTTAAAGTTAACACTCCCAACGTGTTTGTAAAATGCTTTTATACCCTTGAAACATGTCGTTTGCGCATAAATCACCGTTTATGCCGTTTCGCCCAAATAAAGTTTCCTTTTTTGGAAAGTATTCGTTTTAAAACTCGTTTTCACAATTCAAGGTTTCCAAATATGTTAGAAATCATTTCTAAGCATATTCCAATGTTCAAAGTTCATTAAAACATTTTAAAACATCAAAAGCCCTCTTTTGATTTATAAAAGTTTCCATAAATAGCAAGTTTCTGTAAAATCAAGTTTTTGACAAAATCAAATATCCTAATGTGTTTCTAAACACTCCAATATGCATTTAACAACATCTAGACATGTCTAACATGTCTAGATCATTACCAATCCAAGACTTGCAACATAAAAGTTTCCTTTTATGGCAAGTGTACCAATACATCATCAAATCAACCAATAACTCAACAAAACTCAATCCTAACATTCTAATACTATCAAATCAGTAAATCCATAACAATAACACACAAAATCACCAACAAATTCGTGCTCGATGGTCACATGGAGTTGCATGTGGGTTTTCACCCATTGTATGTACGATCTAACTAAAGATAAATATAGGGAACTACCTTAGAAGCTCTTAGAGGACTGATTTCGAGTTAAACAGAAGTTGTGGAGCTGCTACGATGGCTGGATTCGATTTTCTCGTCGATTGAGAGCTCCTCGATCTTTCTTGATGTTCCTATGGCTCCAAATCACCAAGAAATGCAAGTAGATGGCTTCAATGTTGATTCCAGAGGCTAAGGATGCGAGTTCAGTGTATTTTGGTCGAGAGGCTTGGTGAAAATTGCAAGAGAACCGGATAGAAACGAATGGGGTTGATTAAATAGAAAAATCTGATCTGCATGGCCTTCGCGTACCGCGATGGGATTCGGGAGTCTCGACTCCCGGTTTGCGCCGCGTACCGCGAAGCCTTTCGCCGAGGGACCGTCGCGTACCGCGATGAGTCCATTTCCTTGTTTTTCGATTTCGTTGATACGATTTCGCTCGTACTCGATTCCTAACGCTTATTCTAAACTTCTAATGCATGTTTAACATATAATCACACAGTAGCACATAAATTTGATTGATCACCAACGTTCGTGAGACTCGTGTGTGTTTCGATAATTCCTCGAATTATCTTTGATAGTTTGTGCTCGTGTCTAACGAAGTGTTTGCACGTTTGATTAATCCTAATTAACGTGTGATGCACAATTCAATAATTCCCCGAATTATTGTTTTGTGTTAGTGTTGTGTTTGCCACACTTGGTTTCTAAAACCAATGTGCAATGCATTGTACGATTCGATAGTTCCTCGAACTATCGTTTCGTAGTCGTTTGTGTTCAACTCATCTAATTAAACATAATTAAATGAAATGCAACAAGTATAAATGTGAAATGTAAAGAATGTAAGAGTCGCAATTTACCTGAAATTGCCGGGTGTCACAATAAATTTGGTAAATTCTTCTGATTGTGATGTACACACAGAAAGACAATTATGAATTGAATCATATATTTCTTCTTGCACATCAAAGAAAATACTTTTTGTAAAAATCTTATGTGCTTGCTACTCAAGAGAATAATCAGTCCACATATCAGGTGTTGTATTCCTTGAATCATGGTCATTTTTACGATGTGTATGCCTTTGGAATTCCATTGCAGTATCAACATGTGTAAAGAATTCAAGTAATGTTAATTGACAGTTCGATACTTGTCCAAAATAGTGATTCTCACTTTCAGACCGTGACGTAGTACGCATTAGACCAGACATCGATTCGTTACGGTAAAAAGCAGGCACATGTCCCTAATCACAAACATGTAACCAAACCAATCAACATTACAAAGGTCGTAGCCGTCCATGATTGACAACCATTCACTATCAAACTATTCAGGTGTTATTGAATCAGTCCACACAATATTGCATATACGCGACTTGAATTCCTCGTTGTTACATAACACACTACCAACCTGACACATTTAATACTCAATATATATGAATATATAATCATGTACTTACAATTACGTACTGAATGAAAAACTACTGTTACTCTTCTATAAAATTGCGTACTCATATAAAATGTTATATAACGTACTGTTTATTATTTAAAAACAAAATTACGTACCATTATTACTTAACAACCATAATAACGTACCACCCAGAAAATGTTAAATATTACGAATTCAATTATTAGTAGTTCATGCCTTTACCTTATCCGCAACCTTTGTCATGATATGCCACATGCATAATCTATGCCTTCTTGTAGGCCAAACAGCTTCTATTGCCTGTTTGATCGCAGCATCTTGGTCTGTGACTACAACCTTTGGGGAACAACCAAAAGCATTTGTAAAACATTCCAATTACCATTTGTAAGACGCAATTGTTTCTGACCTTAATAATGCAGATCCAAATGTAATGTTGCAACAGTGGTTGTCAATACCCGTAAAAGGAACAAACACCATTTTGTATCTGGGAAAAATATTTATGTTAGCATAACAAAAACATATGATAAGTTACCTAAACATACTATTAATAAATGTATTTCATTTACTTGTTAGTTCAAAATGTTGCATCAAATGAAACAACATCACCAAAAATAACATAATTCTTTTTAGCATGTCCATCAGCCCAAAAAAGACCAGTAAGTTGATTTTTATTGTCCTTTGTGTATTCAAATGAAAAATTAGGGACAAATTCCTTCTTCTTCAATAACATATTGACAACCATGTCCGCATCATATTCGCCGAGAAACAAATTTATCTTTTTTTGAAGTTCTTACAATCCACAGATGTAACTCCAACCTTTTCAAACCCCCCATACTTTGTACGCATTATATTAAAAGCTCTAACCGGACCAATATTGTGCTTGGACATTGAACACATCAACTGCATCTGCTTGTATGTTAACTTCCTACATGATGGCAATAGGTGGATATCATCTTGTGAAACAAGACTGTGATTATGTTCTTCTACAAATTTGCTGATAGTAAACTTAATTTCATCATGTGATTTTAAAACAATATGAGCTAAACATCCGGTTCTTTGACTTGGCATGTTCCTAGATTTGATTTTCTTTTCTCTCTCGTCCTTATTTTCATTTGAATTACAATCCCTTGTCGGTTTATGTCCATCCTTAGAACAAACAATGTATTTTATCTTTATGACCATGCCATAACATATTTGAGATCCTCTGCGAGCTGTAAAACCACCTTTAATTGCATATGTTTGGTAAAATTCAAATGCATGTTCAATTGAAGGGAAAACCATTCCTTCTTGTGGTTTGCACGAAATGGGGACATCATGTTTAAAAAAATGCTTCCCAGATGTTGGAGTTATACGTTCTAGACCAACACATAACTGATCAACTTGAAATTCTGCAATAAAATAATCCCGTCCCATACTTATCATAAATTACGTACGTAAGTAATAAGGGAACAAATATACTACTTATTATACATGATACATCAACTTAATCATGTACCACACAAAATACCTATTGAACAATCTTATAAAAATGTAATCAAATAACGTTCAGTACATCCTGCATTACTTAATTACGTACCACACCCTATATATATTAATTACGTTCTTAATCATAATAATAAACTAATTATTACATACCACTTATATAATCTACAAATTATTTCATACAAAAACAATTCAATACACATTTGAAAACACAAAAATTAATTACGTTCATACTCATCCAGAATCACAATTAAAATAACGTACCATATATATCATAATACAAATTAGTTCCGAAAGTTTCAAATACGTATAATGAATTAATGACACGAACTAATTTTATATATTTATACAAACAAATAATTATACGTCGTTCTCAATTCATCTATCATCAATATACTCCTAATTACAAAAAAAAATCTGATAATATATAAGAAAAATTCAAAAAAATACATGTTTACATCAAATAACGTACCTTCACGATCTCTATCGATGTCCATTTATGGTTTAACAACAGACGTTTTTGAAAATTTTCTTCTCAATTTTAAATTCAATTAGAAACAATTGCTTAATTCATGAATTCGTATGAATTTTTTTTTAAAATTAACCGATTCCATGTTTGTCGTGCGATTGCGTAAATAAGAAAAATCGTTTCTTAAAATAAGCTAGTGTGTCATTTACTAAATTAACCCTCCGGACCATATTTTAGAATTACACGTCTTGTACGTTTTGTGACTTCTTACGTTTAGTACGTTAAGATCAACATGTATTTGATCCGGCTCCTATATATATATATTGCTCTACAGTACATCATATGTTATCTGATAATTAAATCCGATCTGCAACGAGATTGATTTCATTGTTTTTTCATCTCAATAACCTCGGATACCGTATAAATAAATATAAATATATCCTTTTTTATGTGAGTTTCTATTCAATTATTTTTTTTTTTTTATAAATAAAAGAACTTGGAGTTCTTTTATGCGAGTTTCTGTTCAATGATTTCTTTTTTTTTTTGTATAAATAAAAGAACTTGGAGTTCTTTTGTGTGAGTTTCTGTTCAATGATTTCTTTAATTTTTACCTGATTGGGATGATTGTATGAACTAAAAATTAAGTGAGGAAGGAGATTTTCAATTAAAAGCCAGCGATTAATCTTAATTGGGATCTAAACTGGTTTTAACGTTATTGTTACAACATCTTGGATGTTATTCATTTTGTTTGATGTTTTAAATAAGATAACTAATTTCATAATGTTGTTTATTGATTCGTCTCTATCAGCTCTCATTGTTTTGCAGGTATATGTTTGTTTTTATTAAGCTGATTTCATCATTGGTAATGCGGTTCATTGGTAAAGATATACCTGCAAACAAAATTGGTATGCTCATCCTTATTTTTTCTACTCAAATCATGATTCGTCTTATTTAGAGTTATAGATACCATTTTTGGTCTAATGAAGATATTTATCGTACAGCTGCTAGATAGTTTGTTTAATATTTTTTGCTAAAATTATGATTTTTAACTTTAAAAAAATGCCAACAGATCTTAGTCATGTGTGTGTTATTAGTTTGGTTGATGTTAGTTTTAAAGCATCCCATATACGAGTTTCTAAAACAAATTTAAAACGCAAACTGCAGCCTTGACGAAACCAAATGTGTCCCGTTTTCCCCTACAGTGATCACTCAGTACTAACGCTGTTATGATCAAGAATGAATGATTGATTGATTGATTGTGTCTTGATGTCTCTAAGCTTATTTACAACGATGAACACCATGGCTACATGTTATGAAGTTTGTACCAACAAAATGTTTGATCAAAAGTTTAATGATTGAATCCAGTGGTTGAATATAGTGATTGAATACCTTGATTGAATATAATGGTTGAATAACTTGATTGAATATTTTGGTTGAATACCTTATTAGAATACATGATTTATCTAAAATTGTTTCTTTGAAAACCCAAAGTTTACAAGTTTAAGAGTTGAATAGTTTATAAAATCAATTATTGTGAAAAAGTTTTATAACTTACTTGATAACATGTGTACAATTGAAAACATTTGATCAAATGTTTCACCCCAAAACAAGTATAAAACAATAAAATAGGGGCTAGTGTTCTCACCTGATAGTAGTAGACTCAGTCCTTTACAAGACTTCTAAATGATTCCTATAACATTGTAATCATACATATTATAAGTTTCATCTATATGGTTGGACTTAGACTTTCTTGTTTGCCTTGAATTGAACTTGTTTGCTAGATTTCCTTTTATAAGCATGTTATATTGTCACACCCCCACCTCTCGTCACCTCGTGTCTGGCCTGACGTCACCGAACCGGTTGCGGAAGCATAGTGGTGATGTCTCCGAGGTGAGGGGTGACTTACTTGAACCGATATCATAAGCACACAGATTAACTTAAAATAAATATAATACAGGGTTTCGTCATTACAATCAGTATCATAATTTACAACTAAGTTTATTACACAACTGACTTATTTAATTACTAGTGTTTGAAGTGCTGCCTCACCGAGTGTCACTGTTTTCCTGCAAAAAGATTTAAATTTGAAACGTCAGCACAAAGCTGGTGAGATCGACAGTTCATTTTAAAACAATATGATATGATAAGCACGTTCTCAAAAGTTCAGTTCTGGATAACCATGGGACCTGTATCTAGTTCCTTTCGGACGTCTAGTCTGTCTCAAGATATTACCCGTCGGTACATATCTTAATGCCTCATTATCTTAATGTCTATCATACCATTAAGAAGTTCAAGAAACAGATAACAAACATTCACACAAGGGGAGATGCAATCCTCCCAGCGAATGGGGTGTCAACCAATAGTACTATCAATGTTTTCTGTTCGGCCACACATGGGTTCACTAGATACAGTTCAAAAATGAGGACTTTCAGTTCCATGATAGAGTTCAGTCTACAGGCAAAATCCCATGAAATCCCACAAAATCACATGAAATCACACAGATATCATTGATGCATATCATATGTTCAGACAACAGTTTGCAGAGTTTCCCCGATGTTTATAAAAGATCAAAAATAAAAGGGGTTGTACGAAACTCACCTGATAGTATAAGGGTAGCAGGGTATCACCAAACTGATAGTATATAGATGATTCTGCATTTAGTTATCTTTAATAAGTTATTTATGTTCTAGTTTACTGATTAGATCCTTCTGAACGTTCAATGTCAAAGACATTGCTTATTAAATCATCAACTCGATATTAATTATATAATTAATTAATTTAAGGTTATATCATACAATGTATGATAATGTAGGAACCTATATTGCATTAGATTCCTAACACAAAGTTGATGACACTCTAGATTAATCAGAGTAATCTCAGATTAACCAAATAGTTAATGTTGTTGATTATAATGCTAAAACAGTTTCTAGATGATTTAATGGCTTAGGAGTGATTAATCCTTATTATTGATTACCCAAATATCATGAAATATCACAATGTAGCATCAGAATAGGTGAAATAACCAGATTTAACATACTAATCTGACTGTTATCATAAACATCAGATAATCATTCCAATGAGTATGTTAATGATTATGATTAGTTTGAAACACTTGGATTTAACCTTTGTATTTCAAAGATTAATCAAACTAATCACCTACATTGTTACAATCAAATGGTTTAAACCATTATAATCATAGTTATGATTTCATGAAAATCGGGCATTACAACGGATCAAAACAAGGATTTAACCGTTAGAACTTCGTGTTCTTCGTTTATAATCAATCCTAGCCATCATCTAGGCAATAATCAACAATCCTAACTATCTCATTACGTTCAAAATCAAGATCTAATCAATCAAAATCAAACTAGAAGGTTAAAACGAACCGTTACCTGTTCTGACGAATTTCTGCGGTTAAAACAGCGATCAGGACTTGAAAATACAATCCTTGTTGAGATTTATGACTTCTAATGGGTTTATGATGGAGTTAGAATGATCAAAGGTTGTATTTTTACGTCTGTAGGTAGCTTAGGGACGAAGCAGGTGAAGAAATAGCGTTCTGGACGACTTCGGATCACTTAAACCCATTTTAGCCGACATAGTACCTGGGGCGCATCGCCCCAACTGGAGGGTTGGGGGTTAGGCGTACCGCCCCACGTGTTTTTCTTCCAATATTTGATTTAAACTTCGTTTCGCGATTCCGGGAGCATACGAACTCCGTTTTGCGCACGGTTTTCGCCCACGTTCATCATTTTTCACATACTATCAATCCCCAATAACAAAAGTTACTAAATCCTCGTGGATTTCAAGCACGACCAAATGTGCTCACGTCATTAATGCCGAATTCTTCGTACGCAACTGTCACATATATGTTTAAAGTTGTTAAGTTAACTTCAAAATCATGGTAGAATTAATAGGATATGATTTAACTTATGAAAAGACATGTATCCCATTACATTATGCCTAGAACTTGTCATGCATAATGTAACATGTGTTTATTCAAGATTTCTTATAATGTTTATGGGCTATCTTTGGATCCTTATGGCTTGGAAAACTTGGACAAGTTCAAGAGACTAATATTGATGATTTAGGGCAAGGCAGGGGGTGTTGAGATTGTAGTATCGGTGAATATGTGCAAGGGAGACCCATCGATACTATGGCCTTAAAATCCATTAATATCGATCCTAATCTGCTCAACAATACTTGGATCCCATGTCCATAATCAGTTTTGATAATCCAAGCTAATCAAGCAGGTGCTTGTGGTTGTTATCCTTGATTCAAGTCTCAACTGATTTTGAATAACATACCCATCGATACTATCAATATTGATGGGTTGTTATCGTCGATACTATGGTTTGCATTGATTGTTATCAAGAGTTCTTAGGTTCCTTATACTTGGATGATCTCCATTAAGGTAATAATGATGGTTTAGAGCTATCTAGAGGTTTGCATGGCTGATAATATTGAAGGAAGGCTCGGTTGCAACCAAGGGGGTGCCCATCGATATTACCAATATCGATGGGGCTTAGCATCGATGGCGAGCTTCTACATTAACAATCTCAACATAAACTATGCCCAGCTCCACTTGGACCACTTCGAGCTAGCTAGTGTCGATCTTCCTAGATTGAATCTCGAAGCAAAGAAGCTGTCAAGTTCGGTGTAATTTAGATACACACAAGTGTTCATCGATACTAACTTTCTCGCCCTTTACCTCCTTCGATACTAGCATAACCAAACTCCACTCCTTGTACTAGCTTCGAGCACTTAATCCAGATCATTCCCAAGTATACCAGGTCCATTTCGTGAAGGCTGCATGAGTTTTGAAGGCTTGAAACCCGGTTTGACATTCATGGGTGACTAAAAGTAGAAAACCCTAAAAATCCGTACCTTCTCACTAAGATTTCTGCCGTTTGAGCTTGAGATTGAGCAGATCCTTTGTACTACAAGCTTCCTTTCATCAAGATGATCATTTAGACACCTTATTTGCGCGATTTGGTGAAGATTTGCTAAGGTAGCTTGTGGGTTTTTAGGATGAACTTCTAGAGAGAGAGTTGAACGGGATTGTAGAGATGGAGGGAATATAAAGGCTGTAATAAATGTGAAATGGTAAGAAATGAAGGCTTTTATAACCCGAATGGTTTCCCACGCGTTCATGTTTGATCAGTTTCGCGTTGACGCATTATTTTACGAACGCGACGTAATTGTTTCATAATTAGAGTAAATAGTCTTTATTTTTAAATTTTTGGATTGTATTTGACGAGTTTCAAAATTGTAAAATATAAAATATAATATTTTACGCACTTTACACCCTAAACATAGTTCAAGCCTAATTTTGTCTAAACGAACCGAGCTCAAGCCTTAACGAGCTTGGGATCGACTCGGCTCATTTTACACCCTAAACATAGTTCATTTTTAATTTACAACAACGTAAACAAAAATTCGTTACAACTCGTTACAAACAATGTGTTATGTTTATACTTGTTACATTGATGAAAATACGCACATCCGAAAAAAATAAAAAAACCTAGTAAAGAATATAACGGAATTAACGAGCTCGGGATCGGCTTGGGTCGTTTACACTCCTAAACAGAACCCCTATTTAATCTACAACAATGAAAACACAAATTCGTTACAACTCGTTACAAATAATTTGTTACTTTTATACTTGTTACATTAGTTTAAATACGAACATTCGAAAAAAAATAAAAAAACCTAGTCAAGACTATAACGGAATTAAAGAGAAGAAAAAAGACGAGTAAAATGGTGCAATTTTTATAAAAAATATTATAGGATAAAAATGTTACGAATGTATAAAAAAAGAGGGGGTAACTTTAAATAAAATAGTAGTTATATTAAAATATATTAGAAGGTGACACATGTCACCACCAAATTAATTACAGCTTTTTAATATGTTGCAAATGACTAAAATACCTTTTGTAATTAAATATGAAAGATGACACATGTCACAATCCTATACACTCAACTTTTAGATTAGCCATTAGATTTGAGTTAATGGGTTATTGTTCTATCCATGGGTTATCATTTGAACACTTCCCTATATATATCTTCCTATTCTGATAAAGGAGTATTTTTAAGAGACACGTGTCGCATTCTGATTACATCTGAAAATGCTTTTTCTGCTTCTCTCTCCTAAGAAATATATTAATTTTTAAGTAATTAGATTATATAATTAAAAAAAATTAATTTTTCTTATTTTAATAATCTTCTAAGATATTAAAAGTTAATAAAAAATAATTTAATTATATCTTATCCTAAATATAATTTTATAATTATTAAATATTTATTAGTATTTAGTGTTAATAAATTATATTTTTTATTTTAATACACGAGTTTTCTAGGCTAGTATATATATATATATATATATATATATATATTAAAATGCAACCAAACTAAATAATATAAATATGTTTATTAAATAGTATGGATACTATAGTGAAAAAACGTAGTTCTTTCTAGGGTTTCGATGGTGTTTGGAGAAGGTAACGGTGATTTATTTATACTCATAGAAAATCGATGTTTGTTTAGAGATTTTTTTTATTCAACCAATTGGTTGCCGATGAGAAAGATTTTGTGAGTGATTTTTTCTATTATTTTCGTAACATATTTTTATGCATTTTGTATGATTTTATTTTTTAATAAGAAATTAGTATAGAGTTTGTGATAATAGATTTGTTTTTCCTATGTAACTTATGCTTTCGCAAATGATATATAATACCTATTATCGTGAGTATATTGTAATAACTCGACGCAACGTACGTACGACAGGAAAAAACCTAGTTTATTTTATGTGACAAAACCCTATTTCCATCTTCCTCGTGGAGGCATTGTTTTTCTCATTTTGTCGAATCTTTTTGAAAGATTACAATTAATTATCTATTTTCAAAAAAATAAAAACTTTAATAAAAAAATGTCATTAGGTGTCTGAATGAATGAATATGCTACAAATTTATATATATATTACAATACACGGTCTTACTAATCTAATTCAAATGTTTTTGGACATCTATCTATACTAAGACGATGGGGTATGCCCCGTGGTTGAGAGAGTTTTTTGGTGTGGCTGGGCGTGGAACACCGCCTCCATTGGGCGTGGTTGTGTTGGGCGTGGCTGTGGCCACACTTCTTTACCGTTTGAAAATTTTAATTTCTTCACCGGCTCATGTACGGCATCATCATTCTTCTTCTTCCTAACCACTTGGCATTTCCACCACCAAGTGGTTGAGTGAATGGTTATGATGAAGCTTAGGTAGCGCCTATGTGGAGTGGTAGAACCACAAGGCATACCCCATGGTTTAATAAATCAAAATAAAATGTGTCAACTATTATTTTTCTAGTCTATCCTTATAACAATTTTTCCGCCTCTCTTTCCTATTAAATGCATCCATATTTAATAATAATAATATTAAATATATATTTATATATTTTTAAATTAAAAAAAGTTTTTAAAGCATTAAAAAATATATTAATTTTAAAAGAGTACATTTTTTTAAAATCCAAATTGTTATGAAATATAAAATATTCAATAATTGTTTTTCAAAACAAAATATTTAAAAAACAAACTTTAATAAACTTAGTGTTTAAATAAATAATAATATTATTTTATTACTTATGTATTAATCTATATAAACTATTAATCACATTATTATTGAATATTTATTATTTTTTATTTAACCGATGTAATACACGGGGTATTGACTTAGTATTGAACAAAGGTAAACAAACTTACCCACTCTTTTAATAAGGTCTGAGAAATTATATATACAAACATTACCCTGGATACAGAGACTGTTTCGAATAAGTATCCGGCTTAAAGTTATCATTTAAAGTTAATCACCTCAACGTTTTTAACGTTATTTACACAAAATAAGTAAAATAATGTTAAAATTAGCGCAATTTTACTTTTGTCACTTGAGGGCCAACACATATATACATTATATGTGTGCAGCGCAAATGAGACGTTACATATTGAATAAAGGTAATACTTTTTAAAATCATTAAACATTTTTAAAACTAACACATAAACCATGGATGGAACAAGATCTGTTTTTTTAATAATAAGGTTAATAATATTTAATATAATTTTGTTAAATAAAACGATTTTTCAATTTCATGATGTTTAATCACCATGTTTTGCATTACTTACGGATCATGGCGCATAAATTGTGGTGTATATTTATTGTGTGGGTCATTAAGAGTAAGTGCAGATGAAATATGTGGATCACACTTACCATTCGGCTAAACTGACATGTAACTACAAATATGATTGGATTATTAGTAAATCAGTCTATCAATAACACTATTTGTTATCATCACTCTCTCATCACTCCACATTATCACCACCATCACTCCTTTCCCCCCATTTTTTCTTCCTTCACCACCTGATGCTCCTCACACATGCTCCGGTCACGCCCCTATGTAGTAGGGGGAGGGCGCCATGATGGCGTGGCCGGCCCCTCTCTTGCCCGAATCACCTACCATTACACATGCTTCAAGCTAAATAAAAAAGTTGGGATCCTTTACTAAGTATTACATTAAAAACCATTCTTCTTATATCCGGACTTGAGACCGACAATAATAAACCAAAAGTTTATATTTGATGGAGTAAAAAAAATTTGTTTATATTTACATGCATAAAATATTTAGATTAAATTTATTTTTCTAATTTTTTTTATATACAAATTCTTAAATATTATGGTCATAATAATTTTTTTCTTAAAAGTTTTTTTTTTCAATTTAATATTAGAAGGATTTTATACGGGTCTTTGTTGAATCTCCTATTCACTTCAGAGCCTGCAAGCAAGAAAAGAAAACCCACGGATCAAAAAAAGCCCACTATATATAAAAAAATTAAAATATTAAAAGACATAAGATCTTGCTTGGGTTGTTTGGCCGACCCGGCATGATGTTTAAAACTTGTTTATATAATTAGTCAACCACGTTTAAGTGTTTGACGCAAACAAAGACAAAATGATTTACTCATAGCCCCCCTGTGCTTAAGCATTATTTTCAAAAGTATCTCTCATCATGATAAGTTTCATATATATTTTTAATTTAAAATTTAAAATTTAAAATTTTATAATAAATAACAATCACTCTCCCAAGCAAATAAACACACCTTACAAGTTTTTCTCATTTTAAGTATATAAATTAAATTAACATTTATTAACAGTCTTTTGAAATATAGTGTTAATTCACTCTTGTATCGATCATTGTTCTTTAAATATGAAATCTTAACAATCACACACATCTTCTAGAAAACTAGATGAAAGTAGAGGTGCGCAAATCGGGTTTTTTGGATCGGTTCCGGTTCCAATCGGTTTCAGTTCCGGTCAACAAAGTCAATACCCGGTTCCGGTTCCGGGTTTCGACCGGTTCCGACCAGTTTTTGACCGGTTCCGGTTCGGGTTTTAATTTGTCTAAAAAACCGGACCTGTTTGTACCCATCGGTTCGGGTATGACCGGGTTCGGTTCTGGTTCAGGTTGCCGGTTGCAGGTCCCCTTTTTTTGCCCACCTCTAGATGAAAGTACATGTTAACAGATTCACTCTATATTCTTTCTCTAATCTTTTAATTAATTAGAGTTATGCTCCACTGATTATCTTTGTTAAAACAATAGGGATCACCAATATTCAAATGTCTTAAATTTTAAAGGAAACCATCTTCTTTTTCTCACTAATCAAAGTAGTGATCACCTTATTTGTTTCACTAATCAAGGTAGTCATCTTTACAAACTTCGTTAGTCTCACGTTTTACAACAAAATGATGACATTTATAAACATCTAATTGTTTCACAAAAAACTGATCACTTTTTCAAATAACACCCAAAAGTAGAAGAATAATGAATGAATAAATTTTTGCCTTCAAAATCTCTTCAAATAAACTATTCAAACATGTACAATGTTGTAAAACAACACTCTTTTTTAATGCTCTTTTTTATCTTTTTTTTTTTATCTTCAATCTCTTGAAAAATGATACAATAATCTATCTTATATAATAAATTAAGGTTTTTGTTTGCCACATGTAATGCAATAACGCATGTTTCATTTTTGTTTTCCTCCTAAAACTTGGAACATTAAATAACTTATTAACACTCTTTTATTAATAGTGATAATTAATAAATTTGACAAATTATTACTTTAACTTATTTTATTATATTTTAACAAGTTATGTATACAAATAAATAATTAAGTCATGAATATCCTACACTTTCAATATAGAAATTTAATAATATGTTTAGAGTATATTGAAAAAAGCAAATAACTAAACAAAAGAAAAATAAAATAGATACATTATAAAATAAATTGTAAACTATACAAATAAAGATTTTATTAAAAATGAGAATATTAAAAACCCGAATTATTTCATGTATATTCATATATTTTTATAACAAAATAAAATAAAATAGATATATTATAAAACAAATTGTAAACTATACAAATAATGATTTTATTAATAATAAAAATATTAAAAACCTAAATTATTTCATGTATTTTCATATATTTTTATATTTTAACTTACTATTTTCATTAAATAATGTAAAACTTTTAAATCTTTTCATTTTTTAGGTAAGTTACAAAAAGGAAATATATATATATATATATATATATATATACTAGCTTATTGACCTGTGTATTACACAGAGTTGTATAAAAAATAATCATTACAAAGCAATCAAGATAGAAAATTAGATAAACAAATAATATAAAATTTTTAAATATGAAAATAAAAGTATATTTTATAAATATCTAACCATCTCTTTAAACAATACAAATAAAAATAAGATTTAAAATTTTGAATTTTTGAAATTATTAATTGAAAATGTAAAGTTTGAAATGATTATATTTTCATTAATATTATAAAATATGAATATTAATTGTATTTCTTTAATTTTGGAAATTTGACTTTATTGTATTAAATGAAATTAATATTTAAATTTGTTAAATATGCCACATGGATATCCTATAAATATGCCACGTGTCAAATGTGATGTAGATAGGCTAAAATAACGACACGTGGCGTATTTGTTATTCTTTTATTATATAAGTATAGATATATTACAAATTATGGTATAATTATAATTCATAAAAGTTAATTCTTTTTATGTATAGTAATATTATTAAATGTTAGTATATAAATATTTTTACTTATTCATCTAATTATATAATAAAATATGAAAATTAACTTTAATATTCATATATTTTATTTCTTTTTTTTGACAACAACTTATTTTAAATTGTTATTATCTGTTTATAACTCTTAATTTAAAAAATATAAATAATTGGTAACATTTATTATCATTATAGTCATTTAGTTTTTGTTTTTCAATGTTTATCTATTATTTATTTATTGATATCTATTATTTAATCATGCATTGTGAATTATAAATATAAAAATAATTATTATATTATTAAGCAAATGAAGTTAATCTGCGATTAATTATAAAGTTTTTAGTTAAACTTCTTTTCTTATCTAAACTTCTATTTATGTCTCTTAATATCATTAACTTCAAATTATGTTCATTAAAATATTCAATAATAATAATAATAATAAAAATAACAATAATAATAAAAATAATAATAATAATAATAATAATAATAATAATTGTTTTTCATGAATTATTTTTAAATATTTTATATATTTAGCTTGATAGGATAATTTGAATGTTAAAATACAATATGTATAATCATAAAAAAAATAAGTGTAATTCTTATTTTTTTTATAAACATAACTTTTTTATTAAAAAGTATATAACATTTTGTATATTAAACCCGTGTAACACACTGGATTTAACCTAGTATGAGAATATAATAGAGATATATTGGATGTTAACTTGAAAGTATTTTAGAGGAAAAAGGTGAACGTGTAGGAAATTATCCTTATAGCAAAATTTGAACAAAATACTAGTTAATTGCAATTTCGCCTCTTTGCAATCGACCATGAACACCTTGATCAACATTTTGATGTACTTTTTGAAAATTATAACTCCTCCAATTTCAGTCTTAAATGTTATTTCATCCTTTTGAATAATACTTCTAAAACCTTTGGGAAGTGTCATATTAACCCTAGATGACATACTTGTAGTCAAAGTTTGTATATTTATACAACAATTTCTCAGTGTTAATGATTGGACCTCTATATACCTCGTATATGTTATATACGAGGCGTATATAAGAACATTTATTGTCGAATCAGTATGTGTCAGAGAAGGCTATATGTATCGTATATGCTATACAAGACGTATAATGTCGTAAAGGTATTAAGATAAAAAAAAGTGAGTTACTATATAAAGAATACCTTATATAATGGATATGTGTGCTACCTTTCATTTCTTTATCTACTTAAATTTCTTACACATGATTTGTTGGGATCTTTCACTACATAAATCCTTCACTAGATCATTATTATCTCATTTGAAGTTCAAACTCAGACTTGAGAACCACTTTTAATCCTCGATATTATTTTATATAAATTTAAATTTTATAAAATCTTTATGAAGTTATAGTTGAAAATGCCTTTTATTTTTATAAATCTTACTATTAGTTTAAAAAAAATATTTTTTATTATTTAGATCTTTCTTGTTCCTGTATCATATAATCGTTCTTCATTGATATATCGTATGTTTCCTAGTTCATATTCAAATTAATCATTAACTAAATAGAATAATTGTTTAATTTTTCATTCTAGAATTCACAAATATATTGTTTGTGATAAAAGTAATCTTTTAAAATGATATTCAAAGGCCTTTGTTATTTTCACATTCATTTCACACCCTCTATATGTCTCGTATAAAGAGACAATTATTATTTGTTAGTATTTTTTATCGTTAATAATTGGACTCTTATATGTTTTGTATAACCTATATGGAGCATATAGTCTATATGAGGCATATATGCGAGTATGCGACTAATCATCGTCAAATCAGTGGGTGTCAGAAAAGACTATACATCTCGTATATGCATATACAAGACGTATAATGTCGGTGATGTGTTAAAATAAAAAAGTAACCCAACCCTATTTTAAAAAGTTAACTTCTATGTCTTTTCGTCGTGAATCTCTTAAAAATCATCACCAACTTTATGAAGTTTATTATTCTTAAATTATTAAGTTTTGATTTTTATTACTTTTTATAAAAACAAGAGTAAATTACGGTTTTGACGCCTGTTTTAACTATTTCAACCCAAAATAGAATCTTCAATCAATGCAGTTCCTATGGTTTAAACAACTAATGGTTCAACCCCTGTGGTTTAAACAAGTAATAGTTTTGGCCCTTGATCATAGTTAGGTTTGGGGGGCTAAAACCATTAATTGTTTAAACCACATAGACTGCATAGATATGAGATTTTATTTTTAATTAAAATAGTTAAAACACTAAAATCACGAAAGACAAAACAATAATATAATCTAAAAAACAAATATTGCAACTTTTGGCCTTTGGGGCGATTTGTTAAAGAAAAAAAAAGTATGGGTGGTCAAACTATAAATTTCGCCACTCTATCACTAAGCATAGTTTCTCTCTCTAGAATAAAATTGTACTCTAAAGAACATATTTATTTAGGTTTTCCAAATTCTCATGAGTCATGATACAAAGATTCAAAGAAGCCCTGTTCATCTTGTTCTAGGGTTTCTTTTTTAAATCAATCTTATCCGCTCCAAATGCATCATCTTCGTCAACAGGTATATTTTCATAATCCAATCAGCTTCTGAATCTGATTGAATATTGGTATATTTCATTTTCAACGTGATGCGATTGTAGATGATGATCCTAAATATCACGTCTCAATTGTGGTTCCGAGGTACGAGCTTGTTCTAATCAGAGCTTATAAACTTCAATCCTCCATGGTTTATCTTTCGTTAGTTTTAAGATTATAGAAATGTTTGTGGTTCGCGATAGCTGGATGCTGTGACAGAGATTGTTCTGGATAGAAGTGGTTTGAAGATTTAGGGATTTAGGTTTTTGTTGGAGGATATGATCAAACAAATACTGAATAAGCTTCCCAGAAAGCCATCTTCAAAATCATCCCAGAGTGAATGGGGGAAGAATGATATGGCTTTTAATGAAGTGAATTCAAGTGTTTCGGGTGTTAATGGTGGTTCAAAAGCCAACTCAGCATCGGGTAAGGGCTCGAATTCGGGTTCAAATAAGTCTATGAATGGGACTCATTCTTCAAATTCTAAGTCAAACCAGGGGAAGAAATCAGGTCAAATTGGGTCAACTCAATTGAATCAGGCTGCTTATGATCAGTTACCTAGTTTTCGTGATGTAGCAGCATCAGAAAAACACAATCTTTTCATCAAGAAACTGAATATGTGTTGTGTGGTGTTTGATTTTAGTGACCCATCAAAGAATTTGAAAGAAAAAGATGTAAAAAGGCAGACTTTACTTGAGCTTGTTGATTACCTAACCTCGGTTTCTTCAAAATTCAATGAGATTACTATGCAAGAAATCACAAAAATGGTAGCTTCAAATCTTTTCAGATCTTTACCTCCATGCATTCATGACAATAAGCTTCCAGATGTTTATGATCAAGAAGATGATGAACCAAGCATGGACCCATCATGGCCTCATCTTCAAATCGTGTATGAGTTTTTTCTGCGTTTTGTGGCTGCTCCTGAAACCGATGCTAAACTTGCAAAACGGTACATTGATCATTCATTTGTTTTAAGATTGCTTGATCTCTTTGATTCAGAGGATCAAAGGGAACGAGAATATTTGAAAACAATCCTTCATAGAATCTATGGAAAATTCATGGTGCACCGCCCGTTTATTAGGAAAGCAATCAATAATATATTTTATCGTTTCATACATGAAACAGAGAAACATAACGGGATTGCTGAATTGCTTGAGATATTGGGTAGCATAATTAACGGGTTTGCATTGCCTCTGAAAGAAGAGCATAAGCTTTTTCTTATGCGGGCTTTGATTCCGCTTCATAAACCCAAATGTTTGTCTATGTATCATCAGCAACTATCTTATTGCATAACACAGTTTGTGGAGAAAGATTTTAAGCTAGCTGACACGGTGATTAGGGGATTATTGAAGTATTGGCCCGTAACCAATAGTTCAAAAGAGGTCATGTATCTTAGTGAATTGGAGGAGGTTTTAGAAGCTACTCAGGCTGCTGAGTTTCAAAGATGCATGGTGCCTTTGTTTCAACAAATTGGACGTTGTCTTAATAGTTCACATTTTCAGGTACTCTGGTTATTGAATTTAATAAGTTTGGTATTATCTTAGGAAATGTTTGATATGAGAATGTTTTAGATGGAACTGAAATCTGTCAAAGGAACTGGAATTAGAATATATCATGTGTTTGGTTGATGTCCCTATGGGGACATTTGATAAAATTGAAACGATATAGAGAAGATTAACATGGCCATCGCACAAGGAGGAGATGCACAAATCAAGCAATGGTCCAAAAAAGATGTGTTTTGTTGACAATATGAAATTGGATTCAGATACCATTATTTTATTTTTTTTATTTTATTTTTCTTTTGATGACCATGGGAACCCACTTATGTGATAAACCCAGGTTCTCCTAATAGCCGCAAGCAACTGTGCTGGTGGCCTATAAGAAAATCTGGTTTTAGTGGGATGTGAACTTGAGACTTTTAGGTTGTCCCTTCAACACCTAAACCACTATACCATTTCCTTGGAGGTTTAGATACCGCTATATGGTATTGTCTTATTTGGTCATTTAATTTGTCTAAGGAATTGGAATGCAAATAATGCTAAATGGCATAATTTCCCTTTAGTTTTATGTATACTTTTTTCAAATCTTCCAGTTTTATAAATCTTTAATTTTGATAAAAAAGAGTCAACCTTTTAATTATATAGATTTTTAATTTTGAGAAACCTTTTGTAAGTATATACTTTTTTGTATATATTTTTTTTGGTCTTGAAATTCTAACAAAAAAAATTCAGCTTTTTTAGTTCTTAAACATTTTTTTTAGATTTTTTCTTATTGAACTTTTAGTTGTATAATTTATAATTTTGTTTATTTGAAGGCATTTTTAGAAAAAGTTTGCTCATTCCTTTAGAATGTTTCAACATACACCCATGGAATCTTGAATTCCTTTAGTTGAGGAATTTGAAGGAATGAATTCTATTTCCATCTTTAACCAACCAAATACATTTTCTTACAATCTCAACCTTTTTTTTAGTTTTTTTTTCTTCTTAAACTTTTGGTTGTATAATTTGAAATTTTGTTCATTTAAAGAGCATTTTGGTAAAGTGTAAACATTCCATTGTTATGTTTCAACATTCCTTCTATGCACCCATGGAATTTGAATTTCTTTAGTTGTGGGAATTTGAAAGAATGAATTCCAATTCCATCTCCAACCAACCAACCACATTTTCTTACAAAAATTCGAAGCTCAATCACAAAGTTGTACGTGTACCTAATTAAACAGTGGTTGGTTGCAGGTAGCTGAACGGGCATTGTTCTTATGGAATAACGATCACATAAGAAATCTGATAACTCAAAACCGCAAGGTGATCCTGCCAATAATCTTCCCTGCTTTGGAGAAAAACACACACAGCCACTGGAACCAAGCAGTTCAAAGCCTAACCCTAAATGTGAGGAAAGTTTTCTCAGATGCTGATCAATCACAATTTGATGAATGCTTGATCAAATTCCAAGAAGATGAACTGAAAGAAAAGGAAAACCACAAAAAACGCGAATTAACTTGGATCCGTTTGGAAAATGTAGCAGCCTCCAAAAGCAATGAACCCGAGCTGGTCTCAAAGGTTGCTTCAGTTGCCATCAGCAGCTGATATGTTGCGAGTTTGAACCAATAGACTTGTGGGTTTGACCCATTTGTCTACTGATCCATTTCTCAAGTTTAACTTGTGGGTCTGGCCAGAATGACGTTCGGTTCAGTTATTTTGATGGGGCCGTGTTCATTTTTTGGATGAGAGGATGGTTTTGTGGATAGAAATGAGGGTTACCCTTTTGTATGTCTTGGTTCTTCTTTTGCATGTGGGTTGTGTATCATTGATAATGGATTTATTTGTACTATAAAAACCAGTTCAATAGAGGAAGTGTTTCTTACATTTCTACCTCCATAATGTTACTGATGTAATGATGCAGAAACTTGATGGTTTTTCATGTTTTGTTGTGTTTGTGTAAATAGGTTTGAAGCGGTGAATACGGTCATTGTGTAAAGAAAATCAACCTAACGGTTATTGACCCCGTTGAATACTGCCATCGTTGACGACCTCAAAGGCTCAAACGAAGATCAGTAATGAGTAATCTACTAGTTCCGAAACCATCTAAACCAGCGGGTACATATGGTTTCAGTTTCTCAAAATAATTATAACTGTAACCGGAATTACAATTACTGGTTTCACCTTTACCTGGCCAAAACCAGAACATGTTAAAACCTTGGCAAAAGCTCAAACCTAACTAGACCCTGTTTTTACTTATGTCGATCAAAACTGGTAAAAAACACTAGATAGGTGGATGACCATCAACAATAGAAGAGGCCACCTACACAGTTAAACACACAATTTTCAAGAAAACACTTCATCTAGAGGTGAGTACCAATGATATTCAGCTCAAGTGGTTGAGAGGAGGTACCATGTTGTTTCAATATTAGAAGGTCACGGGTTCAAGTTATGGCATAGACAAAATAGGGGTTTCATACTAGGATATGAGGTTTTCTCTTACCAATGGTGGGTTTCCTCCTATTGGGTGTGGATATAATCAGGTGGGTTTATGACTCGTCAGTAACTCAAATTGCCGTTCAAAAAAAAAAAAATCTGGAGGCGAGGATCTCAACCGCAATGAGGTTTGCTCATCCGTTGTCAAGTTTACTCGCCTACATGAGGAGTTGCTCCCTGCACGAGGGATTTCTCATTCACATGTAGTAACACTTGGAGAGATTTCATAGGTCATTATAAGGTTTACTTAAATGCCTCTGATTGGCCACCCACAAAATGACACCGTCATTCAAGTGAAAACTCACATTGAAAAAACCTCTAGCTTAACGTACAACAATTTTTTGCTCCAGGCTCAAACTAAAACCTCTCATTCAGAAAGTCAAGAGGCTAACATTAGATTATAAGGGGGGGTTTGTTTTTCTTGAAAATGTCTTCTTGACCTCTTTTGTCTGCATGACGCAGAGGACGGGAAGAGGTTAAGGCTTGCAGAGTGTTTGTTTTTTGGAAGAGATTTCATTAAAAAACTTCTTCCTCACCTCTTCTTGAAGAAGACATGGTTCAACATCTTCTTAGGTCTTCATGCCTCTTCCCGTCCCCAAATCTCCCCTTCCCGATCGTGAATCCTCCACCACCTCAAGCAACCACCGGACGTTACTCCTCCACTGCCGCTCGTGGCTACCAAACGCCACTCCGACCACCGAACGCGACTCCTCCGCCGCTCGTGGCTACCAAACGCGACTCCGACCACCGAACGCGACTCCTCCGCCGCTCGTGGCTACCAAACGTGACTCCGACGCCGATCGTGACTACCGCCGCTCGTGATTTCGACCACCGCTCGAGACTTCCTCCACCGCCGATCTCCGATCTTCACTCCTTCAATCGAAGATTGCAGGTTAGGGTTTTAGAAAGAGGTATGAACGGGAGTGGAGGGGAAGATCTCCAATCTCCGATCGTCACTCCTTGCTCCAGCAACCACCCACGAGATCGTCTTTTTAGGGTTTAGAATCGATGGGGATGGGAGTGACATGGGGAAGAGGTTTTGAAAAGGAAAAAAAACAAACACTCTTAAATCCTCTTCTTGCAGATATTTGGTCCACCTCTTCTGCAAAAGAGCTCCGCAGACGTGGTCCGCAGACTGCAGATGTTTTGTCTCTAAAAAAACAAACACCACCTAATTCATTTAGTAGGTGATAGTATCTAGTAAAAGGTTCTTGTTTATTAATATATAAAAATGGCTACATTGATAATTAGTATAGGTAAATATTATGAGTTGTACATCAAAGTATAAAACCGTATTGTATATTAAAGGCAATTAATATATACCCTAATTAAAGTAAAGAACAAATGCTAAATAATGATAAATTATGGAAAGTGAAAGTAAAGAATGTTAGTGCCTAAAATTATAAAGTTCAAATGTGAAATCTACCGGGGCCAGCCTCGAGAATCAGAAAAAATTTCGGAACCTAGGACGAGAAAAAAAAATGGGCTCCTCTTAAAAAAACTATCTTAGCAATTTATATATAAAAAGTTAAATAATGTGAAAAGTAAATGGAAAAGCTTTTGCATTATAGTATCATAGCATAGCAACACTAATAATGAGTGAAACAAACTTCTAAAAGGAGCAGGAACGAAAGGTCTTCCATGCACATATGTGGTGTTCTTCCATGCACATCTGTGGTGTTGTTTGAATTATATGTCAAAATGGATTAGGGTTGAAACCATTCCTTTTTGAAGTGGTCAAAAGTTATAGTGTTGTACACCTATAGTTTTTTTTTTGATAAAATAATCTGTGTCATTATTATGATAACAATATGAGCTTTTGAATAAAATGATTTAGCTGGATGTATGTTTGTATGCATTAAAATTTCACTTCGTGAAGCTTTTAACCCATTTGTTCCGACTGACCCAATTTGACCTGCTTCATTTGTGGCTATTTTTTTTTATAAATACGATTCATCTGGGGTAAAACATAATCCAAATTGATTGATTCAAAAGAGAATGGATTGAATTGCCACCTGAAGTTTGAATACTAGGATTGAACCAAGAAATCATATTTATGCGCGCAAATTATATCTAATGTTTCCAAGTTTTATAGAAGGATAAAATTGAAATATTTTTATTCTCTAGTTGCATTTACAGTGGATCCTTTGTATCATCAAAGATCTGCTCAGTTTGATGAAGGTGGTGCAAAAAGGTTTATTGCTGAGTAATTTTGGAGTGTATTACTAAATTAAAATTTCCAAATTGTTATCAAATAAACCGTTTATTACCTTTTCATTGTCATTATTTGTGACACCTGCCAAAAATTCATTAATCGATTCGTTGTTAATTGGACCGAATGAACTGGGTACAGGTAAACCCACCGAGGCTCAATAAGATTGTAGGCCCACTTAAGGCTTAATTCATAAAGTTAAACTCATTCAAACTGACAGAATTTCCTTAACGAATTGTTGCAAAATTGTTTGGTATTGTCACACCCCGGGCCGGCGGGAACGGATCGGGTTTTCCCGTCGGGTGGAAGGTTCCCGGGGCGCGATATCTTTGAGTGATAATCAAATGATCAGATTGTTTACATAGCACATGAGATATAAATGAGAAATGCTAATCATGACATGAAATAGAATTACAAAGTTAAATTACATTGTACATCATAATTTAACTAAGTAAATCTAATCAAAAAGAATCAATGTGTTTATATCTTGAACTGTACATAATATACAAAAGTGATTCACGGTTTGTCATCCAAAAGTATGCAATCAAAAGTAAGCTAGGTCTTCTATAAGTCCTCTAGCTTAACACTTGCGTAATTGTATCTACACCTGTTCGTCACCTGAGAAAACATGCATTTAAACAGAGTCAACACTAGGTTGGTGAGTTCATAAGTAAGTAAATTGAAAACCATTGAATTGATCATGCACACATCCACAATGTCATAGTTGTTGCTTGTAATACTTGTTTCATCTGTACCACCCAATGGCCTCTCCTTAGTTATATGTACAAGTAGTGTATCACCTGATCAAGTATGCTTATATATAGGGAATCCTGAAAGGGTCAAGCCCAGACGCTATCCCACCACATACTCAGTCAAGTTCCACACCACTTGCGATACAACTAAAGATTTCCATTTCCCCGCTTATTCATCGCACTTGAGATGTATTCAGTTATTGTATTGATGATAGAATAATATATTGTATGGGGTTTAATTATCAAACCGAAGTATTGATAACCCTCGATGTGTTAAGGAATTTTAGATTAATATAATCTTGTCCTTGTATTATTCTATACTTGAGGTGGGTTAACTGATGATACTCTATTAAATATTAAGAGTGTGAGTTAACCCCTTGCAACTTGTCCTTGAACCCTAGTGCATAGAGCCTAAAAGGAATCCATTGAAATCCTCACGTAATCAGACTTCAATGCATTCGATTTATCTCTACCACTTTGCATGTCTATTGTCCTCAACGAAATCTATTACTAGTAGTGTAACATGAGAGCAGATCACCTTCTCAACCTACTAGTCAATAGGGTTTTCGCTGGATTAATTACTTATCACTGTAGATTAATATCACCATGTGTCGCTTACCAGAACCTGACTTGAGGTCGCCCTGTCACCGGTCATACGTTACCGGCCATTGAATTGTTACGATCAACATACTAGCCCTACAAGCTAGAGGTTTGTCAAACCTATGGTACCACTATGCTATCGTCGGTTTAGTCACGTCAAACTAACTGGTCAGCGAATTAAAGGGACTTACATGATCAACTTGAACAATTTGGCACATGATTGAAGTGATATAATGCAAACAGGTCAATAGTAACTAATTGTAATTGTATTCACTTGTACTCTTGTTCTCATTGTCATATGTTCTCCGTGATATTAACAAAGTTAAATAAGAACTAGTCCTATTAGGTTATGTTAATTAATTGAGTGAATGATGTTGTTATCATGAAATTATGTTATCATGATTATCATTCCATGCTACTTGTTCTTCTTGTAATATGTGTTGAGTCATAAGGTAAGTATTATAAGATCTAGTCTTATTACACTTATTTAACTCTTGTATTGAATGATGTAGTAAAGATATATTATCTTTATATCATTCTTGTGTTTTGCTCTTGTAATCATGTTATCATGTTTCCTTGTAATTGTTACAATGTCATTTCTTGTAAGAATAACTAAGTGTTGTAAGAGTTAACTTACTACTAAGTTATTCTATTGTATCGATGAATTATGATATTAAAAATATCATCATCATCTTATCTTTCCTGTATTCTTGAATTCAAACAAGCATGCATACAATGATTTATGATAATAAGCAATTTAATATCAGATAATCAAAGTATTAACAATATGTAAGTAAAACTTTTAAATAAATAAAAGTAAAGCATGTTTCTTAGCCCCGAGAGTTTAAAATCAGTAAAGATTAGAGAAAAGGGGCATATGAACTCACCTTGTAGTAGTTGGGTATTGACTTAGCTTAAACGAGAATGCACACGCTCTTGTTTGTACTCGTTGTGATCACGATCCTGTATTGATTTCATGTTGTTTGTAATTTGTAAGTAGTAGTTGTAAGAATTCGTGTGTGTGTATGTGTTAGCCATAACCCTTGGCTAACACTCGTAAGTCTCGGTCTTAATTCGGTCCTTGGTCCAATGGTTATCGATCATTATTATAGTCCTTATATTGCGTGTCTTACTTAGTTCATTGTCATGACAAGTTATGGGGCATTTTAACCCATAAGAATTTCTAAGTATGATACTTAGGAACCTAATTGTTTTAACTCCCATTATGACCTACTCACAAGGGTTGTCATTCTTTTTAATGTGTTGATGTATTTAACAAACATCGCCTTCCGTTTTAAATACACTTTGATAAAGTTCTAGATAAAAATTTATCCTTAAGTATATGTCAAAAGCCTTGTAATTTACTTAAACTTTATGTTTTTATTTACAAAGTAATCTTGTGGGCCAATAAAATCACATGGGCTTAGCTAGTTTATTGGGCCGATCAACCAAAGGCCAAATTATGTGTGGATCCAACAGTTGGGCCGGAAGAGGTGCTGTTGGGCCTGCTGTCACGTTTGATTCAATGTGTTGGGCCTAAACTATAGTGGGCCGACTGAATGAGTTTGGGCCACACCAGGCCTTGGGCAAAAATGGAGTATGTTCTGGCCCACTGTTGAATTAACCCAAATAGATTTGCTGCTGGGCCAAATGAACTGGGCCACGTTGGGCCGAATGGGCCTGTGTGATTTTTGTGGGATGCTCAGCCGAATGAGGGCTTGTGTCTCAGGTGGTGGTGTCCGAATGTATGGCTGCCGAAGGAAGAGGAGTACTTGGGCCGAATGAAACTCAGATGGGCCGACTAGGATGAGATGGGCCGATCGGTGCTGCAATCGAATCAAGTTGACCAGAGAAACAAACTTGGACCGAATGAAACTCTCTTGCTTCGACCGAATGGATATACCAGCATGCAGCTTCACATTCGGCCGAATGAAGTGCTCACCGATCGAATGGATGTACTGAGTGAAGGGAGTCATTCGACTCTGGTTCTTTCGGATCTGCCCATTCGCCCGAAGTTGGTTCTGTCGTGGCTCTTTCGGCCAGAAGCCATTCGGCCGGCCTGAGGGTTACTCATTCGACTGGTTGAGGGGTAGGGTCGACTAAGGTGTTTGAACCAGGGTGTCGTTGAGGTATAGGGTAGTTGATGCAGGTGAGAACTATTTTCGAAGGTAGGTGATGAAGAAACCATGGTTTTTAGGCCGGTTAGGGTTAAGTTCGAACCAAGTGGGTCGAAAACCCTAGTTTTCGTGATGTTCACAGCCTCGTACCTTGATTTTCAGTGGAGTTTGGCTCCGATCGGTTGTACTTTCGTGTAGTAGAGATCAATAGCTTCGTTTAGGCTCAAAAATGGAGTGATTTGGTGGAGTATTGAGAGAGTTATGAAAGAAAGAAGGTGGAAATGGAGGTGGAGGCTTCAAATCCGGAAATAGGGTTTTGTGGGGAAGAAGGAGATGGGAAAATGAGAAAAAGGGGACTCATTCATGGTATTTATACCACGAGTGAGTTCGGGTTCGTTTTTGTTGCTCGGTTCGCGTTTTCGTTACGTTCCCGGAAAATTACGCGTAATTTAAACGAAATAAATAAAAGAAGGTTATTTAATTTATTTTGATGAGTTTCAAAATTGTAAAACATTAAAATGCTTTATTTTCTTAAATTATTTTCGTTCGTGTCGTATTTTCGTTTTCGTTTTATCAGATCGCGTCACCTTCGCGCGTAATTCGTTCGAATCGTCACCCGAACGAATACGACGATGGTTTTGCTTTCTGACTTTTGTTTTCTACTTTTCAGTCATTATTTCCGAACGTTAAACTCACAGATATGTTTGTGTGAATCGTCACCTTCGCAAACACACTGTCATTTCGTTATTCTGAAATAACACTGTAATGGTGTTTAAATTGTGTTTCCTCACTGTCGGACTCAACTATACTTCTTGTTTTCACATTGCTCATGTACTGACTTGTCGGCCATCTGATTCCTGTCATCTGTGGACATCAGATCGCAACCGATATGTTTCCGTTGTTTACTTGAACACTGTTGTTTCCCGTGATTCGTTGTGTTAACTGTACTTAAGTTTTCACTTAAATACACACAACTATTGTTTCAAATGTATGTTGTACTTACTGTATTTAAGTTTACACAAAAATACGTACAACTATGTATTGTATTTTGCAATCTGATAATACAATTACTGTTCATGTACATGTATTTACACATAGTATAAAGTGAAAGTACACATACCGTACGGACTTGCCGGACAATCTGGTACTTGCTGTTACAGGTATTACAAAATAAAAACCGACGGTTAGCCGATCAACGCATTAGATGGTCAGTTGTTATCAAATATCCAAAGAATAAGAAGTTATAACCGTATAATATTAATATTATTATAAATAGGTGATTGAAAAGTCTATTCGGGGAACCAAACACGTAACGCACATACAAAACTGTGTAAACTTAAACGAACGTTTATACCAGGTTAAACTCGTTTGTTCATCGGATAAATTTTACTTAGCAGGTTTAGTATTAAAAGAGGTTTCTATTATTCCTAAAGTATTCCGGTATCGAAATAATAATCGGTATTGATAAACGTGCCTCGAACTGGTTATTTTACGTGATTTTACGCGACTAGGGTCTCCCTCTAAACCTTAGTTATATAATGAATTAAACCACTTTTGCCCCTTTATTTTGTGTAAAAAGACTCAAATCTAACCACAACTTACAGATTAAACCTGAATATGTGATTAATAACCAATAAAACGAAAAAAAAGATTTCGATACAGACAATCCTAACCTATTACAACTCGATCTATAAATAAAGACTTAAACCCTAGAACAAGACTCAAACAAAACACACGGCCAAATATTACATACAACTAATTAGATAAAGATCATATACAATATACTAACAGATCTTACCAAGAAGCTCTGAATATAACCATTTGTTTATCAAGAACATGAACAACTTCTCAAAGCTTCTTGAGATCTACGAACGTAGAAAAAGAAAAGATGCCAAGCTTGTAAATTAGATTACTCCTCAAGTGTCCTAATCTTCTAAGTACTGACATATATACAACCAAGTTTCATAACAAACCCTCAAGTTTGTAAGTTTTTTATTCTGCAACATAAGACTAAATATTTCCATTCAGCCCATCTACTTCGTGAAATTTAAAACCAACCACAAAATAAACCAAGTTAGAAAATCGGATCTATAAAGACATGTTTACACCATGTTATTTGAATAACCTCTACATTTTTTAACATTTTGTGCGGCCGACATACAGGTCCCAAAACACACACTTGTGTGTGTGCACCCGATCGGAGAAAGAAACCAGAAATGGAGGCAGCCGGCCTCTTTTCCGGCAAGGATTTCGGCCGGTCATCGGCCCGTCCTTCCTCCGGTGACACCTTCGACCACCCACAGAAGACTCATCTGACGTGATACTCCTCCCTCATTTTTTTCCGCTTTTGAATACACACACTCGTGTGTGTGAACTTGATTCGAGAGTCACAGCCAAGAAAGCGGGAGCCGGTGACACCCCACCTCCGGCCACCCCTCATTGGACTCATCTCCGACTAGAGACCGGCGAGTTACAACCACCTGCGACAACTGCGGCGGCGATGACTCCTATGGTCGAGTTTAGGCAACGGTTAGGGTTTATAACCTACGGTTTTCAACAACCATGGAGATGCTGATGTCAATCTTTACAAGATCTTGTGGTTTAAGGTAAGATCCAAGAAATTCCATGTTTCATCTGTTTGTCATTTAAGAGCATTTAGGGGCTGTTTGGTAGCATCTGAATGGGTCTGAATCTTAACCATTCAGATTCAGATTGTTTGTTTGGGACGTCTGAATGAAAAAAACGTCTGAATCAGGGTCTGAATGGTTCAGACCTTGAACCAAGTCTGAATGGATCTGAATGGAGAAAAACGAAAGTGTTCCTTCTTCCTTCCCGTCCTCCTCCCCCACAGCCGACCTCACCCAAGAACCGTGGCTTCCTCCTTCCACACGACCGCCTCTCCCCGCCGGAACCAGCACAGTGGCTTCCTTCCCGTCCTCCCCACAACCGATTGTTTGTTTGTGACGACGGAACAACGAATGAGACGCGAAGACCTGCTCAAGTCTGACCTCGCTGGACGACGCGACGCTGATGCTTGACGACCTGCTCAAGTCTGATCGTGACGCTGGCGGCGGCGGGGCTGTTGACGGCGGCGGAGCTGGTGACGAAGGCTAAGGCGGGACGGGAGGCGGAGGTGCGTCGGGAAGAATAATTCGATATGCCCCGTAGTAACATTCTTGCAAAGAATAAAATGTGCGTAGTAGAGCTGATGCGGACGGCGATTTCTATATTTTAGGGTTTTTCCCAATAAATAGGTATTTTCAAATAAATAGGTATTTCATTCAGATGTTAAAACAAACAACACAACTTAATGGTTCAGACCCTCTTAATCATTCAGACATCTTAACCATTCAGCACTTAATGATTCAGACCTAACCAAACGGTCCCTTAGTGTTAAATATATAGATCTATTCATGTTTCTTTGTTACATCATCAGATCCCAAATATTACTCAACAGATCTGTGTATTGGGGTTGTGTGTCAACTATTTGAGAAAATTGGATGAAGTTTGGTGACAATTCTAGATGAAGTGAGCTAGATTTGGTGACTTGGGAGGTTGTTTAGTTGTTCTCGACACTCCAAGCCTCGGTCAACACCTGGTCAACGAAGTCAAACTGGTCAGATCTGGTCAACAGCAGGTTCAAACTGCTCGGTTATGTTCGTGACACAAAAGCGAACGCACTGGTGTACTCGAATATCGAAACGGTTTCCGGTTAACAAAACATAACAGACCCGGAAGGTATATTCGCATACCCAATTTCATCATATCAATCCTATCTTGTGCGTGTATGATATTTAGGTTTGCGATTAGATTAAATATAAACGATCAAAGTAAAATAAGAAACAAGTTTATAATTTTAATATTTGGTGTGTGTGTATATATATATACACTCTAATAAAAAAATATATTTAAGAGACGCGTGACACATTCTAGTGATATGTTGAATTTGTTTTCCCGCCTCTCTCTCCTAATTATTTTAACAATTTTTAATAATTATATATTGAAAAATATATATCTTCTTATTCTAATAATTTACTCCTTACTAAAACTTGGTAAACTATAATAAGATTTAAATTATATATTATCTTAAAATATAATTATATAATTTTCGAATATATTTATTATTTGTTTTATAATTTTTAAATATTCACATTTCTTATTTCACTAATAGTTGATAAATCTAACATATAAATTTTTATAAAAATTATTATTTATAACATGTTATAATTATTCAACCCATGTAATACATGGGTTTATAATGCTACTATATATATATATATTGATTGAATCCTATAAAAACCAAATCTTAGAGAGAAAAACCTTAAACCCTATGTAAGTCACATTAAAATGATTTGTTTATTCAAAACCCAATATTTTTATTCAGGTTTAATTTGGACCACATATTTATTTTCAATATACCAAATCAAGGGCTTACAGAGGGTTTAAGGGTTTTTCTTTAAGATTATGTTTTCATAGGATTCAATCCCTATATATATATATAACCAATGGTTAGTTTGATAAATTGAATTGAGTGGTTAACGGTCTCGAGAGAAATTTGACGTAAACATTTATTATCAACCCACATGTAAACCCGACAAATTAGTATTTGTACAATATTGAGCAATTGGATTATTCCAAATATTTAAGATTTATATATATCCATAAAACAGTTCAACAAAATTCAGCAAAAGAGTTCTAAGTAATATATAAATATATTGTAAACTAACCTTAAACTACCTTAAAAAGGAATATAATGTTTGTTTTGACATAAATAGTTTAAATAGTTTGGTTTTGACATTTATAATTAGGTACACCTTTTTAATACTCTATAATTGACTAATTTTTCTAATACGAAAGTGGATATTTGAAAATATATAATTGACATCGACTAAATGGGAATCAAATATGTAAATATTCAAATTGAAGTACAATATGTCTTAATAATCGGGTATTTTAGAACATAACAAACATTATCTAATGTCTGTTAAGAAACGAGATCATAAAAAGTTATGACACAATTTAAGACAAAAATGAATATGTTAAACCCGACACTATTAAACGCTAAATATGTGCCTATACGCGCACGTGTGTGTGGGTGTAGTTATTAATAAACAAAATCATTATAAAAATGACAGACGCTTAAATGAATGTTAACCTTCATAATTACTTGAGCTTTGATAATCACAGTTAATAAAGACTATAAATATTATTAATTATCGGATTGTTATAATCAAAAGTACACAATAACTTCCATGCTTGATATTTATAATCACAATCAAATAAATAAAGGGATCGTTCTACAAGTGTTGTAAATACATACATAATGGCCTGAACTTACTTGACATAAACCAACTAAATCAAATTGAACACATGCAAGGACATGTTAAATCACGTGTGACAGTTATACCAAATAGACATGTGAAACAAGATTGTTAACATTGGCTATTGATACACAGTTGATCTATGATCAGGATCTTATATTTGACTCAATTGAGAAATATTATACCGGCTCAGACACACATAGAATAGTTTACCTCTAAAACAAAAAATTGAATATGTGAACATTCATGAGCATGATAGATCCCAAGTTCCTATATACACAAGTCATACATCAAATAGACTAATTCAAAACGTTATCAGGAAGAGTCTAATTTCTCATGTCTCACAGGTCTTTGCAACCGTTACCATGGCAGATGATATGACATCCACAACCACACATGACATCCACAACAACCATGTTGTTCAATGATGCAGTCGTGGTACTTCTAGGCAATAAATGCAGAGACATGGACATCAATGAAGGCTACACTGAAAGAGACGCAATGCATGCACCCTAATGGTTAGCTTTTATCTTTTATTATAAGTGATGCATGTGTTGGCTGAACTTTTAGTGCTATCTTTATTTACAAATTAAAACCATTTTTCTTCACACTAAATACATATGCATGTTTTCTGATTTTCTAGAAGGCATAACCAGTTTTTGTATGTCAACCAATTTATTATTTTCTAGATTAAAAGCAATAGCTGAGTATACAGAAAACTGTTTTTTATTTTTGCAGATGTTGGCTGCTTTGCATTTTGCTCATCTTTAACAAGCCAATACTAATGTGTTGTCTAATATATTATCTATAAGGTCAGTTGGAAATGTAAATCATTTATTTTTTTTGTAGTTTAATAACAGTTACAACTTTCTTTTAGAAGCAAACATATATGTAATTTGCAATTGAACAAAATCAAGTTCAATAGGGATGTAGCCAATATTTGATCGTCATTGTAATATACACCATCTACTAGTTTAACCATAAAATATTAACCTATTAATTTAATAGAAGTCACATCAGCAAAAGGAGCGAAGAGACCGAAATCGCATACCTCATTAAACTTCGGAACTGTGTATCCTTTCTAATCAGGAAAGAGTGGCTCGCGGCTCGATATACCGGCCGTGCATAATGCACTCGAAACGCTCGATCGTTATCGGAATTTCTAAAATCTCTCCCGGAGAGTCTGTATAAAGGCTAGCCTTGTTATGTTCACGTTAACGTTGATAAGTTAATGGACTTGATCTTAAGTCATACGAGTAGAAACCACGACGCTATTCGCTCCATGCTCTATCGTATGCAACAACAACAGATATTTGTTTCATTCTTTTACCAGGTAAATGATATATCATCTACTTCTTCCGGGTAAAAGAATAGAATAAGTATAAATTGTTATTGCATAGAACGGTGCTTGGAACGAATACCCACTCGTATGACGACCAAGATAAAGTCCATTATCAATGTTAACACGAACATAACAAAACTGCTTTTTTACAGACTATCCGGGAAGAGATTTTAGAGATTGGGGATAGCGTTCTTAATGCATTATGCAATGCCAGTATATCGAGCCGGAAGCCACCCTGTGCTGGTTAGGAAAGATACATATTTTCCAAAGTTTCATGAGTTATGTGATTGGGGTTCCGGCCTCCTCGCTTTGCTGCTGTGACTCTCATAGGTTAATATTTTGTAATTAAACTAGTAGATATTGCAAATTACAATGATGATCTAATATTGGCTACTCTCTACTAGTTTAACTACAAAATAATAACATATTAATTTAATATGAGTCACACCGGCAAAGGGAAGCAAGGACGCCGTAACCGAAATCGCATACCTCAATAAACTTAGGAACTGTGTATTCGTCCTAATCAGGACAGAGTGGCTCCCGGCTCGATATACCTGCGGTGCATAATGCACTCGAAATGCTCGATCGTTATTCCAATTTCTAAAATCTCTCCTGGAGAGTGTGTATAAAGGCTATCCTTGTTATGTTCACGTTAACGTTGATAAGTTAATGGACTTTATCTTGAGTCATACGAGTAGAAACCACGACGCTTTCGCTCCATGCACCTTTGTATGCAACAACAACAGATATTTGTTTCATTCTTTTACCATGTAAATGATATATCATCTACTTTTCCTGGTAAAAGTATAGAATAAGTATCTGTTGTTATTGTATATAACGGTGCTTGGAACGAATACCCACTCGTATGACGACCAGGATAAAGTCCATTATCAATGTTAACAAGAACATAACAAGACTGCTTTTTTACAGACTATCCGGGAAGAGATTTTAAAGATTGGGGATAGCGTTCTTAGTGCATTATGCAATGTCGGTATATCGAGCCGGAAGCCACCCTGTCCTGGTTAGGAAAGATACATATTTTCCAAAGTTTCATGAGTTATGCGATTGGGGTTCCGGCCTCCTCGCTTTGCTGCTGTGACTCTCATAGGTTAATATTTTGTAATTAAACTAGTAGATAGTGCAAATTACAATGATGATCTAATATTGGCTACTCTCTCCTAGTTTAACTACAAGATATTAACCTATTAATTTAAGTCACACCAGCAAAGGGAAGCAAGGACGCCGTAACCGAAATCACATACCTCATTAAACTTCGGAACTGTGTATCCGTCCTAATCAGGACAGAGTGGCTCTCGGCTCGATATACCGGCGGTGCATAATGCACTCGAAACGCTCGATCGTTATTCCAATTTTTAAAATCTCTCCCGGAGAGTGGGTATAAAGGCTAGCCTTGTTATGTTCACGTTAACGTTGATAAGTTGATGGACTTTATCTTGAGTCATACGAGTAGAAACCACGGCGCTATTTGCTCCATGCTCCGTTGTATGCAACAACAGCAGATATTTGTTTAATTATTTTACCAGGTAAATGATATATCATCTACTTTTCCTAGTAAAAGTATAGAATAAGTATGTGTTGTTATTGCATAGAACGGTGCTTGGAATGAATACCCACTCGTATGACGGCCAAGATAAAGTCCATTATCAATGTTAACACTGATGTAATTGGTACCAGAATATTTTGAAGAAACAACAAAAACACAAGAGGATTTAATCGGAATTCCTTCTCCAATTTTATTGTTTTCACCGAATTGATTTTACATCCATCACAATCAATCCTATTTATAAGAAACCATCCCTAATTCTACTCCTTTAAAACAGGGATATATATCCTATTCCTTCGGATATAAATATCTATCTATTTAAGATTATCTTATTCCCTTTAAGATAATCATAATACAAAACAAATAATAATCAGAAAAACAAATCTTAAAAACTGATTACAAATATAGTCCCTTGACTATATAGTGTTACTCAAGATTGGCTAACAATCTCCCCCCCAATCTTGAGCCCAGCTTTGCCTTCTAAGGTTCTGATTCTTTGATCCTTTCCATCCCAAACAGTTCTCGCATTTCTGCAAACTTCAGTTTTGGCAAAGCTTTCGTGAGAATGTCTACCCTCTGCTCTTCTTCACTGATATGTTCTACTCTGATCAGCTCATTCTCCACACATTCACGAATGTAGTGAAAACGTGTGTTAATGTGCTTACTCTTGCCGTGAAATACTGGATTCTTCATTAGGGCAATTGCTGATTTGTTGTCCACCTTTATCACCACTTGTTCTTCTCTTCCAATAACTTCAGCAAGTAGTCCTCTTAACCAAATGGCTTGACACGCAGCTGATGTTGCCGCCATGAACTCAGCTTCACATGAGGATAAAGCAACCGTAGGCTGCTTTTGTGAAAGCCAAGTAATTGGTTTATTGTTGAAATAGAACACTACCCCGGTAGTGCTCTTTCCATCCTCTTGATCTGTTGAATAACTACTATCACTATAACCCAAAAGTGAGTTATTACCTCTTCTTTGATAGTGGATTCCCAGGTCAATAGTTCCTTTCACATATAGGAGAAAATGCTTGACTGCCTGCTGATGAGTTATAGTTGGTGACTGCATGTACCGACTAGCATACCCAACTGAGTACATTAGGTCTGGGCGTGTGTGGGTAAGATACCTAAGGCACCCAATTACCTTTCTGTATTCAGTAGCATTTGCCCCCTTGCTTCCATCTTCCTTGACAAGTTTAAGCCCCGGTTCCATTGGGAATTTTGCAGGATTGCAGTCATCCAAGCCCGCCATCTTTAACACTTTCCTTGCATAGTTTGATTGAGCAATCTTTATTCCTGTCTCTTCTTGCTTCACTTCTAAGCCCAGGTAGTAAGACAACAAACCGAGATCACTCATTTCAAATCTCAGTTTCATTTGAGCCTTGAATTGAGTAATTTCTTCTATGCTACTCCCGGTAACCAACAAGTCATCTACATAGATAACAAGTATGGTGAGGTTTTCCTTAGACTGCTTTGTGTAGACTGCTTGTTCAAACTTGCACCTTTTGAAACCATTCTCTTTCAGCACTCCATCTAGCTTTATGTTCCAGGCCCGTGGGGCCTGTTTCAGCCCGTACAAGGCTTTGTTCAGCTTATACACCTTTCCTTCACATCCTTTCTTTTCGAATCCCTGGGGTTGTTCTACGAAGACTTCCTCATTCAGGTCTCCATGGAGGAAGGCTGTTTTGACATCGAGATGATGAACAAACCAGCCCTTTTGTGCTGAAATAGCAAGTACCAATCTCACTGTTTCAAGTCTTGCCACGGGAGCGAATACTTCATCATAGTCCACCCCATGCTTCTGGATGTAACCTTTGGCCACCAGCCTCGCTTTGTATCTTGTGATCAGACCTTTAGCATCCTTCTTTATTTTATATACCCACTTCAGACCTATGGGTCTGTGACCAGCAGGTAGCTCAGCTAGTTTCCATGTGTTGTTCCTTTTTATGGAAGCTATTTCTTCTTTCATTGCTTGTTCCCATACTCCTTTTCCTGCTGCTTCTCTGAAGTTAGTGAGTTCTCCTTCTGTGAGAAGGAGATCATACACTTCATCTAGGTGTTTCCAGCCCTGAATTGGAGTGTGATCATAGGTTCTGTCTCCGGATTCTCGTGGGTCAGAGGAATTATAAATGTTTGGTGAACCTGGAAGCATTGGACCTCGTCCTTGTACTCTTGATCTAGGGCTGCTGAACAGTGAGTCTTGGGATGCTTCACCATCTGTCATCCTTTGTGGACTTCCAGGTGGTGTGTTGTTCGGAGAATCTGGTTCTTCTTGGCTAATTGGTTCCTGGTCATCTTCATGATGCTGTATGATGAACTCCTTTTCCGGACTTGGGTTGCTGCTTTGATGAAGATGCCATTCCCATTTGCGTGCTTCATCAAAGGTCACATCCCTGCTCACCACTACTCTTCCTTTATGTACATCGTACATTCTATAAGCCTTTGTTCCCTGTTCAGTTCCCAGATGAACCATAGGAGTGCTGCGACTGTCAAGTTTCTTAGCTTGTCCCACTGGTGTTTTCACGTGCCCGACACAGCCAAACACCCGCAGATGTTCAAGTTTTGGCTTCTTTCCTTTCAGAGCCTCGTAGGGAGTCATTCCTTTGAGTGCTTTTGTTGGTAGCCTGTTGAGAAGGTAAACCGCATGCCTTACAGCTTCTGCCCACAGGTTCTGTGGCATCCCCATTGCACTCAGCATACTTCTTGTGGTGTTCAGCACGGTTTGGTTCCTTCTTTCTACCACTCCATTTTGCTGGGGGGTGTAGGGAGCCGTTAGTTGCCTTGAGATCCCTTCGTCTTCACAAAACTGTTTGAACTCGTTTGAATTGAATTCTCCCCCTCTATCCGTTCTTAGCACTTTTATTCTTCTTCCATACTGATTTTGTGACAAAGCTTTGAACTTTCTGAAGTGATCCAGTGCCTCGTCCTTCGTTTTGAGCATAGACACCCACATGTACCTGCTATGGTCATCAACAATCAAAAGAAAGTACCTGTTTCCTGCTTCCGTGGCTGGTGCGATTGGCCCACATAGGTCAGCGTAGACTTGTTCAAGTGCAGCCCCTGCCCTGTAGTTGGTTTGATCAGGAAAGGCTTGTCGCCTGTGCTTTCCTGCCAAGCAGGCCTCACACACTTGTGTGGGGTGCTTTATGGATGGTACTCCTTCCACCAGTTTCCTAGCCTTCTGATGGTGTCAAAACTGATATGTCCCAGGCGGGCATGCCACAACCAGGTAGGATCAGTGAGTTTTGTGAGTAAGCAGGTAGGTTTTCCAGTCTTGAGCTCAACCTTGTACAGCCGGTTTGGCGATCTCTTCACCTTCATCAGCAACAAACCATCAGCATCAATCAAAGTCAGGACCCCTTCCCTGATTTGGGCTTCACATCCCCCTTCATCAGCTTGGCCCAAACTAAAGATGTTTGTCTTTAGGAATGGGATATAGAGGATGTTGGTAAGAAGCCGTTGGTCCCCAGTCTTGCATTCCAGCAGGATAGATCCTCTTCCTTCAATCTTTACACATGAATCATCTCCAAATCTTACTGTTCCTTCCACTTTAGTGTCAAGCGTTGAGAACAGGGATTTGTTTCCGGTCATGTGGTTTGTCGCCCCTGTGTCAAGGTACCATACTTGGTTTCCATCACCTTGGCCTTCATACTTGGCTGGGAATACAGTCTTTTCACACAGGTGGCTCTGTTCCTTTGGATTTACTTCTGCCATCAGGAGGGTAGGGCCATCGGCATTGGCCTGGGACAGGTTAGCTTGGTCTTCATTCTTCCTGGTCGGGCAATCCGCAGAGAAGTGTCCGTAGGCATCACACCTAAAACACTGGAGTTTTGATCTATCCTTCTTTGTTCTGTCGGTTGTATGGCCTCCTTCATGTGATCCTTGTCCTCTGCCACCTCTACCCCGACCTCCGGATCTTCCACGACCTCTTCCCCTACCTCGAGTATCTTGGCCACTCCCTCGGCCTCGACCATAGCTTTTGTCAAATCTCCCCTTTTGGTCTGACTCATCGTGAGTCAGAAACAGTTGGTCCTGACTGGAGTTGGAACCTCGACCTCCTATTCTCTCTTCATAGGCTTTCAATCTTCCAACCACTTCTTGAAATTTAACTGTTTTGAGATCCACCAATTGCTCAATTGTTGCTGCTATATTAAGGAATTTTTCTGGGATAGCAGTCAACAACTTTCTCACCAAAGTGGTTTCCTCAATAACAGCTCCCAGTGAGGCTGATTTTGATGAGATCCCGGCCAACTTTGCAGCAAAATCATCTATCTTCTCGTTATCTTTCATCCTTGCGACTTCAAATTCGGCCTTGAGAGTCTGCAGCCTTGCTTCCATTACTCTTTCAACTCCCAGGTGCCTTGTTTTGATGGCGTCAAAGCTTGCCTTTATTCCCTCCTTGTCCCATATATCCTTAGCATGCTCGCAGTGGGCAATCTGCAGCACTAAGTCTTCTGGAAGTGCCTGGTACAAGTAAGCCACGGCTGAATAATCCTTCTTTGGGTCTACGTTTGTTCCTGGGTCGATCGCCTCCCAAATCCCATGAGCTTTAAATATTGCCCTGATCCTAATTGACCAAATAGGATAATTGGTCGAAGTTAGGACTCGGCATTGAAACGGAAGACTCCCTCCTTCCTTCGGATTCGACAGTTGCTTCCCAGCATCCCCGGTGTTCGCCATTGATGTCTCTTCTTCGACTCTTGATTCTGGTAATTGATCCAGCCCGTGAAATCGTCTTTCTTCCACAGGTCCCTTCGTATCCTCTGCTCTGATACCAATTGATGTAATTGGTACCAGAATATTTTGAAGAAACAACAAAAACACGAGAATTTAATCGGAATTCCTTCTCCAATTTTATTGTTTTCACCGAATTGATTTTACATCCATCACAATCAATCCTATTTATAAGAAACCATCCCTAATTCTACTCCTTTAAAACAGGGATATATATCCTATTCCTTCGGATATAAATATCTATCTATTTAAGATTATCTTATTCCCTTTAAGATAATCATAATACAAAACAAATAATAATCAGAAAAACAAATCTTAAAAACTGATTACAAATATAGTCCCTTGACTATATAGTGTTACTCAAGATTGGCTAACAAACACGAACATAACAAGACTGCTTTTTTACAGACTATTCGGGAAGAGATTTTAGAGATTGGGGATATCGTTCTTAGTGCATTATGCAATGCCGGTATATCAAGCCGGAAGCCACCCTGTCCTGGTTAGGAAAGATACATATTTTCCGAAGTTTCATGAGGTATGCGATTGGGGTTTCGGCCTCCTCGCTTTGCTGCTGTGACTCTCATAGGTTAATATTTTGTAATTAAACTAGTAGATAGTGCAAATTACAATGATGATCTAATATTGGCTACTCTCTCCTAGTTTAACTACAAGATATTAACCTATTAATTTAATTTAAGTCACACCAGCAAAGGGAAGCAAGGACGCCGTAACCGAAATCGCATACCTCATTAAACTTCAGAACTGTGTATCCGTCCTAATCAGGATAAGGTGGCTCGCGGCTCGATATACCGGCGGTGCATAATGCACTCGAAACGCTCGATCGTTATTCCAATTTCTAAAATCTCTCCCGGAGAGTCAGTATAAAGGCTAGCCTTGTTATGTTCACGTTAACGTTGATAAGTTGATGGACTTTATCTTGAGTCATACGAGTAGAAACCACGGCGCTATTCGCTCCATGCTCCGTTGTTTGCAACAACAGCAGATATTTGTTTCATTATTTTACCAGGTAAATGATATATCATCTACTTTTCCTGGTAAAAGTATAGAATAAGTATCTGTTGTTATTGCAAAGAACGGTGCTTGGAACGAATACCCACTCGTATGACGGCCAAGATAAAGTCCATTATCAATGTTAACACGAACATAACAAGACTGCGTTTTTACAGACTATCCGGGAAGATATTTTAGAGATTGGGGATAGCGTTCTTAATGTATTATGCAATGCTCGTATATCGAGCCGGAAGCCTCCCTGTGCTGGTTAGGAAAGATACCTATTTTCCAAAGTTTCATGAGTTATGTGATTGGGGTTCCGGCCTCCTCGCTTTGCTGCTGTGACTCTCATAGGTTAATATTTTTTAATTAAACTAGTAGATAGTGCAAATTACAATGATGATCTAATATTGGCTGCTCTCTCCTAGTTTAACTACAAGATATTAACCTATTAATTTAATTTAAGTCACAGCAGCAAAAGGAAGCGAGAAGGCCGGAACCGAAATCGCATACCTCAATAAACTTCAGAACTATGTATCCGTCCTAATCAGGACACAGTGGTCCGGGCTCGATATACCGACAGTGCATAATGCACTCGAAACGCTCGATCGTTGTCCTTATTTCTAAAATCTCTCCCGGAGAGTCTGTATAAAGGCAGGCCTTGTTATGTTCACGTTAATGTTGATAAGTTGATGGACTTTATCTTGAGTCATACGAGTAGAAACCACGGCGCCGTTCGCTCCATGCTCTGTTGTATGCAACAACAGCAGATATTTGTTTCATTCTTTTACCAGGTAAATGATATATCATCTACTTTTCCTGGTAAAAGTATAGAATAAGTATCTGTTGTTATTGCATAGAACGGTGCTTGGAACGAATACTCACTCGTATGACGGCCAAGATAAAGTCTATTATCAATGTTAACCCGAACATAACATGACTGCTTTTTTACAGACTATCCAGGAAGAGGTTTTAGAGATTGGGGATAGGGTTAGTGCATTATGCAATGCCGGTATATCGAGCCGGGAGCCACCCTATCTTGATTAGGAGAAATACATATTTTTCGAAGTTTCATGAGGTATGCGATTGGGGTTCCGGCCTCCTCGCTTTGCTGTTGTGACTCTCATAGGTTAATATTTTGTAATTAAACTAGTAGATATTGCAAATTACAATGATGATCTAATATTGCCTACTCTCTACTAGTTTAACAATAAAATAATAACATATTAATTAAATATGAGTCACACCGGCAAAGGGAAGCAAGGACGTCGTAACCGAAATCGCATACCTCAATAAACTTCGGAACTATGTATCCGTCCTAATGAGGACAAAGTGGCTCCGGGCTCGATATACCGACAGTGCATAATGCACTCGAAACGCTCGATCGTTGTCCCAATTTCTATAATCTCTCCCGGAGAGTCTGTATAAAGGCTAGCCTTGTTATGTTCACGTTAACATTGATAAGTTAATGGACTCTATCTTGAGTCATACGAGTAGAAACCACGGTGCTTTCGCTCCATGCACCGTTGTATGCAACAACAGCAGATATTTGTTTCATTCTTTTACCAGGTAAATGATATATCATCTACTTCTTCTAGGTAAAAGAATGGAATAAGTATATGTTGTTATTGCATACAACGGTGCTTGAAATGAATACCCACTCGTATGACGACCAAGATAAAGTCCATTATCAATGTTAACACGAACATAACAAGACTGCTTTTTTACAGACTATCCAGGAAGATATTTTAGAGATTGGGGATAGCGTTCTTAGTGCATTATGCAATGCCGGTATATCGAGCCGGAAGTCACCCTGTCCTGGTTAGGAAAGATACATATTTTCCAAAGTTTCATGAGGTATGTGATTGGGGTTGGCCTCCTCGCTTTGCTGTTGTGACTCTCATAGGTTAATATTTTGTAATTAAACTAGTAGATATTGGAAATTACAATGATGATCTAATATTGGCTACTCTCTACTAGTTTAACTACAAGATGTTAACCTATTAATTTAATTTAAGTCACAGCAGCAAAAGGAAGCGAGGAGGCCGGAACCGAAATCGCATACCTCAATGAACTTCGGAACTGTGTATCCGACTAATCAGGATAGAGTGCCTCCGGGCTCGATATACCGACAGTGCATAATGCACTCGAAACGCTCGATCTTTGTCCCAATTTCTAAAATCTCTCCCGGAGAGTCTGTATAAAGGCAGGCCTTGTTATGTTCACGTTAACGTTGATAAGTTGATGGACTTTATCTTGAGTCATACGAGTAGAAACCACGGCGCCGTTCGCCCCATGCTCTGTTGTATGCAACAACAGATATTTGTTTCATTCTTTTACCGGGTAAATGATATGTCATCTACATCTTCCGGGTAAAAGAATGGAATAAGTATCTGTTATTGCATAGAACGGTGCTTGGAACGAATACCCACTCGTATGACGGCCAAGATTAAGTCCATTATCAATGTTAACCCGAACATAACATGACTGCTTTTTTACAGACTATCCGGGAAGAGGTTTTAGAGATTGGGGATAGGGTTGTTAGTGCATTATGCAATGCCGGTATATCGTGCCGGGAACCACCCTCCTGATTAGGAGAAATACATATTTTCCGAAGTTTCATGAGGTATGCGATTGGGGTTCCGGCCTCCTCGCTTTGCTGCTGTGACTCTCATAGGTTAATATTTTGTAGTTAAACTAGTAGATAGTGCAAATTACAATGATGATCTAATATTGGCTACATCCCTAGTGAATTTGATTTTGTTCAATTACATGTATGTTTACTTCTAAAAGGAAGTTGTAGATATTAAACTGCAACAAAATTAAATGATTATATTTCCAACTAACCTTGTATATATTAGACAACGCATTAGTATTGCCTTGTAGAAAGTCAGAAAGCATGCATATGTATTTAATGTGTGTGAAGAAAAATGGTTTTCATTTGTAAATAAAGATAGCATGCACTAAAAGTTCAACCAGCACGTACATCACTTGTAATAAAAAATAATAGCTAACCATTGGGGTTCATGCATTGCGTCTCTTTTAGTGTAGCCTTCATTCCTTGATGTCCATATCTCTACATTTATTTCCTAGAAGTCTCACGATTGCATCATTGAACAACATGGTAACGGTTGCAAAGACCTGTGAGACATGAGAAGTTAAACTCTTCCTAATAATATTTTGAATTAGTCTATTTGATGAATGATTTGTGTATAGAGGAACTTGGGTTCTGGCATGCTCATGAATGTTCACATGTTCATTTTTTTTTTTTGTTTTTAAGATAAACTATTCTGACGCTCCTAATAGTCCATTGTTGAAAGATGTTATTGATGCCTTGCAGGTAATGTCTTGCCCTATTAAACAACATTTGTGTAGAAATAGGAATGTGTTTTAGGTTTTGGACAGAGACCAACTTACAATATTATCCTCATTCTTGTTAATCATATGTTCAAAGATCAGTCTTTTGTTTCTTTGAACTTTGTCAATGTGATGATGCTGGGTGCAATTTCTAGAAAAACTAAAGTTTTGTTAGTAAGAGGAGCATGTGACATTTCATTTATAAGCATGTGCGAGAAATACTAAAGTTTTGTTTTGTATGTAGTTGATAACGTTTGAATGCTGTAACGCTTGGTACCTGGCTGGCTAGTTGGCTCCAACTATTACATCAATCTATGTTTTTAGGTTGAAATAGACATTTGGACATAATTGCAAGATTTTGCATGTGATAAAAAATATTGTTATTTTTGCAATTTTTGTGGCATAAGAAATTTTATTTGTGAAGTTTATGTTGATCAAATAAAATATTTTTTCATGCAATGATCTCTCTGCAAAACATGGAAAAGTGGCATCAATGCTTTCTTTGCTGTCATAAATTTTGTAGTATAGTTGATGGATTTAGACAAATTAAGTAGAGAACGATAAAATTACCCAGTGGTAAAGGTGTAGAAGTGATGTACTAATGGTGAAATATAAATTACACTCTCGCCGTCAGCAGAAACACGGGAGATGCGATGAAACTGTATATCGAGAACTCATTGAATATTAGAGAATGCTAAGCGTTCTGTTTAAGTGTAATGTTCATAAATAGTTTTAGGTTAGTACCTGAAATATAAGCAAAGAACAAGTGTAAACTAAAAAATTGGTGAGTTTGTAGGTTTTATGTTTTGATCAAACAGTTGAAATAATAGTGTTTACCATTTAAGGCACGAGTAAAATGAATCAATCAAAATTCAGTAGGATTGTCATCCTATAGTGTTATGCTATCATATAATATGCTATTCATAAGTATGATTGGATGGAATCTACATGAGTCCACAACCAACCCTCCGACTGACTCACCGTGACAATGCATAGTCCAGTAGACTCCTTTAGAGTCCAAAAGTAAACCAATGGAAATATTCATTCATCAAGAATGACCACGTCATTGAGGCGATTGTAGCTAGCAAATCCAACCTAAGGATGAATGGAATGGTCAACCCAGATAGTACTATCCAATATTTATCAATTGGCTCAAACCCATGAGTTAATAGTTGTGTAAACAGAAAAGTGACTTACGTAAACAAACAGTCTCATGCAATCTACAATGCGGCTAACTTATGTTCCACTATAAACGCATATAGCATAGTAATGAAAACAATTTGCATATCATAATAGAAAAGTAGAGCATTGTAATATGTATTTCCCCCAGAATATTGTGTATATCAATAGAACCCATATCCATGTATTATGATAACAAAAGTCGAAGTAACCATAATCAGCATATTATTGCTAGTCAACTCGGTGTGTTTGATATTGTATAGCATTTCCCAATCGAATCAATTATAATATCATGTTTATAGATCAATTGTGTATCAATAACTAATACCTGTATTCTTGTTTTATGTGTCTATTTGACACAATGTCATATGTAATCTAACGGTCCTCACACGTGTTAAATTTGATTAATTAAGGGCTTTTGTTTACATAAGTTATTTTTGGGTTAATAATGTTTATCCTTTAATACTCAATTATTTATTTAATCAAATGTGTTTATAATTGATAGGCTTAAAAAGTGTATATAAAATCTTAATAATCTAAACTTGTTAATTATTGTTATTATTATATATAACTTTGTTGAATGCTTAGTTCATGTTTATAATAAAGATATTAAAAAATATCGTAACATATATATGTAAAATCCGCTATAACGATGTTTATTGTATCCCGAAATGTATTTATTATATGCAATTCGTTATCCAACATATAAGCATTTGTCTCGTTTATTTGTAATTATTGTAATTTGATGATTTATGTATGAACAAAATATATTTAAAACTATTTTGTTGAAATAGTAGTCATTAGTTCCAAATATAGACTTTTATAATCAATTTACCAATATAAGCACATATTATTTGAAACATGTTTATCAAATTACTTGAGCTCGTTTGTTCTAACAATCGAACTTTATAAAAACTATTATTTGGGTTTTAAAATAATTAAAGCTATCTCGACACATATAATGCATTTAATGGACTCAATAGTTCATAAAATTTCATTTTATGACAATCGAGTATATTGATTGGTTACTCTAAAATTCCTTAGTAATACCAAGTCTTCAAATATACCCAAAATTTATTACAAAATATACATAAACGTGTTGGAGTTCTCGAATTCTTGTACATGTGTGTAATATAAGAATTTTCAATTGATCGTCTTGCCTTAATACATGTGTACATCTTTTGTCGGGTTCATATGTCGGTTAACATCAACGCATTCGTTTTAATTTTCTTGATGTTTGTACATACTCAGTTCGCCAAAATAGTCATTGTTTATAGATTTTTACATTTTGCCAAACATTAATAATTATTATCTAATTTTATATTTTCTTTTGATTGTTTGTATTTAATTTAGTTGCGAACTAAAATATTACAAATGAACGATTCAAGATTAATATGATAGAGGTTAGTGTGAGGGTATACCTTTTGAGTCGGTTCGCATACGCGAACTTATTTCGAGAATTGGAGACCCGATTGTCGAACAAAATATACATTTGGACTCGTTTTGCCTCATGAGTTCATCCGAACACAAGTTTTCAACTGTTGACCATATCTGACTATGGTTGACTATTTGACCAACTATGACTGAGACCTATGAGCGTCGCGAATGACTCGATCAACTCCCGACTCACCAAATCTGACCCATTTCAGTCACCACATCTCCCATAAACATGCCCAACTCTCGAGATCTTAGAGCTGATAAACACGAGCAAGAAATTAGATTCCAGAATTAGATCGGAAATTTAAACCACTAAACTCGAAACATACAATGATAGAAATAAATGAAATCAAGATCTATGAACACAAGGTGGTGTGTCCTTACCATTTGAGTCGCTAGAAACCGGTTCCACTATCGACGGGTGACCTCAAAACTGCAGTGGTCGTGACTGGTCCTCGTGCGTGACTCAAGTAACACCTTAGCCGGCTCTTCTCCCGGAGATAGCACCACGACAGCGGCTAGAATGGGCCACCTGTCGTCATACGTGCGACAGTGTCACCTTAAGGTCGACCATCCTTGTGAGTTTTACAGTTGAACCCTAGTGCTGATGTTTGAAACGAGAGTAAAATGAAGGTGAACCAGTGGTGTCGGTGAAGAACCAGGTCGGCGGTCTCCACCATCATCGCCAGCTGGTGGTGGCTTCTTCCTTCCTGGCTCAAGATCGACTAACACAGAGAGAGGAGGTGATGCTGCTGTTAAGGGTGGAAGAAAGGGTCTTTGAATGGTGATCGTTACGCTGGAGGGTTGCCGTGAGTGGGTTGAAAGGCTGGTGTCCGGTAGATGAGCTCCCCGGAGGAGGGTAGTCACCGAAACTGAAGCTCCTTCCCTGGTTTCTTCCTCACGATCGGCAGTAAGCGCGCACACACACACTCAAACACAAGTCTGTGCTGGTGTATGTTATGGCTGCAACAAAAACGAGGGGGATAAGTTTTAGTTTCTTTATATAACTAGGGGTTTAGAGTGGGTGTAGCCGTGTATAACTCGCGTAATGAACCCGTTTGGGTCACGTTTATTGTCACATTATTATTTCGGGATTTAAATAGTTAAAAATGTGTTTGAGATATATATATTTTTGTCATGTATAGTTGGTTCAGGGAATAATTAAATGAGATATGTTAATATTGTGTTTAACGCGGATTTTCCTATAACACGCTCATTTGTCTCCTATAATTGCCGAATGGTGTCGTGTCCACTAGAAGTGCGGGCTAGTTTGGTAATAAAGTCCATAGCTATCTGTTCCCACTTCCAAAGTGGAATCTCAGGCTGTTCCAGTAAACCTGACGATTTCTGGTGTTCTGCCTTTACTTTAGCACATGTAAGGCATCTACCAACATACTCAGCTATGTCTTTCTTCATACCCGGCCACCAATAAAATGCCCGTAAGTCTTGATACATCTTATCAGCACCGGGATGCACAGAGTACTTGGTCCTGTGTGCTTCATCAAAAATAAGTTTCCTTAACTCATCTACTGCAAGAATCCAGATACGATCCTTGAAGTAAACAAGTCCATCTGGTTTTGTTTCCAACTGTTTCTCCACACCGCAATCAAGTTCTTTCTTCAAGTTTTCACGTTCAATAACTTCCTGTTGTGCTTGTATGATGTTGTCGTGTAAGCTTGTCTGCACAGTCATTCCCATTGCTCTAACGCGCAAGGGTTTGACTCGTTCCTTCCGGCTCAAGGCATCAGCTACAACGTTTGCCTTGCCCAGAAGGTACTTGATTACACAGTCATAGTCATTCAGAAGCTCAACCCAACGTCGCTGTCGCATGTTGAGTTCCTTCTGATCGAATATGTGTTGCAGACTTTTATGATCAGTGAATATGGTACACTTGGTGCCATACAAGTAATGCCTCCAGATCTTCAAGGCAAATATCACAGCTCCCCGTTCCAGATCATGTGTAGTGTAGTTCTTCTCATGAACCTTTAGTTGTCTCGAAGCATACGCAATGACTTTGTCCCGCTGCATAAGTACACAACCAAGTCCCTGATGGGATGCGTCACAATACACAACAAAGTCATCACAACCGTCTGGGAGAGATAAGATCGGAGCATCACATAGCTTTTGCTTCAACGTCTGAAAGGCTTCTTCTTGCTTTTGTTTCCAAACAAACGGCTCGCTTTTCTGTGTTAGCTTCGTGAGTGGCAGAGCTATCTTAGAAAAGTTCGAGATAAACCTTCTGTAATAGTCTGCTAAGCCTAGAAAAGAACGTATCTCCGTCGGTGTCTTTGGAGTGTCCCAATCTTTTATTGCCTCGATCCTGGCAGGATCAACGTGTATTCCCTCACTGTTAACAACGTGGCCTAGGAATTGAACCTCTTTTAACCAAAACTCACACTTAGAGAATTTGGCATAGAGTTTCTCTTCCTTTAACAGTTCCAAGATCGTTATAAGATGTTGCTCGTGTTCTACTTTGCTTTTAGAATAGATCAATATGTCATCAATGAAAACAATAACAAACTGATCCAAATACGGTTTACACACACGGTTCATGAGATCCATGAAAACCGCAGGTGCATTCGTCAAACCAAAAGGCATCACCATGAATTCGTAATGCCCATATCTGGTACGAAACGCCGTCTTTGGTATGTCGTCATCTTGTACTCTGAGCTGATGGTATCCAGAACGCAGATCGATCTTCGAAAAGTATTGAGCTCCTTGCAATTGATCAAACAAATCATCAATCCTCGGTAATGGATACCGATTCTTGATGGTTAGTTTGTTTAACTCTCTGTAGTCTATGCACATACGAAAAGATCCATCCTTCTTTTTCACGAACAGAATTGGAGCTACCCAAGGTGAGTAGCTCGGTCGGATGAAACCTTTATCAAGCAGCTCCTGTAGTTGGTTGGATAATTCCTGCATCTCCGAAGGTGCTAACATGTAAGGAGATTTAGCAACAGGTGTTGCTCCAGGAATCAGATCGATACGAAACTCTACCGGTCGCACAGGAGGCAAACCAGGTAGATCTTCAGGAAATACTTTAGGATATTCCTTCACTATCGGTACGTCTTGTATCGTTTTCTTGTCTTTCTCTTTTTCCACCACGTGAGCCAAGAAAGCTATGCACTTCTTTTGCAGACACTTACGCGCTTTTATGCATGATATGATCTTTACGTTTTGTTTTGCTTGATCCCCACGAACTTCCAATACACGATCATCCGTTACTGGAATCCGAAGTAGATTCTCGGAACAGATGACTTCAACTCGATTGAGTGAGAGCCAATCCATCCCCACGATGATATCGAAACTGCCCAACTCCATAGGCAACAAGTCGATGGTAAATGTGTGGTCTACGAGTGTAAGTGGGCAGTTCCTAAGTATAGTGCTAACTGTAACTTGTTTCCCATTCGCTACTTCGATAATGTAAGGGGAGTCTAAAGTTTCCTCAGTAAGACTAAGTTGTCGTGCAAAATCCGATGAAATAAAACTCTGGTCTGCACCAGTATCAAATAGTATAGATGCATAAGATTCATGTAAAAGAAATGTACCAGTGACCACATTAGGGTCTTGGCGTGCAGCATTGGCTCCAATAACAAAAGCTCATCCTCTAGGTGCTTGTGCTCCTGCTTGCACCGTCTTAGGACAGTTGCGGGAGAAGTGACTCGTTTCCCCGCAGGTGTAGCATCCTCTGTTGTTATTGTTGTTGCCTGGATTCTGTGGTGGTGGAGGAGGTAGTGCTCTTGCTGCAGTGTTGGTTGCCTGATTTACAGCAGCACGGCATTTGGTAACCCAGTGGCCAAACCGACCACAACCGGTGCACTTCCTGCATTGAGCACCAGGAGGGTGATGATACTTGCAGTGTGTGCACTGAGGATGTTCTCCTCCATATCCCCTAGTAGCAGGATTGACAGATGCTGCAGGTGCCTGTCGCAGGGGAGTAACGGCTGCATAGTTCTTGACAACCTTTTGTTTCTTCTTTTGGTGGTACTCTGGTTTCTTGGTTGTTGTTTCCTTGGCTTTTCCAGCATCACCTTTTAAGACTCCAGATCTCACCATCACATTGGTGAGCTTAGCAGAAAGGGAGATAGTTGACTCTAGAGTAGCAGGATATGCAGCCAGTACGATACTTTGAATACATGAGGGTAATCCTGCTACATAACGGTCAATCAGCTTTTCCAATGTTGGTCATCTCTGGTACCAAAGCTACCAACTCATGATAGCGAGTGGTGAAGGTCATATGGTCAGCTCCCTTCATCACATGATTCGAGAGCTCGATCTCCAGCTGTTGCAGTTCGTGTTTTGGGCAAAACTCATTCCTCAAAAGTAGCTTAAATTCTGCCCATGGCATCGCCATTGCTTCATCTCTTCCCTTAGCCCTGATCTGTGCGTTCCACCATGTTAAAGCTCGATTTCTGAATGAACCGGCTGCATAGCGAACCTTATGGTGTTCTGGACAGCTGCTAATGTCCAGGGTGTTCTCCATTTTCTCTAGCCATTGGATTAATCCAACAGCTCCTTCAACTCCAGTGAAGCTAGGGGGTTTACATCCTACAAAAGATTTGTAGGAGCAATCTGAAGTATGACTAGTGTTTCCACTAGCCTCTCCTGTAGTATGACCAGAAGTGTTGCCATGGCCTTGAATCCTGTTTATCATCTCGGGGATGACATCTTTCAGCTGGCTTGTCAGTTGAGTACTCAGCAGTGTTGCCAAAGCGATAGTAGCAGGATCAATGACTGGTCTCGTAGTCGTGTTCGGAGGAGGGCTATGTGGAGGAGGAGGAGGTGGCGGTGGTGAATCTGCAGGTGATGGTGTAGAAGAATGCGGTGCAGATGTCTGTGTAGTAGGCATTGGAGTCGGTTGTTTTCTAGGCGGCATTCTGATCATAACCAAAAGAATTTGGTTAGTGCAATGATCGAATGCAGAAAACATAATGTAACTTAAATCTTATACTCTCTACATAAGGGTCCCTAAGTTATAGTCTAGGCCAAACCGTTTATGTAATGACCTATTATTTTCTATAACCTTGAGCTCTGATACCAATCTGTCACACCCCGAGCCGGCGGGGTTGGATCGGAGTCCCCGTCGGGCGGAAGGTTCCCGGGGCGTGATATCGTGTGTGATAATCAAGATGATCAGATTGTTTACATAGCATCAATGTTTAAGAATAACTAAAGCACAATCAAATGATAACTAGGATTACAAAGTTAAATTACATTATCAATGTTCTGCAATTTAACTAAGTAAACCTATCAAAATAATAACATGTTTATATCTTGTATATTTACAAGATATCAAAAGTAATGAGTATCATCAACAACAGATGTGATTCCCAAAAGTCTACTACGTCCTCTATCTGGGCAGCCTAGTATGCAAATCCTGAAGCCATAGCTTATATCTGTTCTTCACCTGAGAATGCATGTAAGAAAACAAAGTCAACACAATGGTTGTGAGTTCATAAAGTTTATAAGTCTAAAAATAGTTTTAACAAACCTCCTTCGGTAAAACCATAACCTCATTAACTCCACCTGTAATATCCAAATCGGTATGCTTATATATAGGGCATATGTAGGGTCGAGCTTACCGCCTGCCCAGCCAACATCCCACCACATACTAATCCGGATATGACACTGTTGTTAATAATAATTAAGCATTTTACCTACCAATCAACCCATTCCTCATCAAAGCTTTTGTTTTATGTTTCAAAGTTTACAAGTCTATAGTGTTCACAAGTGTTAGTTTCAAAGTATGTTTATCAAGCATCAAAGTTTCACACGCACATAGTTTAGCTATCCCTAATCTCATGCGTGAGTACAAGCTCTGCACTAGCAGTCGTTTAGCAATTACGTAGCTCACAGATTAGTTAAGCTTAGTCTAGCAATTACGTGTCTCCTATACAAGATACAAGCTCTGCACTAGCAGTCGTTTAGCAATTACGTATCTCATAGATATACACAAGCCATGCATACACAAGTAATCCAGCAATTACATATCATATAAGCAGACAAAAGCTCTGGACTACCAGTCGTTTAACAATTACATGTCTCTTATATAGATAATAGCTTAGCATCGTTATGTTTATGTTTAGCAATTACATACCTCATATAAGCAGACAAAAGCTCTGGATTACCAGAAGTTTAGCAATTACTTGTCTCTTATATAGGTATTAGCTTAGCCTCGTTACATTTATGTTTTACATGTATCTCACCCCATGGGTACAAGCTCTGGGCTACCAGAAGTTTAGCAATTACATAGCCTATGGTTAGATACATGTACAATGTTTCATGCGCAAGTAGCAGTTTCAAGCATAAAGTTTCAAGTGTTCACACAATGTTTCATCACGAATCCCATAAGTTTGTATCAATTCTCACACATTGTTTAAAGTATAAAGTTTCACAAGTATAGACCTCAAGTCTCATGTTGAAAGTATAAAGTTTCACAAGTATAAGTCTCAAGTCTCATGTTCAAAGTATAAAGTTTCACAAGTATAAGCATTCAAGTCTCATGTTCAAAGTATAAAGTTTCACAATTATAAGCATTCAAGTCTCATGAGCATCTAACCTGTGATTTCAAGCTACAAGTTTATCGTGTAAGTTGCAAGTCTACTGTCTTTCAAAGAATACTAAGTTTCAATCATAAGTTTCCACATACGTTTCAAGTTTAAGTCTAAAGCATTAAACAATCTTTCAATAATTATATGAAAATGTTTAACATGCTTCTCAGTCCCGAAGTAAAACAAATAAATTTGAAAAGGGACAAATGAACTCACCTTGTTTCCGTAGTGTTTGACTAAGTATAGTAAGAATGCACGCGCTCTTTGTTGCACTTGGTATGATGTTCACGTTCCTGTATTGATTTAATAGTGTTTGTGCTTATAAGTATGAGTTATAATCTATGCGCATGTTTGTAAGTGTTAGTGTTAGCCCTAAAGTTGGCTAACACTATGAGTCTCGATAGTATTTCTGCCCCTTTTTGTCTATTAAAGAATCTAGTGACACTTAAGTAATATCGCGTTCTAGTTCATGTGCTTTGGTTTCTTTATTTATAACAACCCTCGTAACAGTTTTGTTCAAGTCTTATGCATAATAACCAATTTAATTTGTCAAAGTGTTATGCCTTTTTATTTGACTATTATGGGCCGAAAGACAGATTTGGGTCAAGTAATCCAATTGGGCCTAAGATCAACAATTTGATCCTAAGGGTTATACTTGGGCCTTGTTACACCTCAATTGGGCCGAATGGTTATTGGGCCACGTAATCGGGCCGGTTCAATGTCATGGTGCGCCAAGTCCTTATGTTGGGCCCATCGTTGGGTTATGGGTTTGTTACTTGGGCAGAACAAGAAATGCGCCGATTATAGGTGGCCTTTGGGCCGAAATAACTACACTTGGGCTGGAAATCAAATGGCCAAATCACTTGGCCGAATATATTATGTGATTGGGCCGGCTTGGCCGGATTTATGGACTCCTTATAGGTTCGGCCGAGAGAAGTGATACCACCAGCGAACCTTGATGATTCTAAGGGTTCGGCTGCTAGTTGGTGTGCATGGTTCGCCTAAGGCTGTGCAGAGGGTTCGTAGACCAGATAAGGTTCGGTGCTAGTGTACGGGTTCGACCAAACAGGTGGTTTTGTCATATAGGTTCGTCATCCCATAGGTCGTGAACAACATGCAGGGTTCGCCTGGGGTGTCGGGTTCGGCTACACTGCAAGGTTCGTCAGGTTTCGTCTAGCATACATGGTTCGACTGGAATGACTCGGGAGACCCCATGGTTCGGGGGTCGTCTAACCCAGGTTCGCTGACCAGGAGTAGGGTTCGCCGGTCACATGAAAGGTTCGGTGAAGTAGGGTTCGCTGCTCATGATCGGTTGAGGGTTCGCAGCTTTATCAGGCATACAAGGTTCGCTTGTCAGGGACTCAGCCAGGGTTCGGCCACCCAAGAAAAGGTTTGGCCGACCCATGGCCTCCACCAACAGCTCACCATCATCATTCTTTGATTTCTACAGTTGTTAGGTTGTTCTCGGCGCTAAATCATGGAGCAGATAGATTCCAATACGCGGGAGGTTCAAGGAGGAAGACCTGAAGCCGGCTAGGGTCACGAGTTTAGCTAAAAGGGTAGAAAACCCTAATGTTTCGTGAAGTTTTCTTGATCATACCTCACAATCGGCTAGGTACCTTTGTAGATCCGTTGTACTTCCTTGTAGAGGGCTTCAAGATGATCGTTTAGGCGCAAGAATCATCCAATTTTGTTAAGAAACGAGTGAGATATGAGCTTGCAAAGGTTGAAATTGGTGGATTTGTGTTAAAACCGGGAATGGAGAATAGGGAGAGAGAGATGAGGTTGAAAATAAAATAAATGTGGTCTTTTAGGGTTTATATATCCTGTGGGTGTTCGGGTTCGTTTCGGTTGCTCGGTTCGTAATTTCATCGCGTATCCGGATCGTTACGCGTATTTTTCATGACTTAAATAAAAATAATTATTTTAAACTACTTGGATGCTATTTATTTCTAAAAATTACTTCATATTTCGTTGCGTTTATTTATTTATTTATCAAATCATAATATTTTCACGCGTTTTATTAATTCATTCGCGATTTAATTAAATAGTTTTAGTTTAATTTATTTATGATGAGTTTCAAAATTGTAAAATAGGAAATATTATATTTCCTTAAAATTATAATCGTTCGTACCGTTATTCGTTTTCGTTTTTGTTTCGTCAGATCGCGTCGCCATCGCGCGTATTCGTTCGAATCGTCATTCGAACGAACACGTCAATAGTTTGGCTTTCTGATTCTTGTTTTCTACTGTTAAATCATTATTACAGAACGTTAAACTATCGGAATCATTCGTACAGATCGTCACCTATACGAATAACTCGTCGGTTTAGCATTCCGCAACAACAACTGTTTTAGTTTTGTTTTGTTTAACCTCACATACGTTTACACCATATAATATCACATCAAGTATTTATGTTTCAACACTGTGTTGTCTGACATGTTTTCCGACTGTTAAATCCTAAGATTTCAGTCCGATTCAGACAATCGTTTAATAGTTCATGTTAATCAAAATGCATCACTAGTATATACATAGTTTTACGTAATGTGTACCTGAATTACTGTATGTTTACTGTTGCGATCCCTGTTCCGGCACGCGTCCGGCACTGATGTTACAGTCTCCCCTTGTTAGAGAAATTTCGTCCCGAAATTTAAGAGTCATCATTCGGTACAGCTTCCTCTGTAAAGAGTTGGGATACTTGTTCTTCATGTGATCTTCACATTCCCAAGTAAACTCGGGTCCGCGCCTTAAGTTCCAGCGAACTTTAACGATAGGAATACGGCTTCGCCTCAGTTTCTTAACTTTGCGATCCATGATTTCTAACGGTTCTTCAACAAAACGTAAGTTTTCATCCAATTTTCTTCAACTGGTATGAGAAGAGTTACATCAGCTAACCAATCTGTATCGACTACAATGTCAAAGCTACCAAGTTCTAAGGTTAAGAGATTGATATTAAATGAATATGTTCGAGTTGCAATGTACATCCTTTAATGTTCTCATCAGACTCAATAACCTTACCGTTTCTCAACTCTATATGATGACGCTTATCTAATTTACTTGATTTAAGATCAAACAAAGATTCAAATTCCCTTGACACAAAACTTAGATCGACTCCCGTATCAAATCATATAGATAAAAACAGGTTATTAACAAAAATGTACTGATGACCACAGATGGGTCTTCACGAGCAGCACCCATATTCATCACAAATGCGTGACCTCTAGCATTGGTAGGATTCAACTTTCGGCAATCATTCATAAAATGATTATTTGATACTACATTCAAAGCGACTTCTATTTCCTCCACTTGGCTCTAGAGGTAACTTAACTCTATATGTTTGAATTTGGGGTCTTATCTTACAACATCGTTCACACACCAACCTATAACATAAAACTTCAGATGTGTTTGTAGTGTACAAATTTACGGACCCTGACTCCTACTTTTCTAATTACCAATACGATTATCAAAATTTTTCCTCTTTCCCTCAAAGGATTTCTTCTCTACTCTAGCATATGTCTTACTTGCTTTCATCACCTTCTTGTCTATATTATCAACTTCTAATAGAATTCCCATTTACACAAAGGTGAAATTACAAACCTAAGAAAATTTTTAACACCTTACCTATTTTCAATGACCTTAATGTAAAATGATATCCATAAGACCACACTCATATCATGGGTGCACTAATATGTTGGCCAGGCATAGTAGTACACTCATCATATGTTTGTTTTCTTATTTCTCATTTCACACTTAGGACAAAGATTTTGGTTCAAATTAACCAACCAATAACATCAATTATAATTCCAAGTTCCACAATCAATTCAATCAATGTACTAGAATTATATGTGCTAACTAGTGGTGAAAATGGGATCAACAACCATGCCTCAAATATGAGGTGCCAAACCTCATATGTATCGTTTTATACTTACATACTTAGGGTAATCAGTCTAGGAATGAGCCTCGCAAGTTCATGAAATATATTTGTATAGGCTCGAATCTCAGCACCTATCATGACATGATTCTAAAACTTAACCTCTAGCTTCTACACCTCAATTCTTGGGCAATTTTCCCACAATAGCAGCTCCTCAAGCTCATCCCAAGAGAGGCTGTATGCAGCAGTTTCTCCTCTGGCTTTTAGCAGCGTGTTCCATCATGTTAATGCTTCATCATGGAACGAACAAACAACATATTATGCCAGTTGCTCTAGGGTACAATCACTAGTGTTCATATCGATTCCATTCTCTCTATTCAATGCATTATATCTAGTGGACCCTTAGTGCCAATAAAAGATAGCGAGTTACAGGCCTAGAAAGTTTTGTAAGTACAACCTCGTGGTTGACACTTCCCACTGTCGTTTGTGTCGTTTTGAGCTAAAGCCACTACAACATGTCGCGAGATAAGCTATGATAATTCTTCTGCGCTTATGGGAAGATGATTTGAATCAATTTTCCCTTTGGTTTCATGGGAAGTAGCCACAAGTGATTTATTGTATTATTCAAATAAATGAATTTTTTTACAAAACATATGGTCAACAAAATACTTAGTCCCGCTAAAAATATCTTAGAACTAACAACTCAAAGTGAATACAATACTCATAACAAATTAAACATATCTCTTGGACCAACTACATAAATGTTGTGGGAGGGTCATCAAATAAAATGGTAAGCAACTATGAGTGTATTGAGTCCAATCCCTCAGTAAGCACGCGAATAAGCTGATATGTGGCCTCCTAATAGTGCTCTCATACTGAACACATCGCGCTATCGAAGTAGCGATCGGCAACTCCAATGACTCTCCCTGAGTCATATACCCAACCACTGTAGTAGAGAGTCCCCTTGCTCAAAATTGTGGACCACATCATGTATCTCCCAGTCCCCCAATCCAACTAATTGACTAGCACCTGCCGTCAGTGTAGTCAAAATGTTGCCCAGTCTATGTCTTCTCCTATAGTAAGTAAGAGCTTCGTCATTATCATTGTGTGGCCTCTTACTGAGGTCACGTCTCCTCCGACATGTATATAACACCCTAATAGGTGAAGACAATAATGTGGAACCAATATATATATGGGGACTAAGGAATGTTAGTGGTGGAATATATCGTTATCTAACGCAGATAGCCATCCACAATCATCAGGCCTCAATAAATCTAGGCCTAAAGCAAAATATGAGTAATACAGTAAATCAAGCTCACTACTAGAGCCATGCACGTTAACCATTGGATCAACCATCTAGAGAAAGAAGGACATCCATAAAAATTTGGTTAGTCATGTACTAATAAAGACACATCCATGAATATCAATTTTCTCAGGCTAAGTACGCATGCATACCATATTGGGAAAGAAACCGTTCTTTAAAAAAATAATTAATTGGTTATAGTCTAGATTTATAAAAATATTTTACTAGTTCGCTATAACCTAGGCTCTGATGCCACTTTTACTGTCACACCCCGACCCGCAGCGGAAGTCTTAACAGAGTCTTTGTGTCGACAGTAATTAACAAAAGCATAAGTTAAGCGAACAATTTAAATAAAACAAGGATATTTATATAAAAAGTTATCGTTAATTATTAAAACATTACAAGTTTAACAAACATCAGTTTTAACATTTAGATAACCGGTCCCATACAAATATCACAAAGCAAGTTCGCTAACTAGAATCGGTTTCCTTTTCTTTCCCATCATCATGCTATTTACCTGAGAAACATACCAAATTTAAAAGCAAGTGTCAACCAAACGGGTTGGTGAGTTCACAGGTTTTCATATAAAAACAATTTGAGCAAAGGAAAAGAACGTAATGTATCAAAAACACCGTGATAGAGAACTCATCGTAGACTAGCTAGGTACTACGATACGATAGACACCATGAGCCCATAATCAAACCAAAACCAAGGTGCGAACACCCCTCAACATATATTTCTCCCGTTACTCACGGACCATGACAGCTGGTCGGGGAGTGGGTTGTCAAACCCGATAGATCTACCAATATATCCTGCGATCCCTCCCCCGAGACTAATGATTATGACTGCGGGAGCGAATCCCCTCTGGAGCGAATACACAGAGAACACATATACAAATGGCTGCACTTACTCAAGAGCTATCTAAGTCACATATCACTCCAAACCATACATTACAATTTAAATCTTCTTTTCCCGGTATGTTTCTCCCCCGGTTTATCAAAAACAAAAAAACATTATTAAAAAGGGGTCGTGAAACTCACCTCAATGCGTTCCTGCTAGCAACAAAGATTTTCGGATAACCCGACTGTTCTCACTAGCGCCCTAAAACCCAAGGGACACATTAATAGTCTAAATAAAAGTCCATCATGTAAGTTGTTCACCCAACTTAACTAGACTTAAACACATTCCACTAAGGGAACCAGATTTCACACAATTTAGTCTTTTATTATAAATCATAAGTTAATGTTTTCAAAGTCATATTATCTTCAAATAATTAAGTTATCTTTGTTAAAAATTCATTTTAACTCCCAACTTAATTATTTTTAACATTTTGTCAAGAATGACAATTTCGCCGTATTTTACCGACAAAACCGACAATGTAACACACAAGCACATCAACATGCATTATGGCCTAAGTGACTTTTAATACCTCAAAATAAGTATTTTATACTTATTTTTATATTAAATTTTCTGATTAAAATCAGCCACAAAATTATGTCAAAATTATGCGTTAAAACGACGTTTTTACGCCATTTTTATACATAGTTTTCAAATAATTCATTTTATATTTTTCTTACAAAACTTATACATTATAAATTACAAATTTTTATCATAAAACTTATAAATTTTCTGAGCAAAATCAGATTCATAAAAAGTCTCTTTTTATATGTTAAAACTAATCGAAAACGCGTGTTTTCGGTTAACAACGGTCATCCTTTAAATATATTTTTAATTCCACTTGATTTTATACTTAAAATATTTCATAAATTCCCATAATTTACTGATAAAAATCTGTTAAAATTTATTTTATAGAAAAACTCTATTTTTATAATTTTTATCTTATCAAAACATCCACTTTAAAATAGTAAAATTATGGCCAAGTTATTTAATCATTCTTTATTCATTTTATAACAAAAATATTTATATTTTTGTGTATTTTATGACTTTAAAATCAGATTTGATATATTTCATAAAATATCAATAATAATAAGTATTATTACTAAAATTCAATAATTATATAAAATATGCATACCCATGCATGCATACTTATACAACCATCATACATGTACATCATAGTTTTTATACATATACTTATGTGTATATATTATATATATGTATTTATGAGTATAAAATGAAAACATTCATCATGTATGTATGTAAGTATATTTTTGAAAGAATAAACATCCAAATATATATACATTCACGTTTCACACACAGACTTGCATGTTATCATCTTTTACACTAAAACCCACTTGATTTAAACACATACTTTTGAATGAACAACTTGAATAAACGCATATAATATGAAGAGATTTACCTTAGTTATAATAAGAAAATGAGTTGTTTCTTGATCAAAGTTCCTCCAAAACACCAAAAATCACCAAACTTGATAAAGATATGAAGAAATGGAAGCTTGATATTTCAAAAAGGGTGAAAGTATAGAGAGAGGGAGGGGTGAACGTAGAAGGCAGAGAGAGGGAGAATAATTTTAAGAGTTGGAGTGTGATGAGGAGAAAATGATGGGTTTAGGAAATTGCAAGATTTTGTTGGATTTTAAAAGCTTCCTCTTTCAACCTTCTAATGACAAGTGGACATACACTTGTCCAATTCTTGTCCTATTATTGTCCAACTAGATAAAAACAGGTATAACACAGGTATATTCTGAGTCCTACAGTGTATAAACCTCGTATCGAAAATTAAATAAAAATTCGATTTTTATTATAAAATTAATAAAATATTTAATCGTACTAAAACGATCAAATTTTAGTCAAAAATAATGACATTAAATATTATTCGGATAATTTAATCCATCTTATTCGACAAAAACACACGTAAAGTAAGTTGTTAGTAATTTCCACAGTTTACGTTAAAATTCACGGTTTTTCATCATTAACTTAATTTATTCATTTATGATTTATACTTTTATGCTAAACCAAGCATATCTACTAAATTCGTTAATCGATTCGTCACCAATGTTCGTTTAAACACCGCCGAACGGTACCGAAATCTCAAAAATTCACCAAATGCAAATCCATGCATTTAAACACACTATGTGCTAGAAAGGTAACCACAACTTTAATTTAATAATAAATATTAAATTATTAACGCATTAAATAAATCAAGTTTAGTACACTAACCATTACGGATTTATCGTTCGTAAAAACACAGGATGTCACAGTCTCCCCTGGTTTAGGAAATTTCGTCCCAAAATTATAATCCACTACGACCTTTTCACCACATAAGGAAATAGGTGGGGATACTTCTTTCTCAACTGATCCTCATGCTCCCAAGTAAATTCCGGACCGCGTCTTGAATTTCATCTCACTTTCACTAACTTGATCCGACTACGGCGAAGCTTATGAATTTCCATATCCGAGATCTCAATCGGCTCTTCGACAAAATGAAGTTTTTTTTATCAACATGAATCTCTTCAATCAGAACAACAGTCGTCTCATCAGAAAGACATTTCTTCAAGTTAGATACATGGAATACATCGTTCACACCGCTGAGTTACGACGGTAAATTTAGTCGATACGCAACCGGGCCAACTTGAGCCAAAATATAGAAAGGTTCAACATAACGAGGACTAAGCTTCCCTTGATTGTCAAATCTAAAGACTCCTTTCCAAGGCGAGACTTTTAACATTATATGATCTCCGACCTGGAATTCCAACGGGTTCCGTCGATTGTCGGCATAACATGTACTTTTCTGCCTATCCATGGCAGCTTTCAACCTATCCTGTATTCGAAAGACCTTATCAGTGGTCTCTTAAATAATTTTAGTTCTAGTAAGTTGTTTTACACCAACTTTTGCCGAACACAACGGCGAGCAACACTTTCTACCATAAAGGCTTTGAATGGTGCAACTTTAATACTCGAGTGGTAACTATTGTTATAAGAAAATTCCGCTAACGGCCGGTAAACGAACATCCTAACTACCACCGAAATCAAGCACAACATACCTGAAGCATATCCTCAACTGTTTGAATAGTTGTTTCGCTCTGACCAACTATCTGTGGGTGACAAACAGTACTCATATCTAGACGAGTACCAAAGGCATTTTGCAAAGATTGCCAAAACCTTGATGTAAACCGACTGTCCCGCTTAGATATGATCGACACAGGAACGCCATGCCTTGAAACAATTTCTTTCAAATCTTTATACATCTTATCCAACCCTGGATGTATTGAATAATATGACTTGTAAGCTTCATCCAATACTAGCTCATGAAAGTTACCAAAACAAAGTACCCATATACGATCCATGAAATATAAAATTTCATCAGACTTTGGGATTAGTTCTTTAACCATTAGGTGTAAGCCTTCGGCTTAGACATTTTCAACTTTAAGTGTCTCGAGTTGTGCCTCACGAATTTGAGCTGTAAGGCTCATTTGGATAGTTAAACCTAATGCACGCACTCGTAAAGTTTTGTCTCTAATCTTTCTACTCAAGGCATCTGCCACTACGTTCGCCTTTCCAAGATGATAACAAATATCATAATCGTAATCACTGAGAAGTTCCACTCACCTACGTTGTTTCATAATCAGATCTTTTTGATCAAAAATATGTTTGAGACTTTCATGATCGATGAAGATAGTACACTTAGTCCCATAAGGATAATGTCTCCATATCTTGAGCGCAAAAACAACCAACCCTATTCTAAATCATGGGTGGTGTAATTCTTCTCATAGATTTTGAGTTATCGCGAAACATACGCCATCACCTTATCTCGTTGCATCAAAACCCTGTCATGATGCGTCACAATGTACCAAAAATCCATCATTTCCATCAGGAAGTGATAAAATAGGCGCAGTACATAGTTTATGCTTCAATAGTTGAAAAGCTTCTTCTTGCTTGGCGCCCCAGTCAAACTTCTGAATCTTTTGAGTCAATAAAGTTAACGATTGTGCAATCTTTGAAAAGTTGTCAATGAACCTTCTATAATAACCAACCATTCCCAAAAATTGACGTATTTCAGTTGGAGATGTAGGCGTACTCCAATTCTTGATTGCTTCAATTTTCATGGGAACTACTTGGATACCTTTTTATTTTATGACATTTGGAGATTTTGGCATAAAGCTTTTCATACTTTTATTATTCCAAAACTTGCTTCAGATGATGTTCATGATCTTCTTTGCTATTTGAATACATAAGTATATCATCGATAAAGATAATTACAAACTTATCCAAGTAAGGTCTACAAACCCTATTCATTAGATCCATGAATGTTGCAGGAGAATTTGTTAACCAAAAGGTATAACCAATAACTCATAATGCCCATAGCGTGTTCTGAATGCAATCTTTGGAACATCTTCCTCCGCAATCTTCAATTGGTGGTATCCTGAGCGTATATCTATCTTTGAATGGAAACTCGAACCACACAACTGATCAAACAAATCATCAATCCTTGGCAAGGGATACCGATTCTTGATAGTGAGTTTATTCAACTCCCTATAGTCAATGCACATCCTCATTGACCCATCTTTCTTTTTGACATATAAGACCGGTGCTCCCCAAGGAGAAAAACTTGGTCTAATGAATCCTTTGTCCCATAATTCTTGTAACTGATTGGGTAACTCTTGCATTTCAAAAGGTGCTAGTCGATATGGGGCTGTCACAATAGGTGCCGCTCCTAGGACAAGGTAGATTTGAAACTTTATATGTCTTGATGGAGGCAATCCCGGTAGGTCCTCTAGAAAAACTTCTAGATATTCTCGAACAACATGTATTTACTCAATCTTTGATTTCTCAGCTTTTGTGTCGACAATACTAGCTAAGAATGCAACACATCCTTTGCGTAAAAACTTTTGTGCCTTCATAACGTTGATCATCTTCAAGGGAGATTTCTTTTTTTCACCAAGAATGACCAGGACTTCACCGTTTGAAAAAGGAGGACGAACCACCTTTTCGATGCAAACAACTTCTATACGATTCCTAGATAACCAATCTGTATCTACTACAATGTCAAAGCTACCAAGTTCTAAGGTTAAGAGATTGATATTAAATAAATATGTTCGAGCTGCAATGTACATCCTTTAATGTTCTCATCAGACTCAATAACCTTACCGTTTCTCAACTCTATATGATGACGCTTATCTAATTTACTTGATTTAAGATCAAACAAAGATTCAAATTCCCTTGACATAAAACTTAGATCGACTCCCGTATCAAATCATATAGATAAAAACATGTTATTAACAAAAATGTACTGATGACCACAGATGGGTCTTCACGAGCAGCACCCATATTCATCACAAATGCGTGACCTCTAGCATTGGTAGGATTCAACTTTCGGCAATCATTCATAAAATGATTATTTGATACTACATTCAAAGCGACTTCTATTTCCTCCACTTGGCTCTAGAGGTAACTTAACTCTATATGTTTGAATTTGGGGTCTTATCTTACAACATCGTTCACACACCAACCTATAACATAAAACTTCAGATGTGTTTGTAGTGTACAATTTTACGGACCCTGACTCCTACTTTTCTAATTAACAATACGATTATCAAAATTTTTCCTCTTTCCCTCAAAGGATTACTTCTCTACTCTAGCATATGTCTTACTTGCTTTCATCACCTTCTTGTCTATATTATCAACTTCTAATAGAATTCCCATTTACACAAAGGTGAAATTACAAACCTAAGAAAATTTTTAACACCTTACCTATTTTCAATGACCTTAATGTAAAATGATACCCATAAGACCACACTCATATCATGGGTGCACTAATATGTTGGCCAGGCATAGTAGTATACTCATCATATGTTTGTTTTCTTATTTCTCATTTCACACTTAGGACAAAGATTTTGGTTCAAATTAACCAACCAATAACATCAATTATAATTCCAAGTTCCACAATCAATTCAATCAATGTACTAGAATTATATGTGCTAACTAGTGGTGAAAATGGGATCAACAACCATGCCTCAAATATGAGGTGCCAAACCTCATATATATCGTTTTATACTTACATACTTAGGGTAATCAGTCTAGGAATGAGCCTCGCAAGTTCATGAAATATATTTGTATAGGCTCGAATCTCAGCACCTATCATGACATGATTCTAAAACTTAACCTCTAGCTTCTGCACCTCAATTCTTGGGCAATTTTCCCACAATAGCAGCTCCTCAAGCTCATCCCAAGAGAGGCTGTATGCAGCAGTTTCTCCTCTGGCTTTTAGCAGCGTGTTCCATCATGTTAATGCTTCATCATGGAACGAACAAACAACATATTATGCCAGTTGCTCTAGGGTACAACCACTAGTGTTCATATCGATTCCATTCTCTCTATTCAATGCATTATATCTAGTGGACCCTTAGTGCCAATAAAAGATAGCGAGTTACACGCCTAGAAAGTTTTGTAAGTACAACCTCGCGGTTGACACTTCCCACTGTCGTTTGTGTCGTTTTGAGCTAAAGCCACTACAACATGTCGCGAGATAAGCTATGATAATTCTTCTGCGCTTATGGGAAGATGATTTGAATCAATTTTCCCTTTGGTTTCATGGGAAGTAGCCACAAGTGATTTATTGTATTATTCAAATAAATGAATTTTTTTACAAAACATATGGTCAACGAAATACTTAGTCCCACTAAAAATATCTTAGAACTAACAACTCAAAGTGAATACAATACTCATAACAAATTAAACATATCTCTTGGACCAACTACATAAATGTTGTGGGAGGGTCATCAAATAAAATGGTAGGCAACTATGCGTGTATTGAGTCTAATCCCTCAGTAAGCACGCGAATAAGCTGATATGTGGCCTCCTAATAGTGCTCTCATACTGAACACATCGCGCTATCGAAGTAGCGATCGGCAACTCCAATGACTCTCCCTGAGTCATATACCCAACCACTGTAGTAGAGAGTCCCCTTGCTCAAAATTGTGGACCACATCATGTATCTCCCAGTCCCCCAATCCAACTAATTGACTAGCACCTGCCGTCAGTGTAGTCAAAATGTTGCCCAGTCTATGTCTTCTCCTATAGTAAGTAAGAGCTTCGTCATTATCATTGTGTGGCCTCTTACCGAGGTCACGTCTCCTCCGACATGTATATAACACCCTAACAGGTGAAGACAATAACGTGGAACCAATATATATATGGGGACTAAGGAATGTTAGTGGTGGAATATCTCGTTATCTAACGCAGATAGCCATCCACAATCATCAGGCCTCAATAAATCTAGGCCTAAAGCAAAATATGAGTAATACAGTAAATCAAGCTCACTACTAGAGCCATGCACGTCAACCATTGGATCAACCATCTAGAGAAAGAAGGACATCCATAAAAATTTGGTTAGTCATGTACTAATAAAGACACATCCATGAATATCAATTTTCTCAGGCTAAGTACGCATGCATACCATATTGGCAAAGAAACCGTTCTTTAAAAAAATAATTAATTGGTTATAGTCTAGATTTATAAAAATATTTTACTAGTTCGCTATAACCTAGGCTCTGATGCCACTTTTACTGTCACACCCCGACCCGCAGCGGAAGTCTTAACAGAGTCTTTGTGTCGACAGTAATTAACAAAAGCATAAGTTAAGCGAACAATTAAAATAAAACAAGGATATTTATATAAAAAGTTATCGTTAATTATTAAAACATTACAAGTTTAACAAACATCAGTTTTAACATTTAGATAACCGGTCCCATACAAATATCACAAAGCAAGTTCGCTAACTAGAATCGGTTTCCTTTTCTTTCCCATCATCATGCTATTTACCTGAGAAACATACCAAATTTAAAAGCAAGTGTCAACCAAACGGGTTGGTGAGTTCACAGGTTTTCATATAAAAACAATTTAAGCAAAGGAAAAAAACGTAATGTATCAAAAACATCGTGATAGAGAACTCATCGTAGACTAGCTAGGTACTACGATACGATAGACACCATGAGCCCATAATCAAACCAAAACCAAGGTGCGAACACCCCTCAACATATATTTCTCCCGTTACTCACAGACCATGACAGCTGGTCGGGGAGTGGGTTGTCAAACCCGATAGATCTACCAATATATCCTGCGATCCCTCCCCTGAGACTAATGATTATGACTGCGGGACACAGAGAACACATATACAAATGGCTGCACTTACTCAAGAGCTATCTAAGTCACATATCACTCCAAACCATACATTACAATTTAAATCTTCTTTTCCCGGTATGTTTCTCCCTCGGTTTATCAAAAACAAAAAAAAAACATTATTAAAAAAGGGTCGTGAAACTCACCTCAATGCGTTCCTGCTAGCAACAAAGATTTCCAAATAACCCGACTGTTCTCACTAGCGCCCTAAAACCCAAGAGACACATTAACAGTATAAATAAAAGTCCATCATGTAAGTTGTTCACCCAACTTAACTAGACTTAAACACATTTCACTAAGGGAACAAGATTTCACACAAACGACACATTGGTGACTCGAATTTAGTCTTTTATTATAAATCATAAGTTAATGTTTTCAAAGTCATATTATCTTCAAATAATTAAGTTATCTTTGCGAAAAATTCATTTTAACTCCCAACTTAATTATTTTTAACATTTTGTCAAGAATGACAATTTCGCCGTATTTTACTAACAAAACCGACAATGTAACACACAAGCACATCAACATGCATTATGGCCTAAGTGACTTTTAATACCTCAAAATAAGTATTTTATACTTATTTTTATATTAAATTTTCTGATTAAAATCAGCCACAAAATTATGTCAAAATTATGCGTTAAAACGACGTTTTTACGCCATTTTTATACATAGTTTTCAAATAATTCATTTTATATTTTTCTTACAAAACTTATACATTATAAATTACAAATTTTTATCATAAAACTTATAAATTTTCTGAGCAAAATCAGATTCATAAAAAGTCTCTTTTTATATGTTAAAACTAATCGAAAACGCGTGTTTTCGGTTAACAACGGTCATCCTTTAAATATATTTTTAAATCCACTTGATTTTATACTTAAAATATTTCATAAATTCCCATAATTTACTGATAAAAATCTGTTAAAATTTATTTTATAGAAAAACTCTATTTTTATAATTTTTATCTTATCAAAACATCCACTTTAAAATAGTAAAATTATGGCCAAGTTATTTAACCATTCTATATTCATTTTATATCAAAAATATTTATATTTTTGTGTATTTTATGACTTTAAAATCAGATTTGATATATTTCATAAAATATCAATAATAATAAGTATTATTACTAAAATTCAATAATTATATAAAATATGCATACCCATGCATGCATACTTATACAACCATCATACATGTACATCATAGTTTTTATACATATACTTATGTGTATATATTATATATATGTATTCATGAATATAAAATGAAAACATTCATCATGTATGTATGTAAGTATATTTTTGAAAGAATAAACATCCAAATATATATACATTCACGTTTCACACACAGACTTGCATGTTATCATCTTTTACACTAAAACCCACTTGATTTAAACACATACTTTTGAATGAACAACTTGAATAAACCCATATAATATGAAGAGATTTACCTTAGTTATAATAAGAAAATGAGTTGTTTCTTGATCAAAGTTCCTCCAAAACACCAAAAATCACCAAACTTGATAAAGATATGAAGAAATGGAAGCTTGAGTCCTACAGTGTATAAACCTCGTACCGAAAATTAAATAAAAATTCGATTTTTATTATAAAATTAATAGAATATTTAATCGTACTAAAACGATCAAATTTTAGTCAAAAATAATGACCTTAAATATTATTCGGATAATTTAATCCATCTTATTCGACAAAAACACACGTAAAGTAAGTTGTAACTAATTTTCACAGTTTACGTTAGAATTCACGGTTTTTCATCATTAACTTAATTTATTCATTTATGATTTATACTTTTATGCTAAACCAAGCATATCTACTAAATTCGTTAATCGATTCGTCACCAATGTTCGTTTAAACACCGCCGAACGATACCGAAATCTCAAAAAATCACCAAATGCAAATCCATGCATTTAAACACACTCTGTGCTAGACAGGTAACCACAACTTTAATTTAATAATAAATATTAAATTATTAACGCATTAAATAAATCAAGTTTAGTACACTAACCATTACGGATTTATCGTTCGTAAAAACACAGGATGTCACATTGATGTTGACGAAATGATTGTTGTGTACAAATACGAACGACGCGACTAGTTGACGGTTGACGGCTTCACTCTTCGCACTTATCCACAGCAGAAAATATGCCTGAGAGCTTTTTATATTTATTAGGTAAACAATCACACCAAATCTTTGAGCAATCAGAAACCCGGTGTAAGGCATTTGCATCCAATGTCGGAATGGTGCAGCTTGAACTTGTTGCCAGTTAATGCTATTATAAAGGAAATTATACATGCCTTCTTGTATATTTTCAAATATCGACCGATATGCATGCCTATGTGTATCCATCTCGTCTAGTAATTGTTTTCGAACGTAGAGCCACATACTTTCATTAAAACCTAAACCCACGGCAACAGATCGGAAACCGAAGTTGCCGTGGGGCATTACGTCTTGTATGCGTGAAATGTGACTGTGAAACAAATCTGGTATAAAGCTTTTAAATCTGTTAAAATTCAAAATACTTTCGTTTTCAACGACCGATTTGAATGAAGCAGACTCTTGTGATAATTGGATAGGATCATTTTTTGCTTTAGCTTTCCCTCTTGAAGATGTTGACCGACTACGCTGCAGTGTGGCATTCTGATCTTTCACCTTGGAATGTGTGTAAGAACTATGTCTAGGTTGATCAATAACGTTGTGTTGTGAGCACTGTTTCTTTTGTTGTTGCACTTTAGAACTAGGACGTCCACGAACGTCTGTCTGAACAACAGGCGATTTCTTATAACTTTTCCAGGGAAAAGCTATAGCCAATATTTTCTTCATCATACTTTTTTTCACTTCGGTCGGTTGTGTCATTATTTGTAGTTTCACGGCTTGTAACTGTTCTTCAACATTAATTTTCTTCATCATATTTTTTTTCACTTCGGACGAGTGTCAAGTTTGGTCCAGAATATATCTACAGCGGCAAGTGGAATCTTGGTATCTGAAACAAAATTGATTATCAAAATTTTTATCAAATAAAAGATGTTTACTATAATAAAAATGAAAGACGTTTATCACGTTACATGTGTTTTCGTATTTTGACAGACGACAAGCACACAGCAAGCCACAACTGGTGAAAAGTTGACAGTTACAGGAATGATTCCCAGTCCGCAATACTTGCATCTTGCTTTTTTCAACAACAAGAAAATCAAGAGCCTTGTGTGAAACCTTACCTCAAAGGTAATCAAACAACGCTACTTCGGATGACTCATAGTTTTCCCCTTGTTTGTTTCGAAACCATGGTTTATGTTCACCTATTGTGAATTTACAACTTCGTCAACAAACCCGACAAGTGTGCCAAGCGAACTATTTGGTGTTTTTAAATATCGCTTTAAGTTCACGTGCTGACTTTCGACTCTATTGGTTGTATGTTGACCGAAGTTCCGGTTTTTGGTTGGTCCAAGCAGGTACAAACATTTCTTTGTAACTGTTCAACCATGTTTGCGTTAAATAATTTAAAACGCCTTAAACAAAACGTAACTACATAATTAGTGTATAGCTTGTTATAATTGCATTGATAAATATCGTTTGTCTATGGTTAACAGTTCGTATAGCTTGTTATAATTGTATTGATAAATGTCCTCATATGAAGACTCACTCAATGTCGTCCACATATGGCGGAATCTATTCCAATCACTGTTAGAAAAACTTGCCTTGCAGTGTTTAGAAATGTTTTCGCTTATGTGCCACCTGCATAAGCACCTAGATGCGTCAGGAAATACTAGCTTACACGCATTCATTAGTGCAAGATCTCGGTCTGTTATTATTACACGGGGCTCCATACACTTGTCTAACATTTCTTTCAGCTTTTGCAACACCCGCAAGTAATTCTCTTCACGTTCTTTTGTTATAAACGCATGTGCAATACAAAACGTATGGTGTGTTGAAGTCACACCAACAATCTGTACAAACGGAATTCTGTACATGTTCGTTTTGTATGTGGCGTCAATCATCAACACATGCGGGAACGCACGCAAGCATGTGTTCGACTTCGGATGACAGAAGAACACTTCCTCGACGACATTTGTTGCAGGATCTTCTCTGGTATAATATACATAGCCCTTAGAATGCAGTAGGTTTTTCCAGAACCTGCATCGGCATAGTACCTACTTTCTTTTCATTTTTTTAATTTATGTTGGGCATTGTATATGTCCCTGATTATAGAAACATTATCGGGGTTTTGCTTCTTAATAGTTGACAGAATATTGCGCGGGTCCATATGTTGTTCGGTCAGCTGTCACACCATCTTATGTTCGTCTTGAGACAACCTTCTTACAAATGGATGCCCCTCTAAATGTTGAGCAGCCTCATGGTTATGCTCGTCATTTTGGACCTCTAACTGCCAAACAAGACGCTTTTCGTTGTAAATGCCAACCAGTTTAAATGGACAGCCAATTTTCTTGTTGCCAGAGTGTCTACGCGTCGCAACGGTCTTGTGTTCGCCACTATGATCACAAAAAAGTCATACCTTCTTTACAACGTCTCCTTTCTTTTTAGATTGAGCGGTGACTACAATATAACCGTTGTCAACCGCTCTACTTTTCACCCAGGAAACTAGCTCATCATGAGACATAAATTTCTAAAACAATAACACGACTTAAAATATATCTAATGTTAAAACACGAAAGTCAATCTAAATTATACCTGATTGGTATCCCAAAACACTTTATCATAATGGCCCACGTCGAAATAATCATGCCCGTTATTTTGTGGTTCTGAATATACATCATTTTCTTCATGCTTGTATGAAAACCGACTTTCCCATCCAAATTCTTGTTGGTTTTCGTAATTGTAAAAAGATTCAACGCAAGGATCCTCATTTAAACCAGGAATCCTATTCGCATTGTATGATTGAAAGTTGGGTTCCTTATTTAAATCAAGCAGCTCTTGAGGTCTACTGTCACCATGATAAGATCGACCGACAAAATCCTGTTCTATCTTGTCGTCTCCAAAGAAGAAGTTAACGTCCCAAAATGACATTATGTGAATACAATAAACAATTGATAGCATTCAAATAGAGAATTTGTAGGAAGAAAAACACAAATGAATTCGAAATGTTTGTTCGTTCGATATATATATATATATATATATATATATATATAGGGATATTCTAAAAAGGACAAAAACTCTAAAAAGTGTAAAAAGGATCTTAAAACGGTCATAACCGGCTCATACGAACTCGGATTTGACTTGTTCAAGTTGCGTTAGAACCGCCTTATCGAACACAATCTAACCCCCACCCTCACCCCCGCCCAAAAGCCTAAACCCCCCACTCACCACCACCCCTCCCCCAAAAGCCTAAAACACCCCACCTATGCCCCAAAAACCTAAACCCCCCACCCCCACCCTCAAAAACCTAACCCCCAACCTCCCACACCCACCCCCACCCCCAAACACCTCAACCCCCACCCCCCAAAACCTAAATCCTAAAACTATACCCTAAAAGCTAAACCCTAAGGGTAAAAAACTAAACCCTAAAATCTAAACCCTAAAAGCTAAACCATAAAAGCTAAGAACGTAGAGTTTAACTAGACAGTTCTAACGTTACCGGAATGGGTCAAATCGGAGTTCGTATGAGCCGGTTATGAACGTTTTAAGATCCTTTTTACACTTTTTAGAGTTTTTGTCCTTTTTAGCCAAACCCAACACTATATATATATATATATATATATATATATATACTAGGTTAAAATCCCGTGTATTACACGGGTTGCAAAAAAATATTATATATACATACCTGGAAAGAAAAAGTTACGTAACTAAAAAGTCCGTATATTGCATAATTTAACTAAACACATGTTTTATAAAAGTTGTATAAATAAGATATAATTTGTTAATACAAAAAGTCATCAAAATATGTTTAAAAAAATTTGATCTATGCTTATAAATTATGTTTTAATTTTTATTTTTTTCATCTATGTGTTATTATTTTTAGGTAATGTAATTGATAAACTTAAATTTAATTAAAGTACTTATTCTTCTTTAACACACTAAAATTAACTTGACTTAAAATTTATATTGATACCTATAACTTGGTTTTCTTTCAAATTACTTACTACTATTATTTCAACATAGTATATTTTTATTATTCAAATCATCCATTCATATTAAATCTTTTAAAAATTTTAAAATCGCTCATAAAAATAATTAGTATCGTCAATCTTTATTTTTCAATATTTTGATAAATATAATTTGAATATAATTATACTTAAAGAATTAAAAATAAGTTGTTATCATAAATAATTTCATCTTAAAACAATTAATTAGTAATATATTACTTATTATTTCTAATTAACTAATAAATATAGATAATTAAAGAGGAGAGAGAAGCGAGAAAAACAAAATTTAGATGGCATAAAAAGATGACAAGTGTCCCCAAATATTTTTATTTATTAGTATAGATATATATATATATATATATATATAATTTTTACTTCGTTTCGTTATTTGTACGATATTTCAATTTCAAAATTTTTATACGTGTCATATAGAACTATACGTGGCGTATAAGGCCCTATTCAGTACAATCACCAGACTCTAAAACCAATTATTGTCCTTTATACGCCACGTAGAGTACTGTACGTGGCGTATTGTTTTTCAGCATGTCAGACCCTAGACAGTTCCTCTCATATTATTGTCCTTTATACGCCACGTAGAGTATTATATGTGGCGTACAACATCCCATCATTGTGCAGAGGTCTCAGTACTGTTTGTATGATGTTTTGTACGTGGCGTATAGTATTCTACGTGTCGTACAACACTCAATCATTGCCTAGAATGTCAGCTTACAATGTTGTTGTACGTGGCGTAGGGATCTATACGCCACGTATATACCTGTACGTGGTGTAGGGATCTATACGACACGTACAAAGGGTGTGAAAATAAAGAATTGGGTGTGAGATTAACACAACCCTTATAAAATCATCCGGTTCTTAAATTCGGTTCGACGTCTGGTCCGGTCTGAAAACATTGTTGCCACCACCACCACCTAAGCTCCACCATAATCATCCAAGCTCCACCACCCTTGCTCGAGCTCGATCATCATCGGTCAAGCTCCATCACCGTTAGCTACCACCCTCTTTCCCACCACCATCATCATCACCACCGCTATCAACACCTGCAAAACCCTAATTTCTCACTTGCAAAACCACCATTTCCCACCTGCAAAACCCTTTCTATAGAAGAAAAAAACCTAATCGAACTAGTCTCTAACCTAATTGTCTCCTTACTTGAACCAGAAACCTTAGATTCACACATACACATACATATCTTTGGTACAGTCATCATCACTTTGAATAAAGAGAAGGATTTTCACCGGTTGTAGCCTCCAGTAATGAGAAAGAAGGGTGGTGGTGGTTTGAGTCTGAGAGCTTGAAGGTTGATGGTGGTGTTGTGGTTTGGTATGGAGGTGGTGTGGTGCGGAGAAAGTTTACGATGGTGGTGTTCCGGTGAAGATATATGGTGGTGGTTGACGGCATTGGTAATGTGGTGGGTCAACATTGGTCATGTGATTAAAGGGAAGGAAATAGGGTGGTAGGGGTTAGGTATTTATTTGAGTAGATAGGCATTTAGTGCTTCAATTTGTTTTCTTTTCTATTATTAACTTGATTAAATGACATAACTAGCCCTTATATGTGAAAAGTCTAAATACCCTTACATTTAACATAAAAATAAATGGTGTTAGTGGGTTGGAGCGCTAATCGGGACATAATGCACACGCCAAGGAGCAAAAAAGACAATTTTAAACATTTATTGAAAAGCGTTATTTGAACAAAATCACAGGGAGCAAAAACATAGTTTACCCAATTCTTTAATAACAAACAAACATACTCACCAAAGTCTCATCTATCAGTAGTGTAAGAGATCGAGACTTTACATGAAATGTTTGTTTGTTATTTTTAGGATAGAACATGAGCCGGGACTCTTACGAAGCAGGCTCTCTATCTTTTTTAGGTAGGGGTAATGTATGTCTTCATATCTCCTTCACAGATCTCACTCAAAATGAGATTTTAACTGTGTTGGTTATTGTTATTGAAAGAACTTTTTCCAATTTAAGATTTTTTATTCTATGAATAAATGAAATGATGTATCTATGAGAACAGTTAATACCTTAAAGTATTAATTTGTGTCTCTCTTTCATAAACTCATTGCCATTAAAAAAAATATAAAAACTTTCAGACTCAGCCATCTTTCGACAAGTGAAATGCAACAATCCCTTGTCACAAACACCTTTTGCAAGAGTGCTTGACTCTGACAATTACCCATTTTTTATCTGTAATAAAATTCTCATAATTCAGCTCTTTATAAATCCTATTTGATTTAAAATAAAAAAAAAATTCCAATATTTTTGAAAACATTCATTCATTCAAACATACTCATTATATTCTCTCTTTGTGGGGTCTAGGAAGGGAGAGATAAAAACAGACCTTATCTCTATCCCAAAATATGATAAAGAGGTTGTTTATAAGGAGACCCCGGCCCATAAAATAGTTTAAATGTTTTATGAAAATCCACTTAAAGAAAATATTAGCCTTATTTTCTTTTTTCATGGACTGTATATCATATTTATAACTTCAAGAAATGTTTATGTTTTGAAAATAAGTGACACAATACAACTTTTCATCTTTTTGTGGCACCTGTGATATAATCTTTTGAACAACTCCGCTTGAGCTGTTGTTACTACTTTAGAACCCCCACCACCTAAGTTGATTTCTATCTTAGCTCCATTTACAATGTTTTCCCTTCTTTTGTTTTCTGCATCTCTATGTTTTTTTAAGCTTAAATTAATTGCGTAGAGACCAGGGCTGGTTCTTTATTGGGGCTCGGGGGCCCGGGCCCCAGTTTTTCGGTCAGAATGGTCGATTCAGTAGTATTTTGTCGGAAAATCATTCGGTTATTTTCGGTTTCTTCCTAAAAATCTTTCGGCCCCCTCCGTTTTCTTCCTAAAAATCCTGCGGCCCCCTCCGTTTTATTCCTAAAACTTCTCCGGCCTCCTCTTAGTTTTGTTTCATGCTCCGTCCCTTGGTCGAGACCTTCGATTGGTTTTGAGTGTTTCGGGACATCATCCTTTGTTTGATAACTCATCCATGCCCTCTTTGGATAACCAATAGTTGAACATTCGAAACAGACAAGGACCAAAGTTTGAGTTGGACATAGATAATACATGGGTCCTCTATCTAGTTATAATATATATTAGAAAAAAGGAAAAAAAAAAAAAAAGCAAACATAATGAATGGTTGGTTTTAGTAGTTTAAAATTTAACCAACAATTTTTTTTAACTTGAAGCACTAAAATAGATATGGAAGCTATGTCTACGCTATCTTTTGCGTGTACAAGAGATAAAATACCATCATCAACCTCTTTTCAGGTTCATCTTCATCATCAACATATTTTCATGTTCATCTTCCATGAGTTTTTTAGAGATAAGGGAGAGAAAAGCCCTATTTGAAGTTCATGACATCTTGACGTGTTTTCAAGGGTGTTAACAAAACCCTAGGTTTGTACTAACGATTGCTAGAGATATAGGCAGAGATATCCTCTTTGTAAGAACCCAATGATTTTTTTATTTAAGAATCAGGTATGTATTTGTTCTATTTTGACAAATCAATGTAGTTGTTCAATGATCGATTAGCGAGAAACTTTTGGGTTAGGGTTCTGACAAGGGCAAACGACTGAGTTTTCTTTTCTAGGATTGATGACTCGAAGATGGTGTTGGACTAGAAGGATGATGTTAGATTTTTTTTTTTTTTTTTTTTTGAACGGCTAAGGTTACTCCCACCTAAATTACACCATATTTACACCCTTGCATGGGATTGAACCCATGACCCTCCAATCTAAGAGGCAAGCCTCTACCAAGTGGGCTACTCCCACATTGGCGGATGATGTTAGATGGTATGACGACAACAAGAGATCACCTAGGGTTTAATGGGGATCTCCAACGGTTGGTGTTTCATTGTGTTGCTGAAAGATTAGTCTACCTCAAGGTGAGGATCTTTGTCTATGTTTAGAAATATTTATGCATATGAATTTGTTATTGATGAATTATCTTTTTGTGTGACAGTTCATTAATAAAATGTTATCATGTATTTCTGGAGCTTCATAATCTTCTCTACAAAGAAATAGATCAAGAGTATATATCACGGTAACATTGTATATAAAGCTTTCCTTCCCAACTAAAGAGCCCATACTTCTTTAAAGAGAAATATGGCTTACGGTTTAGCAATAGGAATTAACCCTAACACTCAGGGGATGTTTGATGGCCTTTTAATGTCTTAACTATTTAGCATTCAGTGCGTTTGATTTGAAATAAATTAACCTCTTAATGATTCAGTTCACCACTTAACCATTCAGCACCAATACCATGTTGAATAAAAAATACATATCATTCGGACCTTAATTAAACCAAATGCTCTTAACTTGTTCAACATTTAATCATTCAAACCCTCTTAATCATTCGGACATCGTAACCATTCGACACTTAATGGTTGGTTCAGACACTAACAAACAGTAATTGTTTTTTTTTTCATTTGTGTATATAGTGATTATTTATAGATAGTATGACCTAAAAAAAAAAGGATGTCTTTTCTGCACAATGTTGTGAAATCTTAAAAATCCAACATAACACATAAACTTGATTCATGAATCTTTATTTTTGATTCTTCTTTTTTTATTATGAACAATTAAATTGTTTTTTAGGTTAAGGGATGAGTGATTGTACATGACTAATGTCACACCCCAACTGACGGCGGAATAACGTCGGGGCGCAACGCGACTGTTCATAACACGTGACGCTAGTTAAATTTCATAATTTAATCATGCCAAATTCAATACATGCTCAATTCAAATAGTTTTTATCATAGCATAACATAAATTAAACATTGTTTTAATTACTATACTAGGTCCGTAGCATCCTACATGTAGCATCAACTTCCCGCATTTCCTGCAACATGTATGAAAATAGAGTCAACAAAAAAGTTGGTGAGTAGACATAGGTTTAGACTATATGTAGTAAAATGAGACTATTGCGATTCATATGTCAAGGTAGATTCCAAGCATGTATGTATAAACATATGTATGATCAGGCCTTTGTTGACTTGACACTTGACTCGAAATTCAAGATTAGATTGAATAGGTTTCAATCATCCAAAGGCCCTCATTAGGGTCAAAACGATGGATGGGCGTCACCCAATAGATCTATTATTGTTACCATTGGCTCATAGAGTTAGTGATCATAGTAGAATTAAACTTCAAATAGTGCACACATAGAATCATAGTTTAACACAGATGACATTGTATCATACATATAGACATAGAGTTTGAATATGCAAGTTTTATGAAATAGAATTTGAAATTGAATATCATTTGCATGTTGCATCTAATAATTTGAAATGAAAAGGGCTACGAATACTCACATAGTATGATTTGATGATTGACTTCTTGATCGTAGTTTATACGAAAACTTATAACTCGGTTCCTATAACATAATGAGTTTCTTTTGAGTTTGTATACTTGCTATAGTTTATGTAGTTGTGTTTGTGTTGTGTATCAGGATTTTCTGAAAATAATTATGTCTTAACTTATATTTGAAATATTATTTTATAATACCTTGAAATTACTAAGTGTCACACCCCCAATTTTCAACTAACGGAATCATACCGTTTGGGAACGTGACAAACCAGGATCTCAGATCATTAGACATAACGAAGACCTCTATATGAATTTTCAAAACATACTTTGGTCTAAAACTGTAATATCAAAGTTTTCAAAGTTTGCGGAAGCGTTTTAAAACAATAACAAATGTAACAGTTGTAAAAGGTAAATTACAAAACCAAAATCCCAAATGTTCAATCCAAACAATAGAAATGTAAAAACATGCATGCGACTCGATCTCCTAGTCCATGCCTGCTTTCTTGTATACCTTAGCGTCCTGAGAAAACATGTAAATCAAGTCAACACAAAGGTTGGTGCATTACACAGGTTTAAGCACTCACAAATGTTGAAACCACAGTTTGAATATAAAGTTTGCAGATAACATAATCACACATGCATAGTCATGATAGCTAGTCATTTATACTATTTACATAAGTGGTCGACACCGAAGCTGACGATTGCATGCTATCGCATGTTTTGCCTTGCCACTATTGTCTAGCACAAACAATAGTAATGAGTGTTTGGTCAGTCAAACACCTGCGTAGATCCCATCTACCAAGTGAGGTTTGTTAAACCTAATAGATCTATTTCCAACTACCACGCTTTGCGCTACGGCAAACTAAACGGTTCGAAGTGTAAGGACTTGTAAATGCTATGTTGTCACATAATGTAAACAGCTAACTCATGCAAGTGATATGTATCCAAAAATGTTTGTTGCACATGTTTTCTCCCCCAAAACAGTTAAAATAAGAAAGGGGCCGTGTACGCACCTTTGATTGTTGCAGAATGATCAAACACACTTAAACTCGTGTAGAAAGTCCTCCTACGAAGAACCTGTGTTGTAACAATAACCTAGTGTTATTCGGATTGTTGTTTTGTGCTTGAAATCACATACATGTCAACACACGTATGTTAGAGTGTTAGGAATATGCATACGTGTGTACGCGTACCTTTAAAATCGTTTAAATAAAATCATATGGTCGTATATGATTTTATTTAAATAAACGTACTTATACGCGATTACGTTATCAGTCTAAAATGTGAATTTTATCATTTCAATATGTTCGGAATTTAATTCTGGTTCTAATGCAATTCGAACGAGTCGAATCGGAGTTAAAACGAATAAGTTATGACCAAAATACCAAAAATTGGTTTAAATGGCAAAAACCAGTGGAGCCCCGGATTCGAACCCGTGACCCTCCACTCCAAACACACCCTCCTTACCAGTCCAGCCCGCTAGGGTATCGCGTTAGTATTCCAAAATGAATTGTTTTAAACAGAACCCCAGCCGGTTCCCTCTTGTTCCCTTACCCGAATCAATCTATCCCCAATTGGACTTCAATTCGATTCTAATTAAGCCTAAAACCATAGGGTTTTGCTTCTATGGATCTAAAAGACTATGTAGGTGATTTTAATTCGAAAATGAACCACTATAACTCGATTAATTGGGTGTATAAACGTTCGAACTTGAGTTCACCCACTCCCCATTCAAATCGATTGAATTGATAATCTATTGTTATTGGATTCATAGGGTTTTCATTAAACCCTTGATTTCGACTCACTCTGCACAAATTAATCGAATTTTCATGATCTTTTTAACCAAGAACCCTAACCCGTTCCTAAGATGAATATTTGAAACCGGTTAACACCCAATTCAAAAGTTTTTGATAAAATTAACATAAGACTTACTTTAATCGAGGTCTTCTGATACTGTGGTATCATTTAATTCGATTTTTGAGCCCATTAGAATCAAATCCCCCAATTTCGTTTATAGATAAACCCTAGAACTCGATCATGATCAATTCGTTATTCTTAGCTGAGAGTAACCTAGGGATTTCATTCAATAGAACTCCACGAAGCTACTGCATGATTTAATTAGAGTTTGAAACACGTTTGAATTAAAATCCCCAAATCGGTTTCTCTAGAACCCTACAAACTTGAACTCTTAGAATTCAACGTTATATCATGAAATTGATACATTGTTTTCAATTAACAGAGAGTTTCGAAACTCTCTGTGATGTTTGATTTGAGTTTCGAATTCAATTAACTAGAAATCCCCAAAACGTTTAAACGAAGAACCCTAGAAATCAAAACTCCTAAAATTCGATGTTGAAACCCGAAATTACCATGTGGTTATCCTTATTCGGCCCTTTTAGGTTGTGTAGGGATGGATTCTTACCTGATTTGATGTCGAATTGAAGTGATTCGACTTGTGGGTGGAGTTTCGGCCAAGTCTTGATCGTGTTCTTCAACCCCGAACTTGTTGCTTCGAATTGTGATATGGAATAGCTTCTAATTAGGCCGACTAGAGGTTCTGAAGTTTCGATTTGATGTATTATGATCCAGTTGAACCAATTTGATAATGATTCAAAACGGTTTCGACTTTTGGTTTCCTTAAACCTTTAATTCGATCAACCATGATGCTAATAACGCTTGGTAACTGTTATAGATCATTAATATGTTGAGTAAAACAGTTCTAATTCAGTTATAATTGCTTGATAATGCTAATTTCGAATTTAGGTGAAGTTTTTGGACGAATTTTGACTTCCAAAAGTCAAAATTTAGTATTTCATCTAATTTCATGACTAATCCCCAATATTTAGTGCTTATACACATGTTTTGTTATATTCTAACCCTTGCAATTTGTTTTCGTACAATAACATCACATTTCGGTTAACAAAGTTGAACCAAAAATCCCGAATTGTCACTAATTGGGCCAATTGAACTATTATTGGCTAGGTTAATCCTTTTGGGCCTCATAAAATACAATTGGGCCTACCTTCTATCCATTTGGGCCTCATAAAGTACAATTGGGCCTACCTTCTATTTCCAATCTAGTGTCCAGCGAACCTTTTGTGATTTCGTTACTTTCGATTAACGAGGTTAATTCGAAAATACCGGATTGTCCATCATCCCCTTGTTGAAGGAATTTTCGTCCCGAAAATTAGTAAATTTTAGGAGTAGTTAGGAAACTACTTACGAGTTTAAATTGTACGTGTTAGTGTGGTTTGATCATTCCGTGTGCTTGTGTGTACTCACACACAAAATCTAATGCTTGCAACATCACAACTAAGTGTGATCGTTCAATGTGACTGTTTGCGTGTACACTAGTTAGTTACCTAACTGTGACTGTTTGTGTTTGATCATACTGTGCTGTGTAACCTCACACATAGTGAGTGTCTGTAACTGTTTGTACTATGCAACCCCGCACATAGCAAAATGTGTGTAACTAATCATGCATGTACTACCATAACATGTAACATATGAAATGTAGCACATAAAATGTATAAAATGTAATGTAGCACAAATGTTTGTAACAAAACCAATTGAATAAAGTGTTTGTGCTTACAGATTGAAATTTGCAGTGTTGATGTGTGAAGCATCACGTCATCCCCTTGTTGAAGGAAATTTCGTCCCGAAATTTAACGTGCGCTCTCAATGTTTGTAGTTGTTGTATTGAACAGATGAGGATACTTCTTCATCATTTGGTCTTCCCGTTCCCATGTGAATTCAGGACCACTTCTTGAATTCCACCGAACTTTGACTATCGGAATCTTGCTTTGCTTAAGTTGTTTGACCTCTCGGTCCATGATTTCTGCTGGTTCTTCAATGAATCGTAACTGTTCATCCACTTGTATTTCTTCCAATGGTACAATCAATGTCTCATTAGAAAGACATTTCTTTAAGTTCGATACATGAAAGACATCATGAACTCCACTGAGTTCCTCCGGTAGTTTGAGTTGATACGCAACCGGACCAATCCTTTTCAGGATCTCAAAAGGGCCTACGTACCGTGGACTAAGCTTCCCCCGTTTGCCGAATCGTATCACACCTTTCCAAGGTGATACCTTTAGAAGAACTCGGTCTCCTACTTGAAATTCCAATGGTTTACGACGCTTGTCAGCATAACTCTTTTGTCGATCCCGGGCCGCTGCCATACGGTTCCGGATTTGTACTATCTTCTCTGTCGTCTCGTGTACTAGTTCAGGACCTGTAATTTGACTGTCACCAATTTCAGCCCAGCAAACTGGTGAACGACATTTGCGACCATACAAAGCTTCAAACGGTGCTGCCTGAATACTTGTATGATAACTATTGTTGTAAGAGAATTCCACTAACGGTAAGTGATTTTCCCAGCTATCACCAAAGTCAATTACACAAGCTCGTGACATATCCTCGAGCGTTTGAATCGTACGTTCACTCTGACCGTCGGTCTGTGGATGATAGGCAGTACTCATATCCAAACGAGTTCCCAATGACTTATGGAGTGACTTCCAAAAATTTGAAGTGAATCGAGCATCTCGATCTGATATGATAGAAATTGGCACGCCATGTCGTGCTACCACTTCCTTGATGTAAATACGAGTCAGTTTCTCCATCTTGTCAGTTTCCTTGATTGCTAAGAAATGTGCAGATTTCGTTAATCGATCGACAATTACCCATATCGTATCACAACCACTCGGTGTACGGGGTAACTTAGTAATGAAGTCCATCGAAATCTGTTCCCATTTCCACATCGGTATCTCTGGTTGTTGCAGTAAACCAGATGGATTCTGGTATTCAACTTTGACTTTCGAACAAGTCAAACATTTGCTAACGTACTTAGCAATGTCAGCTTTCATGTGAGGCCACCAATACAGTGCCTTCAAGTCATGATACATCTTGTCTCATCCCGGATGGACTGAATACCTGGACTTGTGTGCTTCATCCATCACGAGTTCCCTTAAACCACCATACAAAGGTATCCAAAGTCGATTAATGAAATAACGAATTCCATCAGGCTTAACATCCAATTGTTCTTCCATTCCTCGTAAGGATTCCTATACCAAGTTTTCCTTTTTCAAAGCCTCGAGCTGAGCACTGCGTACCTTGTCAGGTCAGGTAAGTCAGTATGTGTCATCATCATAAGTGCGCGAACCCGTCTTGTTGAAGTATCTTTTCTGCTTAAAGCATCAGCTACCACATTAGCTTTTCCCGGGTGATACTTAATCGCGCATTCGTAATCGTTCAACAACTCAACCCATCGTCGTTGTCTCATATTAAGCTCCTTCTGATCAAAGATATGTTGCAAACTCTTATGATCAGTGTAAATAGTACACTTAGTTCCATACAAGTAATGCCTCCAAATCTTCAAAGCAAAAACCACTGCTCCTAACTCCAAGTCATGAGTAGTGTAATTCTTTTCGTGTGGTCGTAGTTGTCTTGAAGCATAAGCAATCACTTTATCACGTTGAATCAACACACATCCCAAACCCTGTGCAGATGCATCACAATACACCACAAAGTCTTCCATCCCTTCCGGTAAGGACAGAATCGGTGCACTGCAGAGTTTCTGTTTCAATAATTGGAATGCAGCTTCCTGTTTATCCGTCCAGTTATACTTCGTTCCCTTGTGCGTAAGAGCTGTAAGTGGTTGAGCGATCTTTGAGAATCCCTCAATGAATCGTCGATAGTAACCCACCAAACCAAGGAATTGTCGTACCTCGGTAGGGGTCTTTGGTGCTTCCCAGTTCTTAATCGCTTCAATCTTTGTTGGATCAACATGTATGCCCTTTTCGTTGACTATATGACCCAAGAATTGTACTTCTCGCATCCAGAAGTCACATTTCGAGAACTTAGCGTACAATTGTTCCTGCTTCAATAATTCCAACAACAATCGAAGATGTTTAGCGTGTTCCTCCTCAGTTTGAGAATAGATGAGTATGTCATCAATGAAAACAATGACAAACTAATCAAGGTAAGGTTTACAAACACGATTCATGAGATCCATGAATACAGCTGGAGCGTTTGTCAACCCAAATGGCATGACCAAGAACTCATAATGGCCATAGCGCGTCCTGAATGCTGTCTTTGGAATATCCTCCTCCTGAACTCTTAGCTGATGATAACCCGATCTGAGATCAATCTTCGAGTAGTAACTCGAACCTTGCAACTGATCGAACAGATCGTCAATTCTGGGTAACGAATACCGGTTTTTGATAGTAACCTTGTTAAGTTCCCGGTAATCGATACACATACGGAAAGTCCCGTCCTTCTTCTTAACAAACAAAACTGGAGCTCCCCACGGTGAAAAACTAGGTCGTATGAAACTCTTATCCAACAACTCTTGCAATTGTGTAGATAATTCTTGCATCTCAGACGGTGCAAGTCGATAAGGCGCCCTAGCTATCGGTGCTGCATCTGGTGTAAGGTCGATTCGGAATTCCACCTGTCTGATAGGCGGTAATCCCGGTAAGTCTTCTGGAAATACTTTCGGAAATTCACAAACTACTGGAATGTCTTCAATCTTCTTCTCAGCTACCGGCTTCTCAGTTATAAGTGCTATAACTGCTGTATGACCTTTCCGCAGACATTTGTGTGCTTTCATACAAGATATGAGACGCAGTGGCGTACTGCTCTTCTCGCCTTGTACATACAATGTCTCTCCATGTGGAAGAGGTATACGAACGATCTTTTCATGGCACACTATTTCAGCCTGGTTTTTGGATAACCAGTCCATGCCAATGACTACATCAAAACTGCCTAAAGCAATAGGCATAAGATCAATTTCTAATGTTTGACCCATCAAATCAAGGATACATCCCTTAAGAATATGTTCCACTATAATTAACTTGCCATCAGCTAATTCTACAGTGTATGGACTATCTAAGGCAGTGGGACTAACATTTAGCAACTTAGCAAGTGAACTAGATACAAAACTCCGGTCGGCACCAGTGTCAAATAACATAGAGGCATAGTGATTATTTAAGAGGAACGTACCCGTAACAATGTTGGGATCCTCCCGTGCTTGACGTCCTCCAATCACAAACGCCCTGCCCCTAGCACCATTGTTGTTGTTGTTGTTGTTATTGGTGCCATTGCCGTTACCATTGCCGTTGCCATTTGCATTGTTATCCCTGCCTTTCTTGAGTTGTGGGCAATCCTTTTTAAAGTGCCCCATCTTACCACACTCAAAACAACCCTTTTGTGCGTTGTTCTGGTTGTTATTCTGATTGTTGGAATTGTTTTGCAGCTCCCCACGGCAATCCTTAGCTGCATGTCCAACTTTACCACACCGTTGGCACTTAACTTTATCACACTGATTTCCCGCATGATGAAATCCACACCTGTTGCACTTTGGATGTTTACCAATATAACCCCCTGACGATGATGACTGTTGACCACTATTCGAATTGTGATAAGACTTGTTTGAATCCTGCCTTCGATTCTGCTGAAACGGCTGTTGGTTAAAATTCTTGGTGTTGCTGCTTTCCCACTTCCTCCTGTGGTCACCTACCTTAGTAGCTGATGTTCGTTTAGGCAGAGTCCCCTGTAACACTGCCTGATCAGTCAGTTGGTGCGCTAAACGAACAGCTTGCTGAATCGTTGTAGGATTTGCAGAAGTGACCAATCCCTGGATTTGAGGCACCAATCCCCCGATGTACCTCTCTATCCACTTACTGGCTGAAGTAGCCATATGAGGTAGAAGTCTGGCCAGTTCATGTGATCGAGTCATGTACTCCTCGATGTTTGACCCCTCCATCTTGAGATGCCAATACTCCTCCTCTAGTTTCTGCATCTCACTGCGAGGACAGTACTCCTCTTGCAGTAAAGTCTTGAATCCATTCCAGGTTAAGGCGTTGGCCTCACCCAATCCCAAAGTCTGAACATTCGAGTTCCACCAAGTCAATGCTGGACCCTCCAACGTTCCAGTAGCATACTTTACCTTATTCTCCTCAGGACAGTTGCACATTTCAAAAACGGACTCCGCTTTCTCAATCCATCGAAGGAGTCCAATGGCCCCCTCCGATCCTTTGAAGTTATGTGGCTTACAGTCCAAGAACATCTTGAACGTGCACGCCTGTGGGTTCACCAGTCCCCCTGCCGGACCATGTGGCCCTATGGTGTGTGTCTGAACGTAGTTTGCGATTGCCTCCGCGACCCTGTTATTAATCAGCTCATTGAGCTCAGCAACTGTCATGTGAATGTTCTCCTCAGCCATTATCTTCCTAGTTAAAAGAAGTGTTAGAGCGTTATCAAAGTCCAAGGTGACATGCGTAAACAATTCAACAAACAACAAACATGTAATATAGAAATCAATACAACTGTTGGCAATAAGTAAAAATTTTCAATAGATAATAATCTGATTTGAGTACAATACTTTTAAAATCAAAACATAAATTTTCCAAACATCTAATGTAGGGACAAAACCCGCCCCTAATAAGTCTAACTAAATCAGTCCTCTGGATCATCGATAGTGGATTCAGGATCAGAATCAACAGCTGGTGCTGGTTCTTCCCCTTCCTCCTCTTCATCCTCTTCATCCTCTTCTTCATTCTCCGAGACCACCAAATCTTCCAAGGCTACAAGTCTGCCTTCCAGAATCTCAGCTCGGTTCTCAGAAGCTTGAAGAAGACCAGTCAACTGGATGATCTCATCTCGCATCTCATTAACCAGGTTGGCAAGGTTATCTTGTCTTTCATTCGCATCCCAGAGTTCCCGAACATTGTACTCAATCCTATCATTTGCCCAGTACAAGTCCTCACGTAGTTTGGCAATCTCCTCAGAGTCAGTCCGTTGCCTCTTAGGCTCAGGAACATCCAACGCAGGTGGTGGATGAGTAGAAGGTCCCTCAGCAGGAATCTCCTGAGTACCCTCAGCTGGCTCCTCCTCCGGATCCTCATCCGGATCCTCATCCGGGTCCTCCTCCGGATCCTCCTCCGGGTCCTCATCCAGGTCCTCCTCCGGATCCTCCTCCGGGTCCTCATCTCGATCCTCCTCCGGATCTGAGTCATCTCTCTCAGATGGTGGAGGAGATGGGATAGGTGGTGCTGGTGATGATGGTGGTGCTGGAACTACCGGCTCCTCATCCTCCGAATCATCAATGTATATGTATGGTACTGATGATGAAGATGCCATGTCTGTTACATAATACCATATGTAAGTGCAGTGCCATGGAATGTGTAAGCAATTCTATTACATAATGCCGTATGTAATTTCTAAGTAATATGTGTAAGTATGCGTGTCTAATGTCTAACAGTTATAGTCTAAGTCTACAAATGCAAACCTAGTTCGCTATAACCAATGTCTCTGATACCAATCTGTCACACCCCCAATTTTCAACTAACGGAATCATACAGTTTGGGAACGTGACAAACCAGGATCTCAGATCATTAGACATAACGAAGACCTCTATATGAATTTTCAAAACATACTTTGGTCTAAAACTGTAATATCAAAGTTTTCAAAGTTTGCGGAAGCGTTTTAAAACAATAACAAATGTAACAGTTGTAAAAGGTAAATTACAAAACCAAAATCCCAAATGTTCAATCCAAACAATAGAAATGTAAAAACATGCATGCGACTCGATCTCCTAGTCCATGCCTGCTTTCTTGTATACCTTAGCGTCCTGAGAAAACATGTAAATCAAGTCAACACAAAGGTTGATGCATTACACAGGTTTAAGCACTCACAAATGTTGAAACCACAGTTTGAATATAAAGTTTGCAGATAACATAATCACACATGCATAGTCATGATAGCTAGTCATTTATACTATTTACATAAGTGGTCGACACCGAAGCTGACGATTGCATGCTATCGCATGTTTTGTCTTGCCACTATTGTCTAGCACAAACAATAGTAATGAGTGTTTGGTCAGTCAAACACCTGTGTAGATCCCATCTACCAAGTGAGGTTTGTCAAACCCAATAGATCTATTTCCAACTACCACGCTTTGCGCTACGGCAAACTAAACGGTTCGAAGTGTAAGGACTTGTAAATGCTATGTTGTCACATAATGTAAACAGCTAACTCATGCAAGTGATATGTATCCAAAAATGTTTGTTGCACATGTTTTCTCCCCCAAAACAGTTAAAATAAGAAAGGGGCCGTGTACGCACCTTTGATTGTTGCAGAATGATCAAACACACTTAAACTCGTGGAGAAAGTCCTCCTACGAAGAACCTGTGTTGTAAAAATAACCTAGTGTTATTCGGATTGTTGTTTTGTGCTTGAAATCACATACGTGTCAACACACGTATGTTAGAGTGTTAGGAATACGCATACGTGTGTACGCGTACCTTTAAAATTGTTTAAATAAAATCATATGGTCGTATATGATTTTATTTAAATAAACGTACTTATACGCGATTACGTTATCGGTCTAAAATGTGAATTTTATCATTCCAATATGTTCGGAATTTAATTCTGGTTCTAATGCAATTCGAACGAGTCGAATCGGAGTTAAAACGAATAAGTTATGACCAAAATACCAAAAATTGGTTTAAATGGCAAAAACCAGTGGAGCCCCGGATTCGAACCCGTGACCCTCCACTCCAAACACACCCTCCTTACCAGTCCAGCCCGCTAGGGTATCGCGTTAGTATTCCAAAATGAATTGTTTTAAACAGAACCCCAGCCGGTTCCCTCTTGTTCCCTTACCCGAATCAATCTATCCCCAATTGGACTTCAATTCGATTCTAATTAAGCCTAAAACCATAGGGTTTTGCTTCTATGGATCTAAACGACTATGTAGGTGATTTTAATTCGAAAATGAACCAATATAACTCGATTAATTGGGTGTATAAACGTTCGAACTTGAGTTCACCCACTCCCCATTCAAATCGATTGAATTGATAATCTATTGTTATTGGATTCATAGGGTTTTCATTAAACCCTTGATTTCGACTCACTCTGCACAAATTAATCGAATTTTCATGATCTTTTTAACCAAGAACCCTAACCCGTTCCTAAGATGAATACTTGAAACCGGTTAACACCCAATTCGAAAGTTTTTGATAAAATTAACATAAGACTTACTTTAATCGAGGTCTTCTGATACTGTGGTATCATTTAATTCGATTTTTGAGCCCATTAGAATCAAATCCCCCAATTTCGTTTATAGATAAACCCTAGAACTCGATCATGATCAATTCGTTATTCTTAGCTGAGAGTAACCTAGGGATTTCATTCAATAGAACTCCACGAAGCTACTGCATGATTTAATTAGAGTTTGAAACACGTTTGAATTAAAATCCCCAAATCGGTTTCTCTAGAACCCTAGAAACTTGAACTCTTAGAATTCAACGTTATATCATGAAATTGATACATTGTTTTCAATCAACAGAGAGTTTCGAAACTCTCTGTGATGTTTGATTTGAGTTTCGAATTCAATTAACTAGAAATCCCCAAAACGTTTAAACGAAGAACCCTAGAAATCAAAACTCCTAAAATTCGATGTTGAAACCTGAAATTACCATGTGGTTATCCTTATTCGGCCCTTTTAGGTTGTGTAGGGATGGATTCTTACCTGATTTGATGTCGAATTGAAGTGATTCGACTTGTGGGTGGAGTTTCGGCCAAGTCTTGATCGTGTTCTTCAACCCCGAACTTGTTGCTTCGAATTGTGATATGGAATAGCTTCTAATTAGGCCGACTAGAGGTTCTGAAGTTTCGATTTGATGTATTATGATCCAGTTGAACCAATTTGATAATGATTCAAAACGGTTTCGACTTTTGGTTTCCTTAAACCTTTAATTCGATCAACCATGATGCTAATAACGCTTGGTAACTGTTATAGATCATTAATATGTTGAGTAAAACAGTTCTAATTCAGTCATAATTGCTTGATAATGCTAATTTCGAATTTAGGTGAAGTTTTTGGACGAATTTTGACTTCCAAAAGTCAAAATTTAGTATTTCATCTAATTTCATGACTAATCCCCAATATTTAGTGCTTATACACATGTTTTGTTATATTCTAACCCTTGCAATTTGTTTTCGTACAATAACATCACATTTCGGTTAACAAAGTTGAACCAAAAATCCCGAATTGTCACTAATTGGGCCAATTGAACTATTATTGGCTAGGTTAATCCTTTTGGGCCTCATAAAATACAATTGGGCCTACCTTCTATCCATTTGGGCCTCATAAAGTACAATTGGGCCTACCTTCTATCCATTTGGGCCTCATAAAGTACAATTGGGCCTACCTTCTATTTCCAATCTAGTGTCCAGCGAACCTTTTGTGATTTCGTTACTTTCGGTTAACGAGGTTAATTCGAAAATACCGGATTGTTACCCTAAGTGTCAAATATTAGAAAATTTCGTCATTTTAATGACATATATTGGAACTTTTACCATTTTGCTTAGCAACTTCAAAATTCATTAATTATATCAACATATATAAATATATTTACAAGTATATACATATATCACATCGTTCTAGTGTGTGTATTTATACATGTGAAAATAATTAATATTTAGGTAGAAATGTTAAAGTTTATAAAATTGTTTTTTTTACAGATTTTGTCCGGTTTGTTCGGATGAAATTTAAAAATAGAAATCGTTGGAATAAAATTATGAGCATTTACAGTCTACTATTTAAGTTGTTTTGAACAACTTTCATATAGAAAACTTTTAGTGATTTTGCTCTTAAATGGGTCAAAACAGTCACACAAGTATAAATCCTTGAAGTTTCTGTTTTAGCGTATTTAGTCCAGTGAGTTTGGATTTGTTTTTCGCATAGTAAACCTTTGAGTTAAAATATGAAACTATCCGGTCTACTATTTTAAGATGTTATGAACAACTTGCATTTAGAAAAGTTTTTTATGATTCGGACCTTAGATAGGTCAAAACAACAGCACAAGTCAGCGGGTACAAATCTGCACACTAATCTTGTGAAGGCTGTTTGGGGTATCATTTGGTCAAGTTAGAAGCTATATAAGTAGTTAATGGAAAGGTAACACAATGAACTTAGTCATTTAACTTGAGTTTGTTCAGTTTAAAGTTGTTATTACTATTTTATGACTTGTTGAAGTCATGACAACATTCTGCCAAAATTTTGGAATCAAGATTATTACTTAATAAAAGTTTCACCAAGCTTTAAATCACCAAACGTCCATGTAATGGGACTAAGAATGTGAAATCATTCATTGGCCTCAGCTAGGGTTTTTAGACTATTCCAAACTTGGATTCATATGTGTATATATACGTATACATGCATGCATGTATACATAATATCCTTACACACACATACTCGTGTATGTATATATGCATGCATACACTCATCCAAGAGTAAATCTAAAATAAAATGGATGGTATACCTTAGTATATGATGGAAGAACAGTAATACTTGAGAAAAAAAACTAGCTTGCTTTCCCTTTCTTGTGTTGTTCTTGATGAAAAATGAAAATAATATGGAGGATGATCACAATGAAGAAAGACTATAGAAATGGTGATGTTGTAAGTGGGTGGTGTAAATTTTTGTGGTGATATCTCACTCTTATTTATATTTCTCAAGGAGATGAAGGTCCATGCATGATCTTGAGTGATATGGAGGTTGAGTGTTGTCATGGTTGAATGAAGATGGATGATAGTGGAGTGTAGGTGTGGGTAAATGAAAGATGGATTTGACGGTGGAGTATGAAGATAGTTTATTTATTTATTTTTATTATGTCTTTTCCTTTTTGGTTATTTACAGATTAAAACTAATATAATCTGAGTATTACGGTGTTTAAATCTTGTACCGGGTAATTATTTTATAAACGATTTTTATTCATAAATTATTAAATTATTAAAACTTGCTAAAATAATTAAATTTTAGTTAACAATATTGGATGATGTTTGATTTATTGTGTTGGTTTTAACTGTGTAAAACACAGGTATAGTCTGTTGTCTGTAAATTTACCGGTAACAATATTGGATGATGTTTGGTTCATTGCGTTGGTTTTAACCGAGTAAAACACAGGTATAGTCTGTTGTCTGTAAATTTACCGGGTAAAGTTTTAGTTCATGGCTTTTCCTTGTCAATTTAAATTCATCACTTATGATTTATTATTTTATACTAAACTAAACGTATTGAATAATTTTACTAACCGAGTTGTCAGATAGTTTACCGAAGTATAAAATTATCAAATGCAAAAATTACGCATGTTAAAAGAGATATACTTTGCTAGACTTCAAATAAAAATTAATTTATTAGGTTTTTTAACATAACCAACATCTTCAACTTTAAATACATTAACGGTGTTAAATAAGTCAAACTTGAAAATTTGATGGATATCACAACTAAAAAGCATATTCTTTATACTTTTGAACCAAATTCTTTAGAAACATCTAATAAAATTAAAGGGGAATTGTATTTTACTTTTATGCAGAGTAAAGATTCAATATTCAGACCCCGCCGAGGAGACGGTTAATGTGATCATAAGAATGTTGTTAATTCAGTACAAATATACTTTAGGCCTGTAAACGAACCGAACAGTTCATGAACTGTTCGGCGGGAAGTTCGTTTACGTTCGTTTATTTTATAAATGAACGAACACGAATACACCTAGTGTTCGTTTATTTGTGTTCGTTTATGTTGTTATTTAACTATCTGATTTACGAATGATGTGTATTTACATTTAAGAGATTTGTCATTTGTGTTCGTTTATGCTTATTCAATTGTGTTCGTTTATGTTTGTTCAATAGTGTTCATATTCGTTTATGATTGTTCAATAGTGTTAAATAATGTTCATTTATGTTTGTTCGTTTATTTTGGTTTGATTGTGTTCATTTATGTTATGAACAGTTCGTTTAATTTATTAATGAACGAAAACAAACGAACATGAACATATTCATTTTCTTAATAAACGAACAAGAACACAAAATTCATGTTCATGTTTGTTCGGTTCGTTTACAGACCTAAATATACTTGTTAAATAAAGGATTTAGTGTATTATATGGATTGGTTATACCATTTGGGTGAAATTGACCAATGTGACCAGCTCAAGCGTTTTTTTATGTAATATTTGTTTTATTCTATTTGTTGGAGATGAAAGTAGGGTGTTTAGTTTTCGAATCGGACTCGAAAAAATCGAAATTTGATTCGAAAATCACCAAATCGAAATTTGATTCGAATTTTCGTATTCTATTCGAATCAAAATTCGAACCGAAATTCGAACAAAATTATTTATGTATATTTTTATTATATATACACAAATAGTTATTATATTTAAAAATTAGGTTTTTTTAGTTAAGAAGTTTAGTTTAGAAAAACTGAAGGGCTATTACACAAATGTCGACCCAATTATATAATACCTATAATTTTATTAATTTGAATGTTATCACTAGTATTACAACTTAAATATTAGTTATTTGATAATTACATGTTTATAGTGTATTTGATATTTTGAATGCATAAACATTTGTAGAAATTATAAACAATTTTTTTAATTAAATTTGAATCAAACCAATTCCAATTCGATTCGAATTCGAATGCTCTTAAAAAAATTAAATTCGAAATCATTCGATTCGAAATATTCGAGTTATTCGAAATTCGATTCGATGAACACCCCTAGATGAAACATAACCTGAATGTAGCACAATATTATGTGTTTGTCTCAATTTGGGTGCTTTTTTTTGTCTTCTTTGATGTTTGAAGGACACATTTTTTGAAATATGTTTAGTAATAAAACATAACCTGAATCACTTTGTAATTTTGGCTAGTAATTCATTACTAAGCTTATACAATCACTTTTTCTTCTTTGATAGCTGTTTTGGGTGTTTTTTTGTTTGATGCTTGAAAGAAGACAAAAGACACATTTGTGCCTATTCATTTGTGCCGACGAAAAATGTCGTAGGGAAAGACCCCGACGGGTCAGATCAAGTTTCTTGTAGTGATTGGACACGGTTTGTGAACTAATTATGTATAGCTAGTGGTTTACAATCAAATTTTGACACTTTTTACCTATCTACTAATGACTTACATGCATTGTTATTTAATCAAATATATATAAAATAGAACTGCTAATATAGACTTTTTAGTTAAAAGCCATTGATCAGTGTTTTAACACAAACTTGATACTTTATGTGTTTGCAAGACACCCACGCACTAGCTAAATCGAACTTCATGTGCTTATTATAGGTTTTTTTTCTCTCCTAATTCACATTTTCACTTGGTAATTTTTGAACTATTTCTCTTAACATCACTTACTTGTATATATAGAAGTACCTAAAATCTTTAGATCGCACATCCATGAATTCTGGCCCTGTTGCTTTGCAATTGAGGTAAAGAAGTCCTAAAAATATGTTAACTCTTTTTGTTGTAAAGGTAGGAATTGATTTCTAAATTGATCCTAACGATCACTTTACAAGTAATAATTTCTTCTAGAAAATGACGTGATTAGTGAAAATTTGATATGAAAATCAAGATCAAGAGAGTTTGGTAAGCTATAACTTCTCAAAGAACTTGATTTTATTCTCAATGGCGGATGTAGGTAGAGACATGTGGGTTCACCGGAACCCACCGCGTCTCGAAACGTTTGTAGGACAATTTTTTCGAAAGGTTTAAAAGGTAGGGTGAACCTATTAATATTTTAAGAGTGAAACCTATACCTGGCAAAAATGGGCGGGTTGGGTCGGGTTGGGTAACAGGTCAGAATGGGTTTGGGTCAGGATGGGTGCGGGTTAGAACGGGTTTTAAGCAAAATCATTTCGGGTCTAAATGAATTGTTCTTAAAAAACATCAATTTTAGTTTAACTTAAGAAGTGTTATAAGTAAACAAATAGTCTATTTAGATAATTTTTAGTGATTTTTTCATTAAATTTGTTATTAATCAATATTAAATGTTTCAATCCAATGCATTTACATACTTTTTTGTTACCCGTCTTGACCCGCATTGTGTTTAAGTGCTACCCATCCCAACCCATTCCATATTATGATGTTACCCATTTCAACCCATTATCCTACAATTGTTTATCCAAACCAACACATTTCCTTTAACATGGGTAAGAATTGCCACCTCTAGTGAAACCTTATTGTAATTTTTCTCCAACAGTTTGTCAACTTGAATGGATTAAGTAATATTTGTTAGAGACTTCTCGACAATCAATTCTTGGATTTCTATAGGATCGTGTTAAAATCAATTTCCGAAATCAATAATTCTTCCAAAATTTTGTTTAGCTTTCGAGGTGTTGCCCCTTGACCCCTACTTGCTGGCCGGACAAAGGGACCGCTACAAGGAGCTCAGCCCCTTAGACCCCGCCAAGATCGCTGCCCCTAGGTCCCCCCCCCCCCCCGCAAAGGGACGTGACTCCCTTGACTCCCGTTTGGTTCGGAGATCAGAAATCTTAATTGAGTGTTCGCTCCACACCTCCGAACTCTTTAATGACGATGTTTTTTTAATTATTAACTTAAAATATATCACACATTTATTATGTGATGAATATTACAAGACCCGAACCGTCAAACCGACCCATAAATTTTTATCTTCGGTTTCATCTAATTGAAGCGTTTGAAAATAGCGAACCCACTGGAAAAAATTCCTGGATCCGCCACTGTTTATTCTATAGACAAAAATTTTGTGAATAATGAGTTCCGGTCAAGTTTGATATTTTTTTTTTAAATTGGTATGCCAGTTATACATTAACTATAATGCTCGCTCTGCATCACAATTTTTTTAACTCAACTCACATGCTTCATTTAAAGGTAAGCTCTTGGGTTTACAACATTATTTTTATGTAATTATATATTGATGCATCACCTCTATGTTCAAATGCTTCATTTCTCACTTCAATGTATTACAATTCCAATTTCGTTTGTTCAAATGCTTCATTTCTCATTTGGATGGATTACAGTCGCAATCTTGATGCTATTTATATTTCACTAATTATTAAACTAATATAGTATAATCCATTTTTGGAAACCACTTCAATGAGTCCCAACTATAAAGCTTTTGGTAAAAAGCAATTTATTTTTCCTTCTCAAAAACAACACAATCACAAAAGTTTCTCGCCGCAACACGCAAGAGAAACCTCTAAAGAATCAATTAGCCATTTGTCATTAATGAAATCACACGCCAACACCCTGTCAATTTCGATCAACTTGCTTCCGACATAAAAGTGAAGTTCTTGCCTCCCATCATGTATTCTAGTAAACCCGCTTATCTTAGCTTGAACAAACAAACTTACTCATTATATTCACACTCTTAAGTGGGGTCTGGGAGAAGGATAAAGACAAACATTACCACTATCCTAGTTAAGATAGAGAGGCTGCTCCGAATGAGTGTCTGGCTCAAAGTTATCGTTTGAAATTAATCATTACAACATTTTTAACGTTATTTTCACAAAAATAAGTAAAATAACGTTAAAATTAGTGCAATTTCACTTTTGTCCTTTGAGGGCTCACACATATATACATTACATACGTGCACTGCAAATTGGACAATTAGCTTAAAATTCATAGCAACATTATAGTCAAAATTTAAATTCACGCGTTCATTCGGTGATTGTGCTTGTCAAAGTCACCCATGTGAGTTTTTTGAGGATCAACAGCTCATCTCATAGATCCCTTCTCTTATATGGGTCGTTTGGGTATAAATATTTATTTTAAAGATTTCCTCTGCATTTAGATCAAGTAATTTCTTTTTCTCTATTTGCATAATCGGTTTTAGTTTTCTTTGGGTTATTAATCTTTTATCTTTTGTTTATGTGCTACTTGTTATATTACTATGTTACAGGCCTGAGTAATGTCTAGTCAATATTAGATGCAATTGAGGTTGTCTTGTGCCTGGACCTGTAAACCCTTTATCTTGGGGAATCATCGGGATCATCCAACAATTGTCTCGAATCAGCTATGGGTTCCATCCCTTTTTTTGTCTCTTCCAATGGGTTCTCAGGGTCATAAGGGGTGATGATTTGTCTTCTGTCACTTGTTTGTCCTTATATCCGCCGAATTGTCCACCCTCTCATCGAGGGTTTTGGAGAGAGAGAAAGAGAGAAAAGTGAAATGCAGGAAACGCAAACTTCTAAAGAATTTTTTTCTTAGTTGTTTTAGAAACTTTTGGAAAATATGTTTGATAACTAGCAAACTCAAATGTTTAGCATGGTTTAAGTGGGAGTGTCTTTGAAAATTTGACAATCACATTCTGCCACATCATATTCCTTGTTAAATGATAATAGTATACACATAGCACTCACTTATCCATTTCCTATTATTTTTCTAAACACAAAAAAAACTATAAAATGCAACATGCAGGGCCTCCACCATTTATTGTAAAATTAGGCAACGAGCTAGGGTCCTATATTTTTTGGGGCCTCATTTTAAAACGAGTTTTGAGCCACTATGATATGATGATATAAGGCTTAATTTTTTAGATCTTATTACTATTTATTTGATCGACAAAGAAGAAATAATGAAAACCAAAATAAAACCCTTATTTCTAATATAGAGTAAACAAGTCATGCATGGACAAACAGTACATGAGAAGCTATAGGGTATTTGCACACACATGTATGTATCAATGTATGTATTGTCACACCCAACCGACGACATAATCGTCGGGGCGCGATTGCGAATGCTCAAAAGCTCATGGTGCTATGTTAAAGTTTCAATATTAAAACATCTATATTAATTTATTCAAACAAAACATTCAATAACATACAACAGTTCAAAACAATTTACAAATAAAATACTAAACAGTGTTTTAATTAACTAGATCTTCTAAACCTAATATATGTCTTCGTCATATATGTCTTTATCTTAACCTGTTACATATGTAAAATAAAAGGGTCAACTATTTGCATAGTTGGTGAGAAATTCAACACAAATTAATATAATACGTATAAAAAGATGCAAAACTATTAAACTATGTAAAACTAGATCTAAAGCATATTTAGTTTCAAGTATAATGTTTAAGCACAAAGCAAGAATCCAAACAAATGATATTAAAAAGCTTAAATCAAGACTAGCTAGGTCTTTGACTTAAACAATGTAAATCATAATGTTTATGTTTGTGTACAATTTACCGTTTCGACACAATACATAAATTATTGCGAATAATGTAGCCACATTCTTAGGCTATTATGTACTAGTATATGTTTGATGTATGAAATGTCTTATAACCTAGTTCCCACATAACATTTAGCACATAAATTCAAATAACATCTAAATCATGCCTACTAAGCATAAGAGTTTGCATCATGCATGTGTTTTTGACTGTGAATATGTTTGTGTATAAAGCATATGTAATATCCCAAAAAAGTTTATAAAATGTAAAAGGTGAGTAAGAATTAACTCATATTAATGATGCTCGAGGAAACTTAGTATAATGAAAAAGAATCAAGATCAAAAATTGTATCAAACTGGATGTCTTGAGTTTTAACTTATGAGATCAGACAAGAGCTCAAAGAAACAAGTATACGATCCAAATGCAAACGTGGTTCAACCTAGTCAAACAAATGCAACGAGGATGGGTAAACATTATGCTAGGCATAGCGAAATGAGCAAACATCATAGGTCGAACTCGTTGGGCCTAACGAGCCTCTACAAGACCACACCAACTCTAAAGGCGGCGTAATCAAGGCTAACGAAACGAGCCTAATGCCCCTTAACTAAGAACATAAGCTCAACTACTTAGACTAAAAAAACAATGAATAAATAAATAATGAAGAGAAGAAAAAGAAAAAGAAAATTACCTCAAAGAAGCTTTATAGACGAGACGATCTCAAAGGTCAGCACCTCCTAATCAAGAACATCAAATAAAACTACTACTTCAACATCCCAATGGATGTTGCACTTGTGGAACCACAAAAATTTGGTTATTCCACTTGTTCATACTCAAATAGGAGTTGAAAACTATAAAAGACCAAACAAAGATATTTATAGGTGTTCAAAGGGGAAAAATATTGGTTTCTTGGGAGATATGAGATGGTTTTTAGGGAGGGTTCGCGTCTTGCAATCATCAACAAACATCAAACATGTTTTCGTGATTCCCGCTTTCCGCTTCGTTATAACTCTGTTTCATGTGCGGTTTTCATCCAAGTTCATCTTTTTCGGAGTACTATCATATGAAAGAGAGTATGGTGTCGAGAATCGTGTTTAAACTTTGGATCATGGTTTGAGTCAAGGGTTACGTTCTCAAATTTTTGTTTGTGATTCTTGCTTCGTTTGAGCTCGGTTTTATGCACCAATTGAACCTAGTTACGCCTTATTTACTAGTATATCTAGAAGATTTGAGTTGTTCAAAATGTTATTTTGAGGGTGAGGAAATGTTGGCAAGATAGTCACCACAAAGTTATCTGATACCAAAACAGAGAATTTAACATGTAGAGCTTCTTATTTTCTATCCTTTACATCTAAGCCTTCTAAAAAAATAATGTCCTATCTTAGGATGTGTATATAATATAGTTTGGATGATAAGAAGGTCGGGATATGAGTTTTAGGTGTGTTCACGAAGTCTCCAACGTTTTTGATCAACCCTAAGTCTTAGTCCTTGATAGATGGGTCAAGATAAACTGAATCAGATGTCGAAGGAGAAGGATAAAGGAAGACAAAATTTGGTAGGATTAGTCTCTGTGGTTATGGCTTTCTTTCATTTCTAATCTAAAGATTATCAGGTTAGGTTTACGTTTAGGTCTCGAAAATTGTAAGATTGGTCCGTTAAAGTTTGTAAGTTAACTTTTTAAATTAAAACCTTCATAAAAGCTTACACTTTATTTTTAACATTCATAACCTTATATTTTATATAAACTTAATTAATTTAAATAAGTAAAATCTTTTATTCATTTTTTTGTTAATAAAATGTATATAATGTATATATACATATATTTATGAATTGTAACATAGTTAGCTTGAGATAAATTCTACGTAATTGTTCTAATTTTGAGATGTGTCAAAATTGTTTGCCTAAATCCATCATTGGAATTTCTCAAATGTGACATTTATTATGTATGTATGTATGTATGTATATGGTTGATGATTTAGGTGTTATTTAATAAAAAAAAATTGCATTTTGGGATTGTAATGAGATTAGCCTATCTCAAGCCGTAAAATGGTTACATTGTTTCGGTTTTAATTTTTAATGGGCTCAAAAAGCCTAAAACCAAAAAAAATAAAACCAAAAAACACAAACAATAAACCAAACCGGAATCAAAACATTAATAATGGTTTGGTTTGGTTCGAATTTTAATTTTAAATGTTTGGTTTTAGGTTTTCGTTATTCAAAAACCGTTATTTACAATTTGGTTTATGGTTTTACCTAAAAAGCGTAAAAACCAGATTGTAAGCATTTCTAATAAAGGGTCGCCTAAGCTGGCAATGGAACACATGAATGAAAGAGACGTAGGAAAAGAATGCAAGTTCTCGAATGGATGAAGGGCCTTGGATTTTAATTCTGCATAGGGCCTTAAAATCAGTTGAGTCATCCTCGCTACATGTGATATACCAATAACTTGTACCATTTGGAATGAGTACAGGAGAAGGTTATATTACAAATAGTTAACTAAATGACACGTGTATAAAACTAAATGAGGTGAATAGTTTTCTCTAAGTTACTTTCTTAACATGACTTGTTAGACTCTTTTTACAACTCAAATAATAAATAAGTAGCTAGTAAAGAGCCTAAGGTAAGAAATAACAAAAGTAATTTATAGAGGTTCAAGTTGGTAACAAGTCAACCAATTCTAAGTTTTCTCATTGGTCCTCTGATCAAGAGTTACTCCACTATGTTAGTACTCAAATCCAGTAAGAATGATTGTCATAACATTTTGCTATTTAAAGGTAACGATCAACTTTTTTAATATACTATGTCAAGATAGTGTGTTTTTACAAACCATTATTATATTAAGACAATAAACCACTCAACAAGACATGAAGACAATCACTATTTTAAGATAGCGAGAACTCACCAAATTATCAACAAGTGATGAACAAATTCACATATCAATCATTAGTACAAGCAACAAGTGATGAACAAATTCACATATCAATCACTAGTACAAGCACTACTGAACTTCTCAATAACCACAAGAGAATAATATGAATGATAAAAATGAAGGCTTTCTTTTTGTTTTTTCTTTGCTAGCTTGATCTTCACTTCAAAATGATGTTAGAAGTATAGGGGTTGGATCCGCTAAGAAGTGATTTTTGCTAAAGAATAGTAGGAACCAATAAGAGTTAGACATGTGGCATGTTAAAAATAATAAAAACAAAAATCCAGTACAAAAAAATACAATACAAAAAAATCTAGTACAAAAATCAAATAATCAAGTATTAGAAAAATAAAAATACAATACAAAAAAAATAAAAATATAGTACAAAAATAAAAATATAGTACAAAAACAAAAATACAGTACAAAAATGAATATAGTAAAAAACAAAATTTTACTACAAAAAGAAGCTTAGAAATAAGAATTCGGTCAGCTCAACCCGATGGTCGATGGACGATGGCTGATGGTCGATCCTACAATCGCTTCAAGCAACCGTGGATGTCCAGTTCACTCAACTGGTTTTTCAATTTGAACATTTTGGGAGATATTGTTCACTTTTGTACTTCACTCTCCATTGATTCTGGTTGCGTAAACAAGTTTCAAAACATCTTGTTTTACCTCATCACATCTCGCAAGAGTTTAACTAATATAGTAATATTATTGAATTGAAATAATTGAAAGTATAAATATGAAACTGTTTTCAATTAGATTTCATTACAAAAATTACAAAGAAAACCACCAATAGTGTATTCCTTCAAGATCATTTTACCCAATGGCGGAGCTTGACCAACAAATTAGGGGGGGCGAAATATTTTTTTTTTCAGGGGGGCGAAATAAAGGTTTTTAAAAAATTTTACACTACGTATCAGGAAATATACACTACTACAAAAACAGGGGCGGTCCCCCCCCCCCCTGAACAAAGATTCGCCCATGATTCTACCAACCAAGACAACAATTTTATGCAGTTTTATTTTTAAAATTTTATGTCAAATTTTATGTTTGTGATGGAAGGAAAGTGATTAAGTTTATGCAATTATGTTCAAATTTTATGGTATAATCAACACAACCCCTATGAAACCGCCAAATTCTTGTTCAATATCATGGCAGTTGCTTCTACCTGATCGTTCTTCGACAGCCACCAACCGTTGAACTGCTTTTTCGGCAGCTGCTTGCCATTGTACACCATTGCTAGCCACCGTCTAAAAGGCCTTGGACCATTGCTGCTCATTGGAAAATCTGTGGGAACCCGGTTTTACCATCACCGCTGCAACATGCCGCCACCACCACATCCCTTCAATCACCGCCTATGATTGTCATCATGGACCATAGGTTTCAATCATCAAAGGTTATCGATCCCGCCTTCTCTCTATGAGAGGGTTGTTGGTTTGCATTTGAATTTATCAAATCTCTAATCAACTCAACTTCAAATCAAATTTTCAATTATGTGAGGAGTCTTTTTATGATTTTTTAAGGTTTGCTTTATATCAACATTCTGTTACATCTTCATTTAAGTGTGTAAGTTTTTTTTTTAAAATTGATTTACTCCAAATATAATACAAGACAAGTGTCGTTTTGATTTTTTAAAACTCATCTGGTATTAACCTCGACATTCCCATAGGCCATATCAACACGCGGTTGTATCGTCTAGTTATCATTACATCAGCAGCCATATCTACGACTTTAGTTATGATGTGGACTAGTGATAACAAATTAGAAAGAAAGCAGAGAAAGGAAATCAATTTTGTCATAACTCCAACTAATCGTTTACAACAGTATATAACGACTCTATTAACAAAAAACTATCTACAACTATTCACTAACTATTGACAATTACAGCCCTCCTCTTATCAATTATTACAATTATACCCTCAATCACATTTGATCATATCAATTACTTCCCTCTAAAAATTGAACCTTGTCCTCAAGGTTCTTCAAACTGAAAATCTGGAAAGCGAAATAAACTCATCTTGAAATTCCCTAGTTGCTTCAGCTACAGACTTGCCCTTCCAATGTACTAAATTGGAGCTATTGCACGATTCTGAAGACGCACGATTCTTGATTCCAACACTGCTTGTGGAATTAAGACAAAGCGAGGAGCTGATGGAATAGGATACACCCTGTCGGAGGACCGATTGCTTCCTTTAATAAGGAAGGATACATGAAAACTAGGATGTGCATAGCATCTGGTGGTAAATCCAGACGGTAGGCCAGAGCACCAATTCTCTCCACAATCAAATAAGGCCCGTAATATTTGGGGGATAGTTTATTATAAGAGGCATTCCTTAAAAAACCTTGTGCATAAGCCTGCAGTTTCAAATATAAGCAATTTTTGAATGGCCTATTCCTTCAAATGTCAACCAATTAAGAGGTTGTTTAGGCCTTTCCGGGTATTACAGAAGGTTTATAAGATCTTTTGGTGTTATAGCTAAATCGCTAACTGAGCTACTTAAGAAGGATTCTTTTGGTTGGAACTTAACGGCCGAAGATTCCTTCAAACAACTTTAGAATGCTCTTATTACAGCTCCTGTTTTAGATCTGCCTGACTTTTCTCAAACAGTTATGGTACAAACTGATCTATGCGGATTATAAAGTGACCAGCTATCAAATAATAATGCCATTGTTTAATAGCATAACTGTTTGCGTAAACAGGAGGTCTAAACAGGTATTCACTATTAACAACTAACTGCAAGTATTCACTAACTATTGACAATTACAACCCTCCTCTTATCAATTTTTACAATTATACCCTCAATCACATTTGATCATATCAACTAGACAACAGGTTAAATAGTTTATGATTAACTCTTTTTAAACATGTTATGTTCCTTCGCTTCGGAGATGAGATGACTATCTGTGCCGTCATGAACACTACTCCCTTAAGGTGCACAAATTGCTTTTTTTTTAAACTGGTTCCGATATCAAATCAGTTCCAGTTAGGTTAAGGTTTTGAACAGTTTTTATCAGTTTTTGGCCAACTCTGGTTCTGGTTTTGGCCGGGTAATGGTGGAACCAATTTCGGTTACGATTTCTCTAGGAAAGCAAATCCAGTCCTACCCAAACCCGCCGGTTCGGATAGGACTGGTTCCGATTGTCGGTTTCAAAATACAGTTCCTAATCGGAACCGGTTTTTTTGCCCACCTCTACTATACCCCCATCCTCTCCTTGTTGATTGCAACCCTCCATACCGTGGGAAAAACCCGTGCTCTCCCCTGCTTGTCTCTTCCTCACTTTAAGTTGAATTTTCTCCAAGCTCTTAAATGTTACACTTTTTGGCTAGTTTTGATGTAAAAGGGTCTTATCTTTTTTATTCTTTTCAATTTTATCAATAGTTTGCACTTTTCTATGATATTTATAAAACGAATACTTGTGTATTTATTTTGATTTTGAGGCTGGAGCTTCTGACATTTTTATAATTAGAACATGGCTAAAGCTGGCATCCTTTCACATCCAAGGTTTGTTGAGCGAATAAGTCAAAAGATGTTACTTTATTTTAATTTCTACTATCGTGAATGTAACATGTTGCTTCAGCAGGAATTCAGGATGTTGGATTGATCCAGGCTAAAGACCCGTCAAAACACAAAAGCATCGCTACTCTTACCGATAGAGATCATAGTTATATTAATATGTTAGTAATAGTTAGTAGTAATGGTAGGTTCTAGATAAGGGTAGTTTAGTAATATTGATTTCTAGTTATTTGTTAGTAGGTTATAAATAGAGGTGAGGCTTGTGAGTTGAGGGTGTGAAGAAAATTGTTTAGAAGTGTATTTGGCTCCTGCTAGAAGTGTATTGCCAGATAACCTATCGTTCTACACCTTCAATTTCATTCCCGATTCATCATTGTCAGATCTAATAGCTGGTTTCGCCCCTCCAATTTCCGCCGATTTCAGGTTTTATCGATTGATTTCCAGAGTCGCCTCCCAGTCAACCGCCGATTTCAGGTTCTGTCGATTACTATTTCAAAATCGTGTTTCCGATTTTGATTTAATTCGTATCATGCAATTCACGATTTGAGTCAATTCGTATAATCTATTACTCTCAATTTTTGTTCATTCAATTTTAATTTCTGTTGATTTCTGCAATTCACGATTTGATTCAAATTCTGTTGACAATTTCATCATCTGTTGATTCCGTTGGATAATACACTGTGTTGATCTATTTTACTCATCCTTCACGTTTTCCTTATCAATCATGGTTAATCAAACCTCTCGATTAGATGTTCACGAACAACAGATCTTTCAACTTCAAAAAGAAGTGGCAGAAATCAAAACGTCGCTCAAATTGTTGCAAGAAGAGCGATCGGCTTCAATTGCATTTCGCAAAAGCGTTCTCGATTGGATGAAGAAACAGGACAAACAATTTGTTGAGGCTCAATCGGAATCATTTGGCATTATTTTATCCGATTCCAAGACCTCTTTCGGTTCCGAGGATGGTTCGGTGGATTGGCAGATGCTCCAATTGCCTGAATTCAGTGGATCTAAAATTCCGAGAGACATTCAAAAGGTGAGTCTCAATTTGGGCACTCATTCTACCTATGATGCTTTGGCAACAAATGTTGAAGAGATGATTCTCCTTAATCCCAGCAACAATTCTGATTTCTATAATGGGGATTTCCTTGGGCCTTTTGAAGCTACTAACATATGGGGCCAGTTAATGCCCAAACCAGGTGGGTCATCTCCATCCTATGACCGACAATCAACACCTCTATTAAAGAAGCCATACTCGTTCTCTGCCAATCGATCATGAGTTTCTTCTACTCTTGAGTCGGATAATGTTTTGCATCGTGCTCAAGGAGTTCGGTATCTTCTGCGCTTGGAATGGAAAGGACGTGGGGCTTGTGAGTTATTTGTTAGTAGTTTATAAATAAAGGTGAGGCTTGTGAGTTGAGGACGTGAAGAAAATTATTTAGAATTGTATTTGGCTCCTGCTAGAAGCAGTGAGAAGGGATTTACCCTGGAATCATCTTCTTCCTTTTGCAATCAATTGCTTAGTATAATCCATAACCTAATTTTCCTTATTTGTTTAGTCTAATACTCGTTTCTATTCCATGATCGCTATATCATGGAATCGTATCTCATCACTTACCATAGGTTAAAGCCTCATGTAATTAGCCTCCGATGTAAGAATAAGTATGAGATTTCAAAGATTAGTATATAGTTGAGAAAAACAGTGAGAGTGAGCTTAGTTACCTTCCCTCTGCCTTGCTCTCCTATTTATACAGTAAAGAGTTGACTAGTTGAGAGCACCTTCATGCAAGATTTCCCTTCTTTCCTTTTCAAGGTGTCAATCTTCGTGAAACCACCTTCTTTCTTGGTTGATACTATCATACCATTGTGGTATAATAAGTTGATTATTGTAGCACTCGTTAATCCCAACATCTTGTCTTCCATATTTCCAATCGCCTTTCATATATAATCAGCAGTTATCCTTGTCAAGTGTACTTTGTAGCATGGTGACCTTTTGGGTAACTGGTATCTTTAGTCAGGTTACTTTGGTATGCTTAGCCAGGGTTGAGGGGTTTACCTACTTACATCGTCAGTACTCTTAGCCGGGCTAACTTGGTATGCTTAGCCCAGGATTGAAGGGGTTACCTACTTACATCATCATAATGTAACCAAAATATCTTGACACAATACATTTAGACAACTAAAATATTAATAAAGATTATACTCAATAATCATAAATTAAACAAGGCATTCTAGAATCTAGATACAATGCAAACATGAAGGTGAAAAAATTATTAAAGTCTAGCTTTTGGTCTGTAATTAACCCATGATCCCTGAAAATCTGTCATGCCAGGGTAAATACAATTGAGTAGAATGCCAAATTTAGCAAGTTAAATATAATATCAAAAAATATAGAATCTTTGATGCAAAACAGAGGGTTTAAAAATGTAGTAAATTTTTAAAGCATTGTAAATCTTAAAAAATGTGATGTTTTTAAAGAAATTTATTGATAATATGAATTAGAATAACGTTATGATAAGACCACACACCACAAATTCACTATAAGATCATACACCACTAAAGATGGGTTTTTAACAACTAAGATGATCATGCATGCTCATTTGTAAAGCTTCAAAGTAGAAAACCTATCGAAGTTGAGAGTACCTTATATTTCAGATGATAATTTTCTAAATTGAAAAGGTGAATCTTTTTCACTGGTCTAGGCAACAAATTTGAGACAACGAGTGTCGTTGTGAATATTCTGGCACCGAACAGCACAAAAACGCATCCCACACCTTACACATGTATATTTTGCAGCAAACCCACAAACAGTGCAAAAATGGCGGCGGCAGGTGGAGCTTGGAGGACCAACTGCTGCTCTTAGATAGGATGGCACATGAGGTGGTAAAGATTCCAGATTTGCCTGTTTTATATATAGCAGAATTTGAACTCACATCAAACACAAAGTATATATATGACAAAATATAGGGGGGAGGATATTGTACAAAGTGGTTCTTAGCGTGCAAAGTGTACGAAATCGTTTCAGTAGTTGATTATACCAGCATGCGGCTAAGATCACTTGCGTGATTATTCCACCCCTTCTTAGGTGATAATGTCAATCACACATGTGTTTTAATTACACGTGTTTCTTAATCACACAAGGCATAAAACCTTCTTGTGTGATCACACAAGGTATAAATCCTTCTTGCGTGATTATCGCATCCCACTTTGTATTCTTTGTATGGAAAAAGTACTTTGTATATTAAACTCTCATAAAATATAATCATCTCACATCATGCAAGAGCTCGAGAAATGTTCGGGGGGCTTTCTTTGCTGTCTCAAGTGCTTTTGCTTGACGAGTTTTACGTTTGGTACCTTTGGAATGCTTCTTATGAAACACTGCAAACACAGCATAAAACAAAACAATTAAAAAGCAAGAAAATAGCACCGCCTGTAAACTCACTGATTGCAAGAGGACATCACTATTCGTTTTTGGTACAAGGAAAACATGTATAAAAATAATAATAATAATTTAGGAAAAAACAGAGAGAAATGACAGAATCTGGCTCAACACTGTATTGTTGGAGGCTGAAAGAATTTTGACTACATGACACATGGGACCACTAACAAAAGTAGAATTTATAAGGTGTATTATGCCCCATTGTTGCTAGGCTTTTCGTAAAACATCATATATATTCCCACCAGTAGGGATCATAGTTTTTATAGAATATCACTGGAGCAAATATAAAGCATCAGAGGAAGTAATTCAGCTGTCAGAGTTCCAAGTTTAATTATCCAACTTCAGTATTAAATAAATAAATAAATACATATGATTAAAGACGGCCAACAAGTTCAAATGCATAGTCTTTTTATTAATTTGTTTTTATTTTGTAACCATGAGAACCAGTTACTAAATAGCTCACAGGATCCTGCCAACTTGGTTTTAAAATGTATGCATTAGAAGCACATAATGTGATATTGTGATGATGAGATCGATAACTGCAGTTGATACAATGCAATTACATGATGTGTGCATCAAGAGCACATCATGTTATTTGATGTGTGATGCAGCGTAATGCAACGCACCAATGTTTGAACAAATTAGACCATGATTGCATTGATCCTGCATTTTTCAAATTTTATTCAATAAATCTAACCATTATTTGAGCAAATCTAACCATCAATTGATAAATAGGTTTGAATATTTTAACAAATGAACCAAAGGGTTGAACAAATCTAACAAGAAATGAAACTGTTTGTTATTTTAGCGTTTAAATGTTAATAATTTAAAATACTATCTTTAAATAAATGTTTTAGTGGTTTTATTAATGAACACCTCACATATGTGATGAGCGCAAATTATGCATCACATATCAGCTTTTGGGATCAAAATGCATTGGAGCGTCACACACATTTTAAAACCAAACCTGCCAATGCCCTCGTGAAAAACAACAGGAAAAAGGCAGCTTGTCCTGGGCAAGTGGACTACAAGGACATTAAAGGCAGAAAGCAAGTCCTCATGCATGTGTCAACATCTTGAAGGTTACATCCTTATTGTTGCAGCCAAAGGTCACATCTTAATTTCAATTTCATGGTGAACATGATGCATTTTACAAAACAAATGCTTAAATATAGCATCCTTTCTTGTACACACTTTGACTTTCATGTGCTCAGTTTTCTATAAACCAGGCCCCTAATTTTGCAATTTGGATCCTAGCAGTAGCTAGTAGGTTCTTCTGATGTTAATTTTCTAGATGTTTTAGTTAATTGACTAACATTAACCTATTTTATTTCCTTCTATATCCTATAATGTGGTCATCATAGTTGTAAAGGCTCACAAGGCGCCCCAAGTGAGACACAATGCAGGAAAACCTCCTCATGTCATGGCACTCCAGGTAAGCTTCAAAGATTCTGGTCATATTCTTTAAATTCCAACAACATTCCGGCCAAATATTGTAAATATGAGGCAAAAATGTCATATAACCAGCATAAACTAGCCTTATATAAGCCTAATACATGCCTAAAACCCTAAAAAAACTATGTGACTTGCTTAAAAAAGCACACCCTGTTTAGATACATTGGGCCCTAGGCCTTACAAGTCATCATTTGTGCCTTGATTGTGCCTTTGTGCCTTGACAACTATGGTGGTCATTATTAATTTCCCCTAAATTTAAGTAAGTATGAAACTGAGTTGAAGTTCAAAAAGTAAAATTTAGCAATTGAAACTCAAAATCTTCCGTCCAATACGACCCTAACTGATCGTTTTCATAAGATTGATAAAAAACATACACCAATTCTTGCGAAAAGTGATTAAATATTAAATAAAATGAGAGCAAATCACCCTGTTCATCATCTTCATCAAGGGAGGCATCCTCATCTTCGTTAGGTTCTACAATTTCGGCCCCAGGATTATCATTCTCGAGTGCTTCAAGACGAGCGAGAATTGCCTATTGTAAACAGATTTACAAATTTAAGTAAGCCTCAATATTTATCAAATCAACTAATATTGAAACATCAGACTAGAAATCAAACTACCTGAGTTCGATTATCAGTACTGGCAAGTGCAGCGGCCATTTTAGGCGCAACTTTACGAGCTCGAGTAGACATACGCCGGAGTGAGTTTGATAGGTCATCATCCATTGCCGCGAAATGAACCTCAATTACAATTTCTTAGCAATTAGTGAATAGTTGCCGATGGATCGAGAACGATGAAAAGTTGAAAACTCTAACAACAGAATGAGTCTACCGAAGCAGATTCAAAACTCCAATTACATAAACGAGTTCAGAAATCAGTACTTGTTTCAAGCTGATGAAGATTTGAAAGGTAAAGAAACACCTGCAAAAGCAAATTAGGAAATCGATTCGAGAACCAGGGTTCTTGAATGAGTTCTGTTTAACACAACATCCTTTATAAGGGTATTCACGTAATATGTATACACGTTGCGTAGGTTTAATGAAAATAATTGTTTGTGTTTATGTTATAAACTGTAATAGAGTTAAGAAAAATATATATTAAAATGTAATAATTTTAAATGACTAAAATTAGATATTGTTACACAAAATAAGCAACAATATTTGTTTTTTTCATAACCTTGTCATCTTTGTATAAGATTATAATAGTTTTAAACCTTCTATACTTATTAAAGCATTTTAAAAAAGTAAAGTTAATGGAAAATTAACGTAAAATATGATGACGGAGTAGCATGTACACATATTGCTATTTTAAAGTGTTTTACAATAATTATCTAACTTCTCTCTTATTTAATTTATTGTATTAAATAATAAAATTAAATATTAAATATAATTGTCACAATTTTAAATTAAAAAAATATTTTTATGGCATTAAAATATATATTAATATTTAAAATACACCCTTTTTAAAAAAACCAAATTATTATAAATATGAAATACACAAAAATACTTTTATAAACGAAATGTTTAAACAAACTAATCTTTGAAAAAATTAGTGTTTAAAAAAATTATATAATTATTTTATTAATTAAAGTATTAATTATATGAAATTTTAATCAAATTTTATATATTAAAATCACCTTATACTAAATACTTTTATAAACGAAATGTTTAAAAAAAACTAATCTTTGAAAAAATTAGTGTTTAAAAAATTATATTATTATTTTATGAATTAAAGTACTAATTATATGAAATTTTAATCAAATATTATATTAAAACTCACCACGTACTAAATTTTCATTGGTAACTATATATTATATTTTTATTTAACAGATTCAATAGACGGTGTATTAAGCTAGTAAATGTATACATCCATCTGTATTTATTTCATGCATCTTTTTTTATTAAATATTGTAAACACTTTTTTTTATATTTAAATTTTTCTCATTTTCCTTCTATCAAATATTCAAAATTTTATTCAACTTGTTAAATAATATAATTACAATATAAGTTATTATTTAAATTTTTATAAATTATTGAATGAGTTAATTTAAAATTTTAAATCAATTATAGAAAGATTAATTTATTTGAAAACTTAAATAATTTTAAAAACTTAATTTAATATTACTTAATAAATGTGATTAATTCCTTGTTGTTCTATTAATTGACATGTGACAATTGAGATGCGTGATAATGACAAGTGGCAAAAGAAGATATTTGTTTATTAACATAGTAAGATCAAACTTTTTATAAGCGGTTCAAAGTTAAAACCCATGTTTTACACAAGTGAAGTCATGAAAAATAAACGTTATTTTTTGTTAACACATACAGCCTCCAAACAACCACTTAACTATGAGTGACCTAAATGTGAAACATATTATTTCCTCCCGAAAATGGTGTATGCATAGAATTAGAATTGGATCCTGTCAGTTTTTTGTTAGAAGTTATGTGCTTTATTCAAGTCCAGATAAAGACCGCATTAGGTGTACATTTTTATTTCACATGTTATCAAATATTATATTAAAACTCACCACGTACTAAATTTTCATTGGTAACTATATATTATATTTTTATTTAACAGATTCAATAGACGGTGTATTAAGCTAGTAAATGTATACATCCATCTGTATTTATTTCATGCATCTTTTTTTATTAAATATTGTAAACACTTTTTTTTATATTTAAATTTTTCTCATTCTCCTTCTATCAAATATTCAAAATTTTATTCAACTTGTTAAATAATATAATTACAATATAAGTTATTATTTAAATTTTTATAAATTATTGAATGAGTTAATTTAAAATTTTAAATCAATTATAGAAAGATTAATTTATTTGAAAACTTAAATAATTTTAAAAACTTAATTTAATATTACTTAATAAATGTGATTAATTCCTTGTTGTTCTATTAATTGACATGTGACAATTGAGATGCGTGATAATGACAAGTGGCAAAAGAAGATATTTGTTTATTAATATAGTAAGATCAAACTTTTTATAAGCGGTTCAAAGTTAAAACCCATGTTTTACACAAGTGAAGTCATGAAAAATACACGTTATATTTTGTTAACACATACAGCCTCCAAACAACCACTTAACTATGAGTGACCTAAAAGTGAAACATATTATTTCCTCCCGAAAATGGTGTATGCATAGAATTAGAATTGGATCATGTCAGTTTTTTGTTAGAAGTTATGTGCTTTATTCAAGTCCAGATAAAGACCGCATTAGGTGTACATTTTTATTTCACATGTTATTAAATATTATATTAAAACTCACCACGTACTAAATTTTCATTGGTAACTATATATTATATTTTTTTTAACAGATTCAATAGACGGTGTATTAAGCTAGTAAATGTATACATCCATCTGTATTTATTTCATGCACCTTTTTTATTAAATATTGTAAACACTTTTTTTTATATTAAAATTTTTCTCATTCTCCTTCTATCAAATATTCAAAATTTTATTCAACTTGTTAAATAATATAATTACAATATAAGTTATTATTTAAATTTTTATAAATTATTGAATGAGTTAATTTAAAATTTTAAATCAATTATAGAAAGATTAATTTATTTGAAAACTTAAATAATTTTAAAAACTTAATTTAATATTACTTAATAAATGTGATTAATTCCTTGTTGTTCTATTAATTGACATGTGACAATTGAGATGCGTGATAATGACAAGTGGCAAAAGAAGATATTTGTTTATTAACATAGTAAGATCAAACTTTTTATAAGCGGTTCAAAGTTAAAACCCATATTTTACACAAGTGAAGTCATGAAAAATACACGTTATATTTTGTTAACACATACAGCCTCCAAACAACCACTTAACTATGAGCGACCTAAAAGTGAAACATATTATTTCCTCCCGAAAATGGTGTATGCATAGAATTAGAAATGGATCCTGTTAGTTTTTTGTTAGAAGTTATGTGCTTTATTCAAGTCCAGATAAAAGACCGATTAGGTGTACATTTTTATTTCACATGTTGTGTTTTGTTGTATTTGTTGCTCATTAATATCAACTTTAGAATCTTCAAGAGGTTCATATATCCTCTACACATTATTGAGTTTGCTGATGAGTTTACATTGTTTCTAGGAAATACCACATCTGATGATTCAACTCCCTATGCCTACATCAAGGCCAAACATAAAGAATTCAGTAATTAACTTGAGCTAAAACAAAAAAAAAAATTATAATATTTTTAGGATTAAAATAATATGTAAAATTAGCTTTAATAATTTCATTTCGAAAGTTCAAATAATTATTAAAGCAGTATAAATTTTTAAGCATATTATATACGCACACATTTTACAATTGCAATGATTAGTGAACAGTATTATTAGTTTTTTATTATTTTTTGTTTAAAATAAAAACATATGGTGTAAATCTTGATTTGTTGCCCATGAGGTCCCGTGTTCAATCCATTGCGCCCTTTTCTTCTTTTTTGTTTTGTTTCATGAATTTTCAATTTAAGAAAAAAGAATAGTAAAAATTCTTATTTTAAATAATTAAACATTCATGGGTTCGAACCTAAACAGGAGAGATGATTTATGAATTTATCCGGTTCGTGTTGACCTGGGGCACAGTTAAATATTCTTGGGTTCAAACCTAAAATAAGGAGTGTTTATTAATTTATTTAGTTCCGCTAATCTGGGTTTTTTTTTTTTTGTTTCATGAATTTTCAATTTAAGAAAAAAGATAAGTAAAAATTTTTAATTTAAATAATTAAACACTCATGGATTCAAACCTAAACAGGGGGATGATTTATGAATTTATCCGATTCGCACTGACATGGGGGTACGGCTTAATATTCATGGCTTCAAACCTAAACATGGGAGAGTGTTTATGAATTTATCCGATTTCCGCTAATCTGGGGATATGGTCTCACGACAATCGAAGAACTGACCTTGGCTACATCGACCTATTAACGGTGGTTAGTACGCAAAGATCCTCTGTCGTTAAAAAAAATAAATATCACCAATTGGATACTAATTAAAAATAATAATATTATTAAATATTTGTTTGTTTTACGCTCGCATTTCATGATAGTAAATTTTACGAATGCAAACACCTTTTTTTGTTGTTTTGGTCATGATTTTTAACATATTGCGTTTGTATTTGAGTACATATTTTCTTACGATTGACACTTGCTTTTGCAACTGTTCGATTATTGTATTAGAACAGGCTCACAACCATTATGCCTGGGTTTTTTTGTCTATGTTAATATTCATGATGTTGTTACCGCCATTTTGTAGAATTTTAATTGAGTAGATATAATATTTTTTTTCTTTTTAATACGAGATTACCGCCACAACACGTGGGTCACACCTCTAGTTTTAAACATTTTTTTCTTGAAAAAGCTTATATTGGACTCACAAAGGTAATCAATTAAGTTTCTGTTTTTTGAGGAGTTGATTACGTTACCGATCACATTTAATATGAGTAGAAAAATATAAATGAAGCTGAACACATAATCAGTTAACACGTCAACTATACTTGCTTCTACAACAAAATTAACCAATAACCAAGAATCATAATATAAAATTCTAATAGCATCTATATGTGTAAAAAAGTATGAAATTATAGACTAATATGGCTGACTTATGGTTAAAATCACTTTATTGATCATATAGATTTGCTCAAAGTAAATATTATGGATGCTACTAATCTCTTTATTCGCAAATATTATTGGATGCTACCAATTGACATAAGATGTACTCTCACAATTTACAACCTGATTGAGATTACATTGCATATAAGAATAAAACTACATATAATAAAAAGCTATATGTGACTCGATAGTCTATTAATAAATGATAAACTTTTGGTATAAATACAAAACTACAAACAAAATAACATATAAAAACAACAGAATGCAAAATCTAATCTGATAGACATCCTTAATAACTTTGAAGTAGGAATGTTAAAGTGATGCATCTTTAGGAGACTTGGTTAAAGAAAAACCTAATTGTTTTAGCTCCTAGTCTGATTCGCAAGAGTATGTTGTCCACATAAACAAGAATCAATAGTATTTGTTGAGAGAATTTGCAAGAAAGGAAATAGAATGTATGAACAACTGTGTGTCGAAAGTTTCATCCGATGGTTTATATACACAGATTCCCCACAATGAAGTTTAGGGTAATAACATGTTTAACTCTTCTACTTCTAAATATTACATAACATGTGTAACTATTATATATATTAAAAATACTAATGACCCATAATCGGGATTAGTCCTTAAATCACCCCCTTAATGACGGTCATGCTTGTCGTAGATCTTGAACTCCGAGCAGCTTCCTCGTAGTTTTGAATTTGTCTCATCCGAGTGCTTTAGTCAATATGTCTGCCCCTTATAGTTCTCCACTTATGTGTTCAACATTGATGTGATTATTCTCCACACATTCACGTATGAAGTGATAACGAGTATCAAAATGCTTACTTCTTCCATGAAATACTGGATTTTTCATCAAAGCAATAGCTGATTTGTTGTCAACTAGAAGTGTGATCTTTTCTTCTTAATTTCATTCCTGTTAGTGCTGCAAGTACTCTATTAAGCCATAATGCTTGGTATGATGCTACAGTTGCTGCTATGAATTCCGATTCACAGTATGATAAAGCAACTGTTTGTTGTTTCTGAGTACACCAAGTTATTAGAGAGTTTCCAAAGTAGAAGATTATTCTAGTGGTGCCTTTTCCTTCTTCTGTGTCGACTCCATAACTACTATCACTATAACAAGTGATTTTGCAACCATCAAGTCTATAGTAAGTTATACCAAAGTATTGTGTACCTTTAATATAATGCAACACTTGCTTAATAGCTTTCAAGTGATGTTCCTTAGGTTCTTGCATGAACCTACTAAGTAAACCAACAAAATAAGAAAGGTCTGGTTTTGTATGTAACAAGTATCTCAAACAACCAATTATACTTCTATATTCAGTAACATTAAATGAGATTCCACCTTCAGTTTTGGTTAACTTAGTTCCTGGATCCATTGGTATCATTGCAATCTAACATTTTTGCATCCTTAAGGATCTTGTTTATATAAGCAGATTGCTTGATAGATATTTCACCCCATGTTTGGTGACTTCTATACCAAGGTAGTATACCAACAATCCTAGATCACTCATTTCAAACTTCTTTTCAATTTGAGATTTGAAGTGATCTATTTCTTCTTTTGGAGTTCCAGTCACTATCAGATCATCAACATAGACTCCAACAAGTAAAGTTGAGGTCTCAAATCTTTTAGTATAAACTGCTTGTTCCAAAGAACACTTTTTAAATTTAATGGATTTTAAGGTATGATCTAACTTAATATTCCATGCACGCTGAGCTTATCTAAATCCATATAGCGCTTTTGAAAGTTTGTATACCTTTCCTTGGTTTCCTAGTTTCACAAAACTCTCAAGTTGAGTGGCATATACTTCTTCTTTAAGTTTACCATGTAGGAAGGCAGATTTTACATCTAAGTGATGTACTTCCCAACAATAGTAGGCAGCCAAAGCCAATATTAGACGAACAGTCTCTATACGTGCTATGAGAGCAAAGACTTCATCAAAGTCTATTCCATGTTGTTGCACATAACCTTTGCTACTAAATGAGCTTTGTGTTTTATAATGTTACCATTTGCATCTTGTTTAGTCTTAAATACCAATTTCAAGCCAATTGCCTTTTGACCATTAGATAAAATGGTTAGGTTCCACGTATGGTTTTTATTTATTGAGTCTATTTCTGCTTTCAAAGCCTCAATCCATTTTTCATCGTCAAATGCTTCTTTATAGTTTCTAGGTTCATTGATGTCGACGGAGCTTAGCTATAAAACTAACTAAAACCGACTCTAAAATAGACATAAAGTAATAAATCTAGACTCTCTAAAACCTAAGCTACTGACTGGCAAGTGTACCTATCGTGTGTAGCAGAGCAAAGCAAGTCCGGATATCGAATCCACGGACCTCTATAGACTATGCTAACTAAGACTCAATTACTTATCTATACAAATGTATGTAACTTAAATTAATAATGCAAAGGGGGGGTTTTGCTAACAACCTAAGAATACCTAAAAAGAACAAGTCTTGAACAAAAACAGACAAGCAAACAAAGACTAAATCAGAGGAGGAAAAGCACTACCTAGGCTCGAATCATATACATTCTTGACAAGGTTCTATCGATAATGGAACTGACGTGACACCGGTATCTTATGATACTAAACTCAAAGGAAATTTAAAGTACCCTTGACCCTTCTCAAGGATAATCAACTAAAATTCCTAAAAGCCGTTAAACCACCGGTTGAATAGATTTCCCTCACAGGTCACCCAACTACTTATGAAATATCCGCTAAATTATCTACCTCACAGCACGATAATCTCAAAACACCTAAGAAATAAATGTTAAACACTCTACCTCACGGCGCGAGAGTCACAATTCACTTAAATGCTAGGGATAACATGGAATTTTATATTGGACTCGATAAACATGAAATGATAAATGAACTAGGACGATCTTCTCACAAAGGCTCTAACTAGCAATCTAACACCCAAGACTTATCGACGACTTCTCACTTCACAGCTATAGAAGTCGGTTGCACACCTAAACCATCTAAATCTTGTTAAATCACTCCTATGAATTACTTGGCCACAGTAATTCACCCATTAATCAAAGACACACAGTAATTGATCTAGCATGCACCTATTATGTGGCAGACAATCACCAAGACACACGAGGAGTATAATATCAGTCATCAAACAGTTATAGATATACGTTTACATCCATTATTCAAAACCAAATCTTTAATTCATAAGTTTCAACACATCATATGTTCCAAAACCGAAATAAACCAAAATCAATCATGCATAATCATCTAACCTAGGCAGTTCTAAATGTTTAGCCAAGAAACATTGTCAAAGCAGGAATCATAACAAGTTTACAAAGATTGAAACACATAGTAATCAGGAATGAAACAAAGAACGAGAGAACCGAATGGTTAACACCCGAAAACACAATCCCCGGGGCTTCAATCCTTTGATCTCTTGCTTCAAGAACCTCCAAATCGCTTCCAATCGCCTCTAGCCATCCAAAACTCGTCCCCCAGTCGTCTGATGCCCTAATTGTCAAGCCTCCCGCCGTTTTTATCAAAAGAAATCGTTTTGCTGCGTTTTTGAACCCGTCGCGTACCGCGACAGATACCCATAAGCCCCTCGCGCTACGCGAGGGACATCGCTACCCGACAAAACAATCGGGTCAACCCGCAATGATTAATGAAGGGCAATTTGGTCATTTTCCCTTGTCGCATATTGCGACAGGGTTTCATATGGTTTTCGCGATACGCGAAGGGTTTACAAATCCAGGATTTTGCTTTCTTTGTTCTCAGGTCCGTCTTGTCCAACCAGGAACTCGTTTTCTTTGTACTTTAGCATCAAATACGCATGTTTATGACCTGCAAGCATTGAATTACAGAATTGTGAAGCACCAGCTAAATTCGACTCCAAAACTGACTAAAACAGTACAGAAACTCAACAAAAACCAAAAGAAAAACAGATGTGTTTTGCAACACATCATTCATCCTCACTAGTAGTAACTCATTTAACTCTACTACGGGTGCTACCTCATTTATGCTTCCAATGGCACGAAAGCCACTTGGAGTTGTATGATCATATTCATTAGATGAACTATCTGAAGTTGATGTATATTCAGGTGATTCTCGTGAATTAGTCATATGAGTATTTGGTGATGGTGTAAATGGTGTATTTACAAGGGATAGAGGATCTTCACCTTCCTGAATATCAGTGTCAACACCTTCACCATGCTCAGTTTGAGTTGTATTACCACTTTGTGAATTTACAATTAGACTTTCATCAATTGAAAAGTTTGTCCATTCAGGTTCATTAAGATTAAAATCTTCAAAGTATTTGTTCCAAGTATAAGATTCCTTTTCCATGAATTTCACATCCGGACAGATGCAAATTTGTTTTGATATTGGATCAAATAATCTATAAGCTTTTGATCCTAGTTTAGTTCCTAAGTACACCATTTGTGTACTTCTATCATCTAATTTCTTTCGATGATGCAAGGCAACTTTTGCATAAGCTATACAACCAAAAATCCTAACAAGATCAAGGCTTGGTTTTCTACCCTTCAATGCTTCGTATGAAGTTCATTTTGTCAAAGCCTTTGTAGGCACACGATTTAAAACATAGATAGCATGTCATACTGCTTCTCCCCAAAAATTGAGGCATGTTAGATTTTTTCAGCATACTCCTCGTAGTCGACATTATAGTTCTAATTCGTCATTCAACTGCCCCGTTTTGTTGTGGTGAGTATGGTGCTGTAAGTTGTCTTGCTATGCCATTACGTTTGCAATATTATTAGAACACATTGGAGGTAATTCACCACCTTTGTCAGTTCTTAACATTTTCAGCTTGGATTCAACCTCATTTTCAACCATCAATTTAAACTCTTTAAAGTTCTCAAAAGCTTGATCCTTAGATTCAAGGAAATAAGCCCACATGTATCTAGTGCAGTCGTGTAATAGAAGAAACATATATTTCTTACTTGAGTTTGTTGATGGTGATATATGACCACATAGATCTACATAGACCAAGTTCAAAGGTTTAAAAGACTTGTAACTAGATTGATTTGGAAATTGAGCTCTACTATGCTTTCCAACTAAGCATGCATCAATGATTTGACTTCCAAGATTTATACCAGGTATTCCTTGAACAAAATTCTTATAAGTCATACTTTTGATTGCTTCAAAATTCAAATGACCCAATCGAGCATGTCATAACCATGCTTGGTCATCTAAGTTTACCAATAAGCAAAAAGGTATACTAATATTTAAATTCATATAGTATAATTTGTTTTTAGAACGCATAACTTTCATAAGGAGTTTGATATGCTGAACAAACAAGAATAATTAGTCATTTTCCATTATTATCCTACACCCAATTTCTATCAGCTGGCCTAAACTTAGGATATTGCTTTTAAGGCTTGGAATGTAGTATACCTGAGATATAATTGTTTGATCCCATCTTGCATTCCAAACGTATGGAACATTTGCCTTTAATTTGTATACTTGAACCATCTCCAAAACAAACATTACCCGTTGATGCTTCATCTAACACATTAAAATGTGTTTGTGTACCGGTCATATGGTTACTTGCACCATTGTCTAAGTACCGCATACTCTTATCATGTATGAAGGCATCTTGATTAGTCTCATCATGTTCAATGATAATGGCTTTATTCATTAGAGTACTTAGAAGCATTTAAACAATTTTTATATTGTAACATCCATCAAAATTCGAGAACAGATTGTTGTTAATTTGGCCCAAGCAAACTAGGCCCAAGTATTACTAGCAATGCCCAACAAGAATTTAGACCCATCTAAGACCTGATTGTACACCAAATCGATTTGAATCTAACGAAATGATAATCGGAACGATAAAATATTAACATATATCGTTTATATTAATTCCTGAAACTATTTTAGGTTATCGTTGATCGATTAACCAAGTCTGCTCATTTCTTACCGATGCGAGAAACTTACTCGATGGATAAACTAGCGAAGCTTTACATCAATGAGATAGTGGTACGCCATGGTGTGCCATTGTCAATTATTTCGGATCGTGATAGCAGATTTACATCAAGGTTCTGGCAATCATTGCAGAAATCTCTGGGGATGCAATTAAACTTGAGTACAGCTTATCATCCACAAACGGATGGTCAAAGCGAACGTACTATTCAGACCCTGGAGGACATGTTAAAAACTTGTGTTCTAGACTTTGGTGGTAATTGGGACTCTCACCTGCCACTAATCGAGTTCTCCTACAATAACAGTTACCACAGCAGCATTGGTTGTGCCCCATTCGAGGCCCTTTATGGTCGAAAATGTCGGTCACCGATCTGTTGGTCAGAAGTGGGAGACAATCATATCACGGGGCCAGAACTTATTCAAGAAACTACAGACAAGATTGCTCAGATACAACAAAGACTACAAGCGACACGAAGCAGACAAAAGAGCTATGCCGACAAACGGCGCAAGTCGTTGGAATTCCAAGTGGGAGACCGTGTCATGTTGAAGGTTTCTCCATGGAAAGGTGTAGTTCGTTTTGCAAAGAAAGGCAAATTAACACCACGATACGTGGGACCGTTCGAGATCATCGAACGTATTGGTCCTGTAGCGTATAGATTGAGCCTACCGGATGAACTTAGTGGTGTGCATGACGTGTTTCACGTCTCAAACTTGAAGAAATGCTTAGCTGATGAAACTCTTATCATACCAGTTGAAGAAATTCAATTGGATGAAAACTTACGCTTTGTTGAAGAACCGTTAGAAATCATGGATCGCAAAGTTAAGAAACTGAGGCGAAGCCGTATTCCTATCGTTAAATTTCGTTGGAACTCAAGGCGCGGACCCGAGTTTACTTGGGAACGTGAAGATCACATGAAGAACAAGTATCCCCAACTCTTTACAGAGGAAGCTGTACCGAATAACGACTCTTAAATTTCGGGACGAAATTTCTCTAACAAGGGGAGACTGTAACATCAGTGCCGGACGCGTGCCGGAACAGGGATCGCAACAGTAAACATACAGTAATTCAGGTACACATTACGTGAAACTATGTATATACTAGTGATGCATTTTGATTAACATGAACTATTAAACGATTGTCTGAATCGGACTGAAATCTTAGGATTTAACAGTCGGAAAACATGTCAGACAACACAGTGTTGAAACATAAATACTTGATGTGATATTATATGGTGTAAACGTATGTGAGGTTAAACAAAACAAAACTAAAACAGTTGTTGTTGCGGAATGCTAAACCGACGAGTTATTCGTATAGGTGACGATCTGTACGAATGATTCTGATAGTTTAACGTTCTGTAATAATGATTTAACAGTAGAAAACAAGAATCAGAAAGCCAAACTATTGACGTGTTCGTTCGAATGACGATTCGAACGAATACGCGCGATGGCGACGCGATCTGACGAAACGAAAACGAATAAATGTACGAACGATTATAATTTTAAGGAAATATAATATTTCCTATTTTACAATTTTGAAACTCATCATAAATAAATTAAACTAAAACTATTTAATTAAATCGCGAATGAATTAATAAAACGCGTGAAAATATTATGATTTGATAAATAAATAAACGCAACGAAATATGAAGTAATTTTTAGAAATAAATAGCATCCAAGTAGTCTAAAATAATTCTTTTTATTTAAGTAATGAAAAATACGCGTAACGATCCGGATACGCGATGAAATTACGAACCGAGCAACCGAAACGAACCCGAACACCCACGGGATATATAAACCTTAAAAGACCACATTTATTTTATTTTCAACCTCATCTCTCTCTCCCTACTCTCCATTCCCGGTTTTAACACAAATCCACCAAATTCAACCTTTGCAAGCTCATATCTCACTCGTTTCTTAACAAAATTGGATGATTCTTGCGCCTAAACGATCATCTTGAAGCCCTCTACAAGGAAGTACAACGGATCTACAAAGTTACCCAGCCGATTGTGAGGTATGATCAAGAAAACTTCACGAAACATTCGGGTTTTCTACACTTTTAGCTAAACTCGTGACCCTAGCCGGCTTCAGGTCTTCCTCCTTGAACCTCCCGCGTATTGGAATCTATCTTCTCCATGATTTAGCGCCAAGAACAACCTAACAACTGTAGAAATCAAAGAATGATGATGGTGAGCTGTTGGTGGAGGCCATGGGTCGGCCAAACCTTTTCTTGGGTGGCCGAACCCTGGCTGAGTCCCTGACAAGCGAACCTTGTATGCCTGATAAAGCTGCGAACCCTCAACCGATCATGAGCAGCGAACCCTACTTCACCGAACCTTTCATGTGACCGGCGAACCCTACTCCTGGTCAGCGAACCTGGGTTAGACGACCCCCGAACCATGGGGTCTCCAGAACCATTCCAACCGAACCATGTATGCTCGACGAAACCTGACGAACCTTGCAGTGTAGCCGAACCCGACACCCCAGGCGAACCCTGCATGTTGTTCACGAACTATGGGATGACGAACCTATATGACAAAACCACCTGTTTGGCCGAACCCGTACACTAGCACCGAACCTTATTTGGTCTACGAACCCTCTGCATAGCCTTAGGCGAACCATGCACACCAACTAGTAGCCGAACCCTTAGAATCATCAAGGTTCGCTGGTGGTATCACTTCTCTCGGCCGAACCTATAAGGAGCCCATAAATCTGGCCAAGCCGGCCCAATCACATAATATATTCGGCCAAGTGATTTGGCCATTTGATTTCCAGCCCAAGTGTAGTTATTTCAACCCAAAGGCCACCTATAATCGGCCCATTTCTTGTTCGGCCCAAGTAACAAACCCTTAACCCAATGATGGGCCCAACATAAGGACTTGGCCCACCATGACATTGAACCAGCCCGATTACGTGGCCAAATAACCATTCGGCCCAATTGAGGTGTAACAAGGCCCAAGTATAACCCTTAGGATCAAATTGTTGATCTTAGGCCCAATTGGATTACTTGACCCAAATCCGTCTTTCGGCCCATAATAGTCAAATAAAAAGGCATAACACTTTGACAAATTAAATTGGTTATTATGCATAAGACTTGAACAAAACTGTTACAAGGGTTGTTATAAATAAAGAAACCAAAGCACATGAACTAGAACGCGATATTACTTAAGTGTCACTAGATTCTTTAATAGACAAAAAGGGGCAGAAATACGATCGAGACTCATAGTGTTAGCCAACTTTAGGGCTAACACTAACACTTACAAACATGCGCATAGATTATAACTCATACTTATAAGCACAAACACTATTAAATCAATACAGGAACGTGAACATCATACCAAGTGCAACAAAGAGCGCGTGCATTCTTACTATACTTAGTCAAACACTACGGACACAAGGTGAGTTCATTTGTCCCTTTTCAAATTTATTTGTTTTACTTCGGGACTGAGAAGCATGTTAAACATTTTCATATAATTATTGAAAGATTGTTTAATGCTTTAGACTTAAACTTGAAACGTATGTTGAAACTTATGATTGAAACTTAGTATTCTATGAATGATAGTAGACTTGCAACTTACACGATAAACTTGTAGCTTGAAATCACAGGTTAGATGCTCATGAGACTTGAATGCTTATACTTGTGAAATTTTATACTTTGAACATGAGACTTGAATGCTTATACTTGTGAAACTTTATACTTTGAACATGAGACTTGAGACTTATACTTGTGAAACTTTATACTTTCAACATGAGACTTGAGGTCTATACTTGTGAAACTTTATACTTTAAACAATGTGTGAGACTTGATACAAACTTATGGGATTCATGATGAAACATTGTGTGAACACTTGAAACTTTATGCTTGAAACTACTACTTGCGCATGAAACATTGTACATGTATCTAACCATAGGCTACGTAATTGCTAAACTTCTGGTAGCCCAGAGCTTGTACCCATGGGGTGAGATACATGTAAAACATAAATGTAACGAGGCTAAGCTAATACCTATATAAGAGACATGTAATTGCTAAACTTCTGGTAATCCAGAGCTTTTGTCTGCTTATATGAGGTATGTAATTGCTAAACATAAACATAACGATGCTAAGCTATTATCTATATAAGAGACATGTAATTGTTAAACGACTGGTAGTCCAGAGCTTTTGTCTGCTTATATGATATGTAATTGCTGGATTACTTGTGTATGCATGGCTTGTGTATATCTATGAGATACGTAATTGCTAAACGACTGCTAGTGCAGAGCTTGTATCTTGTATAGGAGACACGTAATTGCTAGACTAAGCTTAACTAATCTGTGAGCTACGTAATTGCTAAACGACTGCTAGTGCAGAGCTTGTACTCACGCATGAGATTAGGGACAGCTAAACTATGTGCGTGTGAAACTTTGATGCTTGATAAACATACTTTGAAACTAACACTTGTGAACACTATAGACTTGTAAACTTTGAAACATAAAACAAAAGCTTTGATGAGGAATGGGTTGATTGGTAGGTAAAATGCTTAATTATTATAAACAACAGTGTCATATCCGGATTAGTATGTGGTGGGATGTTGGCTGGGCGGGCGTTAAGCTCGACCCTACATATGCCCTATATATAAGCATACCGATTTGGATATTACAGGTGGAGTTAATGAGATTAAGGTTTTACCGAAGGAGGTTTGTTAAAACTATTTTTAAACTTATAAACTTTATGAACTCACCAACCATTGTGTTGACTTTGTTTTCTTACATGCATTCTCAGGTGAAGAACAGATATAAGCTATGGCTTCAGGATTTGCATACTAGGCTGTCCAGATAGAGGACCTAGTAGACTTTTGTGAAGCACATCTGTTGTTGATGATACTCATTACTTTTGATATCTTGTACATATACAAGATATAAACATGTTATTATTTTGATAGGTTTACTTAGTTAAATTCAGAACATTGATAATGTAATTTAACTTTGTAATCCTAGTTATCATTTGATTGTGCTTTAGTTATTCTTAAACATTGATGCTATGTAAACAATCTGATCATCTTGATTATCACACACGATATCACGCCCCGGGAACCTTCCGCCCGACGGGGACTCCGATCCAACGTCGTCGGCTCGGGGTGTGACAACCTGTACGTGGCGTACATGTGTGGAGTATTAGTTTTATGATTAAAAAGAGCATGTACCTGGCGTACAAATCCTTACGCCATGTACAGGGTGGAATATGGCCTGTAGTACAACCATACTCCACCCCTGTACGTGGCGTAGGACCTGTACGAAACGTACAGGGCCCTATAAAAGCCCTTGATCGGGCATGCGCCTCCCAAACCACCACCATATACGCCATTCGAGCTCTCAACCCATTCAAGCTTCATATCGAGACATACGAGTCCGGATTCGAGCCAAAGTTGTGGGGATCTTCCTTCTACGCATAATAGGTAAGTTTTTCTCACTTTTTTATTGTTAGAATGGGTTAGATTTCCACGGGAAAGGGCTGGGGGTCGTAGGTTAGCCTGAACGACGAATAGTACGCAATGTACAGCCTTGTACGTGGCGTACTGTTCTTCCCCAATTCATCGGATCAAGAACTCTACGTCACATACAATGTTGTACGTGGCGTACTGTTCATCTATCATTTTGAATGAATGTTTTGGACCTGTATGTCACGTACATGGTCCTACGTGGCGTACATGTCACACCCCGGGCTCACGGCGACCCGGGCGCTGTGACCCGATTGGTTTCATTGACAAATAAGGCCTGGGTCAGAGTTTATTATTCATTTTAATATGTTTCAGCAGAAACGTTGTTTCATAAATTCATAATTTTATAAATAATTCACATTCATAGATATGAAAACTGTTTTTCATGATTTATAAAAGGTTCATATGCATAGGTATGAAAACTTCAATGTCACATTTTATAATATAACTTTTCATAAATAACTTTTTAGGATTTCACAAAATTCATAAGTATAAGTATGAATATCATCATTTCATATTATAATAAGCCGGCTTTTCAACAAACACATCTTATACATTATTTTATAATATCTGGTTTATACAAGACTTGGAGGCATATCTCCGATAGCTCTATGGTCTTACTACAAGATCCTATTCAAGGCATCATAGGCCAAGATGCTCTAATATTGCTTCTCTTTTACATTTCATTATTGCCTGAAATGTTTTTAAAAATAAAACGTCAACATAATGTTGGTGAATACAATTAACAAACTCGATATGTAAGCATAGAATGTTTGGTCTTTTAACCATAATTAATAGTGGCAATACTACACATTTAGCATGTTATTTTACTAATCGATACAACCACTGCATACCCTGTCTTGTACTGTCATTGGTTAGGAACAACATCAGAGTGCGTCTTACAATTGTTCCCTCCAGCCTACAGCCCGTCACTGGTTAGGTTGCCTGCGGAGTGCGTCTTATGTATAACCTTCCAACCCACGTTACTAGCCACATATGGGAATTTTACCTATAGCGGATACAATTTGCAAATCATACGTATACTAATGGCCTATAGTTTCCCTTTATGCGTCAAAGTTAAACACACCATGCTCAAAATTCATTTAAAAATTTAAAAACAAGTTAAATGTATTTAACTGAATTTTTGTTGGCTGAGCGACATCTTATAACTTCTCTATGTAATTTTGGGTAGCGTTTATGCTTAATTTATTCTTATTATTATTATTATGCAAAAAAGATTTATTTATTTATTTATTGATTTATTTATTATTATTATTACGATTATTATTTTTATTATGATGATGATGATGATGATGATGATGATTATTATTATTATTATTATTATTATTATTACTACTACTACGACTATTATTATTATTATTATTTTAACTAAACTAAAATTTATAATATATGGGATCGGACCTTAACCCTAACCCTATAAGTTAATATTATATTAAATCCTTAAATTTATAAGTTTAACTAATAAATTAAATACTATACCTAAACAAACTGATTCTTTAATCTTGTCTTTGTATTTTGATCATAACCTCCTACCCTCCATATCTCCTCATCTTTTTCTTAAATATATGCGTATATATATACGTGTACATATATGTATTTTTTTCGTTGTGTGATTTCTTATTGTATAAATTTGTGGGTATATATAGATAGTTAAGACTTGATGCACACAAATTTCGTAGATATAGGCTGTAAAGGCGTGTTATATTCGATCAATGAATCATCAAAATTTCTAGTGACTCATAGAAATACTTACACATAAATACTTAATCGTAAACTTCGGTAATTTCGTTCAATTGACATTCAATTCTAAGATTTTTAATATTTTAATATTTTATAATTATAATTAATTTAGCTCAATTTTTGTTTTTCTCTTATAACTTTTAAAATATGATGTTTTATAATATTATAAAAATACCGCTAGGACCAGCTCATTTGTCTCTACGTTTCGAACTAAGTTTCGTTAAAAACGGAGAAAGTTTAATTATAATATATTTTATTAATTTTAGGTGGTCTCCTATAATAATTACTAACCGAATATGTATGTTAAAAATTTGTAACAATCATTTTACTCGTTACTTACTAGTACGTAAGTGTCACATATGTGTATATAAGAACTAGATATTTAAAATTATAATATTGAACACTATATTTGATAAAAATAAATATGCATGTGTTACATCCTCCCCTCCTTTATTTTAATCTCGTCCTCGAGATTATTGAAATTGGTACGGGTATTTCTTTCTCATCTCTAACTCTAGTTCCCATGTATATTCCGGACCACGTCTAGAGTTCCACTTAACCTTGACTAACACCAACTTTTTACGCTTGAGTCTCTTTTCACATTGGTCTTCAATTTGAAGTGGTTGTTCTATAAATTTTAGTTTTTCGTTCACTTCCACATCTTGAAGAGGCATTAACAAAGATTCATCGGCCAAACATTTTCGAAAATTAGAAACGTGAAACACATTGTGTACTCTGGTCATTTCTACTGGTAGTTCGAGTTGATAAACCACCGGCCCGATTCGTTTAGTAATTTTAAAAGGTCCAACATAACGTGGACTTAACTTTCCCTTTTTACCGAATCATACTACTCGTTTCCCTTGTGAAACTTTGAGTAGCACTTTATCACCACTATTAAATTCTAATGGCTTTCTTCTTCGATCTGCATAGCTCTTTTGTCGATCTCTAGCCGCTTTCAATCTTTCTCTAATTTGAAAGACTTTGTCGGTTGTTTCTTGTACTATTTCTGGACCAGACAACTGATTTTCATCAATTTCAGACCAACAGGTGTTCGACATTTTCTACCGTAGAGAGCTTCAAACGGTGCAGTCTGAATACTTGAGTGATAACTATTATTGTAAGAGAATTCTATTAGAGGTAAATGGTCATCCCAGTTTCCTCCAAAGTCTATCACACAAGCTCAAAGAATATCTTCCAATGTTCGGATTGTTCTTTCGCTCTGCCCATCAGTTTGTGGATGATAAGCAGTGCTGAAATTTAAACGTGTTCCGAGAGCTTTTTGAAAACTTTTCCAGAATCAAGATGTAAAACGATTATCCCTATCTGACACAATGGATAATGGCACACCGCGTAAATATACAATCTCATTTACATACAATTGTGCCGGTTTATCCATATAATAAGTTTCTTTCATTGATAGGAAATGAGCAGACTTGGTCAGTCTATCAACGATAACCCAAATCGTATCATTCCCACGACTGGTTCGGGGAAGTTTAGTTATAAAGTCCATGGTTATCATTTCCCATTTCCAAATAGGGAGTGCCAGTTTAGTTATAAAATGTACAAGAATCTAAGAGAGAACTATCGGTGATATCTTTCTTCATGCCAATCAACCAATAGTTTTCTCTTAGATTCTTGTACATTTTATCGCTTCCTGGGTGCATCATGTATTTAGATTTATGCGTTTCTTCCAAAATTCTTTTTCTTAAGCCGCTAGTGACGGGCACCTAGATTCTTCTGTTCATTCGAAGGACTTCATCGTCTCCTTTGACCAGTTGTTCAGGCATGCCCTTCATTCCTTCTTGTTCCTTGTTTTCATCTTCTTGGGCTTGTTTTTGTGCTTCTTTAATTTGATTAAACAAATCGACTTGAAGTTCTAGCCGTAAAGAACGCACTCTTCTCGGTTTCTCAATCTTCTTTCGACTTAAGGCATCTGCAACCACATTTGCCATTCCTTCATGATAGATAATTTCACAGTCATAGTCATTCAACGTTTCCATCCATCTTCATTGTCGCATATTTAGTTCCTTCTGACCAAAGATATACTTTAAACTCTTGTGTTCAGTATAAACTATGAAATGAACTCCATATAGATAGTGTCTCCATAATTTTAATGCAAAGATTATGGCTCCTAACTCCAGATCATGAGTCATATAGTTCCTCTCATGAGTCTTCAATTGGCGTGATGCATAAGCGATAACTTTGTTTCGTTGCATCAATACGCATCCTAATCCTGTATGAGAAGCATCACAATAGACAAAAAAGTCTTCAACACCTTCAGGTAATGCTAGGATTGGAGCGTGAGTCAAATTATCTTTAAGAATTTGGAAGACCTCAATTTTCTTGTGTGACAATTCGCAATTCCAGGTTAGAATTTCGTGTCTTAGTCTTAATTAAGTCCTATTAAGATTAAAATAATCTAAACAAACAATTAGAATCAAATAAAAACTCTTGAATCATTGAATCTCTAAGTTCAATAGGTCAAATCGCGAAAATCTGCGAAAAGGCAACTCGGCATGCTAAATTGGCAGATTCATGACAACTCGAACTTCCTAATCACATTAGAATCATAATGGGATGTAATTGGAAGCATGAAAATGAGAATTGATAATTTTTAGCAATTCCTGAAATTATACACGAAAAGCCGAACAATCAATTGCGAAAACGGCAAAATCAAGCAAACCCTTGATTTAATTTCATCCTTATCCTATTGCCCCATGTCTATCCCATCTTATCTGATAAAAATAAGATATTTATGAAGGAAAATAGGTGGACAAATGTAGACCACAAATCAAAAGTCATATATGGCCAAAATCTTGACTTTAACCAACATTTTCAACACTTTTTCTTTCTTCCCAACCCCTCAAATTCGACCAGGCCATCCCCACCACTTTCTGGATTTTCAAACACATCTCAAACATCATTTCTAAGTAGATCCAAGAGGTACTCAAGTCCAAGATCAAGTAGAACAAAGAATCAAGCTTTAAAAGTTGATTTTTAGTGAGTTTTCAAGCCAATCCTCAACCAAGTAAGCTCTTGTGTCAATTTTTGATTTGAATAGATTAAGATAGCTTAAACAAGTGTTATGAAGCTTGTTTGAACATTGGTTATGGGCTGGAAATCATCAGATCTTGAAAATCCATGAAAAAAAGGCAAAATTGTCCAAAAACCCGATTTTTAAAATTTGTCTAAATCGAGATTTTTCTTCACAAAACTCTAGATATATGTTAAATATTAGGATCTGGAGATTTTGGCCCGGCAAAAATGTCAAAATATTGATTTGGCCCGCAAAAACTATGTTTGGCCTGTGTGTCTCGGCCAGCGGCCCCAGGCGGCCCCATGCGGCCTACGCGTCCCGGCCATGCGGCCCCATGCGGCCCCATGCGGCCTGTGCTGCGGCCCGTGCGTCCCGTGTCGCGGCCCGTGCGTCCCGTGTCGCGGCCCCTATGCGGCCCCATGTGTCCCGGTCGTTACCGGGAACGCTTGGCCAAAGGACCAACCGGCTAGCCAAGGCCAAGGCCAAGCCAGGCCGGCTCGAGCCCTTGCCCAGCCAACGGCCCAGACCACCAAGCCACCACCCAGACCACCGAGCCACAACCGGACCGCCGCCGTTGACCACCGTTGACCGCCGCCGGCCGCCACCACCGGCGACTTTTCCGGCCAAGATTCCGGTGGAAAGGAATATTCCGGCGAAAAGGAATATTCCGGCGACTTTTCCGGCCAAACCCAAATTTCGTCCGTTTTGCGTTCTGAAGTTCGTTTCGCGATCCGATTCGCAGTCCGGTGATCCGATTTTGATAAAAATGACATATTTTTAATCGATTTCGCGTTCCGGACTCAATTTTTTTGTCCGTTTAGCAATTCGAAAATCCGATTTCAGTCTGAAAACTGATCAAGTCTCCGATTATTACACGAAATTCAGCTTTCACGTCGGTTTTCAATACAAATAACCATTTTCAGTCGATTTCGCATTCCGGACGCAGTTTTGCGATCTGTTTCGCAATCCGGAAACCCGATAATCGATTTAGAAGCAGATTGGAGTTCCGATTGTGACCGGAATTCAGTTTTATTATCGGTTGTCAATATAAAAACCTATTCCTTGTCGATTTCGCATTCCGGACTCAGTTTTGTGATCTGTTTCGCAATACGGAATCCCGACAATCGATTTAGAAGCAGATTGGAGTTCCGATCGTGACTGGAATTCAGTTTTATTATCGGTTTTCAATATAAAAACCTATTCTGGGTCGATTTCGCATTCCGAACTCAGTTTTATGATCTGTTTGGTAATCTGATAGTCAGATTTCCACCCAGAAGTCGATTGAGAATACGGATTTGAAAACAAAGTAAATTTCTCACCAAATTAAGTGCAAACAACTCACCGAACTTTAATAAATTACAGATTTGGAATCCAGGAACTAGCAATACGAACATTGTATTCTGTTTATTGAGTTATAGCAACTGAGGTGAGTTCATGAACCCCTTTTACTGTATTTTGGCTTTTGAACTCGGGGAATGAGAAAACATAAAAACTAATTTGAAACATCTTGATTATTGTAAAGCTTTGAAATGCTTATGAAACCTTTTGTGAAACATGAAATCTGATTTGATCAGGTGGAATTCTGAAACGCTTTCGATGCATTTTGTGAAACATGAAACCTGATTTGATCAGGTGGAACTCTGAAACGCTTTCGATGCATTTTGTGAAACTTGAAACCTGATTTGATCAGGTGGAACTCTGAAACACTTTTGAAACATTTTGTGAAACATGAAAACGAAAGCGTTGTAAAACATTTGGTTGAAACACGTGACAGTGGGGAGAACACATGACCAAACTTGTCATTATTTCACGGGTTACACATTTGTCGCTAAGTCCCCTATTCTGTAACCGTTAACCGTGGGGGGGGGCGTGATTATTGAGAATAGATTCTATTTGTGATTGACAATCCTCGCCCGTGGTTCGTAGCTAAAACCACGACTGGATGTCGAGCGGGCGCTCAATAAGGCTATAACACACAATATCTTACGACAAGGACATTGGGAAGGGGCAAACACTGAACTCGTCAGCTCGGTTACGGGAGCCCAGGAGTTATAATTGGACAGTTGGTCGGGAACTAAACACGACATTGTTGGAAGGAACAATGTTCGCACTGTATACCAATGTTTTACACCCAGTTTGAGACATGAATATTATTTAACTTATTTTATGAAAACATTTGAATTGTTTGGATACATTACATACGTTTTGATAAATAAATTTGTGAACTCACCAGCAATATGCTGATTGTTTTAAAATCATGTTTTCTCAGATGCATAATGATACAGGGGTGGAGCTGGGAGCTCAATCTTTGGAGACCTATTGTAGAGTCTATGAGAGATAGACTCAACAGTGTGATACATAGCATATTATATATGTGTAATAGCATTATGTATATATGTGTGTGAAACTCATTTAAAACTATTATTACATTAGGCTTGTGGCTAATGTAGTTGTAACATGGGTTTGTAATATAGAAACATATGTGTATTTTGTTATAAACAATGACTGTGAAACCTTGAAAGTCACACGGTACGCTTCCGCAACGACAAGGGTGTGACATCTTGGGACTCCATTCAAATTTTACAGATTTTCCAGTCAATGAGGTGAGAGGAACGGCTATTCGGGAGAAATTCTGAATAAATCGACAATAATAACCCGCCAAACCTAAGAAGCTACGCACCTCTGTTGGTGACTTTGGGTTCTCCCATTTCGTAATAGCCTCTATCTTAAATGGATCCACTTGAATACCTTGAGGATTAATAACATGCCCCAAAAATTGTACTTCAGTGAGCCAGAAATCACATTTAGAGAATTTAGCATACAATTTCTCATGTCTTAGTAATTCAAGTAGGGTTCTCAGATGTGTAGTATGATCCTTGGGTGTTTTTGAATAAATAAGAATATCATCAATGAATACAATAATGAATTTGTCCAGATAATGTTTGCATATCCGATTCATCATGTCCATAAAGGCAACTGGAGCATTAATAAGTCCAAATGGCATAATAGTGAACTCATAATGCCCATACCTTGTACGGAAAGCAATCTTAGGAATATCCTTCAGTTGATGATATCCCGATCGAAGATCAATTTTAGAAAAATGACAAGCTCATTGAAGTTGATCGAATAAATTGTCAATTCGTGGAAGTGGATACTTGTTCTTAATTGTAACCTTATTTAGCTCCCTATAATCAATGCACATTCTCATTGATCCATCTTTCTTTTTGACGAAAAGAATTGGAGCTCCCCAAGGTGACGAGCTAGGTTGGATAAAACCTTTTTCCAATAGCTTGTCTAATTGTTTCTTGAGCTCTTTCATCTCCGTCGGTGCGAATCTATAAGGAGATTTAGCAATTGGAGCAACACCTGGTAGCAGATTGATATTGAATTCTACTTCACGTTCTTGTGGTAAACCAGGCAATTCATCTGGAAACACGTCGGGAAAATCGGCTACAAGAGGTACGTCTTTTGGTTTTTTCTTTTCTTGATCTTCAATTGTGACTGAGATTAGGTAAGCTAAACAACCTTTGTTTAGATACTTAGTAACTTTGATCATAGAAATAATTCCAACATGGTTTGTTGGCTTATCGCCTTTGATAATCAATTTTCCTCCTGTTGGAACACGTACTTCAATGGATTTGGTGTCGCATAAGATACAGGCTTGGTTTGTAGCTAACCAATCCATCCCGATTACCACATCAAAACCGGCCAACTTCATTGGTAAGAATTTCACAGGTAGGTTGTGCTTAAAAAGTGTGATCTTACCATTTACTAATACTTCATTTATTTTGACTACATCAACATTAGCGGTTTCTACCAGATAAGGCTTATCTAGTTTCACTAGTGGTTCATTTAGAAGCTTACAAAATTCATAATCAATAAAGCTTTGGTTGGCTCCCGAATCAAACAAAACCTTAGCATAAACATTATTCATAAGAAACATACTGGTAATGACATCCGGCATGTCTGCAGCTTCCTTGGCGTTAAGAACAAAAGCTCGAGTCATCTTCTTTGCATTTGTATCAGCTTTTTCTCCTGAACCACCAGCCCCGCTAGTCCCGCTCACTTTATTCAATTTAGGACACTCATTTCGGTAGTGTCTCGGTTCGTTGCAGTTAAAGCACGTCACCATCACTTTCCTTCTACATTCTTCCAAAGAATGACCCATCATTTTACAATAGCTACAATACTTTGCTCTATTACACTTTCCCAGATGCTTTTTCCCACATGTTTTACATTGTTAGAACATACCACTACCTCCTTCTTTCTTCACAAATTTTCCTGCAGGCCATTTCGAACTTTGATCAGCCTTTTGGATTGCCTCTTGGCTTTTCTTTTCCTCTTGCGTTCTTACCATTCCATCCGTAAGCAACCCTGCCAGTTCAACAGCTGAATCAATGGTCTGAGGCATAGAAGCCTTAACCATGTCACGTATTTCGCTTATCAGTCCCCAGATGTAACGACTAATAAGGTTTGGTTCTGGTATCACAAGATGTGGCACCAATCGAGCATACTCAAAGTACTTGGAAGTGTACTTACGACACCCAAAACAAACCATACGATGAGTCAGGAATATTCGCTCGATTTGTTCCTTCTCGTTCATTGGGCAAAACTTTCGAGTTACGAGATCCCGAAAACTCTCCCAAGTCATAGCATACGCCTTGGTTCTGCCTTTGGTTTGAATAATGGAGTTCCACCACTCCAATGCTCCGTCTTTAAAGGAATTCGAAGCATACAGAACCATATCTTCTTCGGCACATTTGCTAATAGCAAGTACCGCTTCAATGTTTTCGAGCCATCTTAATGCTTCCACAGCTCCTTCTGTTCCTGCGAACTCAGGAGGTTTGCAAGATTGGAATGTTTTGTATGAACATCCTTCAATTCTAAATCGTTTTGCACTAGAAGCTTCATCGAACCAGACACGTCTTTTGCTTTTATCTCTGTGTTTTCTGGATTCGAATTTTCATTATCTTTCATAGCCGCAATAATCGTAGGTATTGCGTCTTTAATTTCTTTTTCTATAATTTCCTGAAGTTCAGCTTTTCGAATCACAGGTTCATTAGCATCCGTGTGCGTTCTCTTTCGCCCACGAGTGTTTGCAAATGGTCCGCCAGAATTTTGGTTTCGAAACATTGTCTACAAAATATGATATTTGACAAGGAGCTCTATCATTAGTACCTATTTCGATAAAACCAGGAGCTCTGATACCAACCTATCACACCCCGCGCTCTCGGCGACTCGGGCGTTGCGACCCGATTGGTTTCATTGACAAATAAGGCCTCGGTCAGAGTTTATTATTCATTTTAATATGTTCCAGCGGAAGCGTTGTTTCATAAATTCATAATTTTATAAATAATTCACATGCATGGATGTGAAAACTGTTTTTCATTATTTATAAAAAGTTCATACGCATAGGTATGAAAACTTCAATGTCACATTCTATAATATAACTTTTCATAAATAACTTTTTAGGATTTCACAAAATTCATAAGTATAAGTATGAATATCATCATTTCATATTATAATAAACCGGCTTTTCAACAAACACATCTTATACATTATTTTATAATATCTGGTTTATACAAGACTTGGAGGCATATCTCCGATAGCTCTATGGTCTTACTACAAGATCCTATTCAAGGCATCATAGGCCAAGATGCTCTAATCTTGCTTATCTTTTACATTTCATTATTGCCTGAAATGTTTTTAAAAATAAAACGTCAACATAATGTTGGTGAATACAATTAACAACCACTGCATACCCTGGCTTGTACTGTCACCGGTTAGGAACAATAACATTACAATTGTTCTCTCTAGCCCACAGCCCGTCACTGGTTAGGTCGCATGTGGAGTGCGTCTTACGTATAACCTTCCAGCCCACGTTACCAACCACATATGGGAATTTCACCCATAGCGGATACAATTTGCAAATCATACGTATACTAATGGCCTATAGTATCCCTTTATACGTCAAAGTTAAACACACCATGCTAAAAATTCATTTAAAAATTTAAAAACAAGTTAAAAGTATTTACCTGAATTTTTGTTGGATGAGCGACAACTTATAACTTCTCCACGTAATTTTGGGCAGCGTTTCTGCTTAATTTATTCTTATAATTATTCTGCAAAAAAGATTTATTTATTTATTTATTTATTATTATTATTATTATTATTATTATTATTACGATTATTATTTTTATTATGATGATGATGATTATTATTATTATTATTATTATTATTACGACTATTATTATTATTATTTTAATAAACTAAAATTTATAATATATAGGGTCGGAGCTTAACCCGAACCCTAAAAGTTAATTATTAAATCCTTAAATTTATAACTTTAACTTATAAATTAAATAATATGCCTAAACAAACTGATTCTTTAATCTTGATTTTGTATTTTGATCACCACCTCCTAGCCTCCATATCTCCTCATCTTTTTCTTAAATATATGCGTATATATACGTGTACATATATGTATTTTTTTTCGTTGAATGAGAGATCGTTGGAGAGATCGACGAGCGAGCGCGCGTAGAGGTGGATCAGCGAGGAGATTCCGTGGAGACGGCTCTTCGATATGGCCTTCTTGCCATCTTACAGGGAGGTCGTAATGGAGTTCCTCTCCATATTCACGTACCGTCATGATGGCATGCCGGAGATAGTGTTCTCCATGCTTCGCCAGCGACACGAGATGTCGCTGGTAGAGTTTGCCGTTCTTTCTGGCCTCTACTAGGAGCCAGAGAGAGACTGTTACCCCGCTGTACACAAAGGGGATTACCGAGATTGATGATGCCACCTTCCGTGCATGGTGGCCTCATATTGCCGATGATCTCTTTGCAGGGACCAAGGCGAGAGTTAGTCGCATCCGCGACCCTCTCATTCGATATATGCACTTATTGATTGCCACGTCGATTGCTGGACGTGGCAGAAGCCGCGAGTGGTGCATGTCGCAGGATTTGTTTTATTTGTACTGCCTAATCACCGGACGTACATGCCAGCTCACACGCTGCCTTGCCGAGTACTTCGCGACATATTACCACCGGCAGCAACGTGGAGCAATATATGGCGGTGCCTATATCACCTTTATAGGCCGAGACCTAGGTCATCTGCACCAGGACACTCTCGAGTAGCTGTCTGATCCTGTGGATCCAGTCGGACTCGACCATCGGATGCTCTTCGGTATAAAGATCGTCCGGGATTTTCATGGTGTAGGTCTCCGGTTCTCCTTGGTATGGGGAGTGATATGGGTCCCTCCCCATACATGTGATGGACGTAGACAGGGTCGTGGGAGTTGGACTGGGAGGTGAGGGTGCTGGTGGTAAGGGGGACCACGATGGTATAGCTGGTGATAGGGAGGGTGGCGGGGGCGAGGGGTGGGGGTGATGAGGAGGGCGGAGATACCATACGGTGAGGCTTCCAGCACGCCTCGAGGCGATACTGCAGGATCTTTCTGCACTATCTAGAGAGCACGATCAAATATTCCAGGATCTTTCTACACCATCCAGGGAGCACGATCGCATCCTTACTAGGCAGAGCGATATGCTACGCTGGATGATCGATCGCGAGATCGAGAGGTTCAGGCAGGCTGGTGCTGGTATCGAGCCTCCTCCCCTTCGGCCATCACCTCGCCGACATGATCCGTAGTTTATTTGTTTTCCTTGTACTGTACAGACACTGTTTATGTATATATTGTGATTTGTTTTGATTGTTTGTTAATTTTTTTAATTTGTATATAAATTGTGTTTGTTTGATTGGTTGTTTATTTTTTTATAATTGCAAAACAACAATAATATTAACCTAATGAAATTAATACTAAAAACGACAAACGTTAAAAATAATGTTATAAATGTTTAAATTATTAGACGTTAAAAATGTTTAAATTTATAATCTAAATTTATAACATTACAAAATTTTTTTCAATTTAAAGTTTGAAAAAAAAATGGTTTTAGTCTTATACGTGTCGTATAGTTTCATACTATACGTATATGAATTCAATGTTAAGATAGGCCAAAAATCAGCCATTTTATTCAGAAAAACTATACGTCACGTACAGTACACTACGTAGCGTACAACACAGAATTTAACCAGTCACATCTCAGAATTTAAGGTTGAAGGTGTCGGATGTCGTACGCCACGTAGGGACCTGTATGAGGCGTAGGACACGCAGAAAACAAGGTTGCAAGTGGTGTTGTACGTGTCATAGAGACATATACGACACGTACTGAAAAAGGTGGGGTGTTGAATTAAAAAAGTGGGTGTGTGAATAACCAATCCCTTTTATAAACATTTTATAAAAATATACATAATCAAAAAAATAGAAAAAAACCATTTCAACCATCGGTCCGACCACCGGACCGCCGGCTCGCCGGTTCAACCGACCGGTTCGCCCAAAACGGCCCGAAACCCCGAACAGGACCGGTTCAACCGGTCGGTCCTGTCCGGTTTTCAAAACGTTGGGTGGTAGCGGTCGATGCTTGTTGATGATGGATGGTGATCGATGATAGGGTAGAGAAAAGTAAGAGAGAGTAATTTACATAAGAGTCCCTCAATAAAACTTTTTACACAACTAGCCCTTATGTGTGAAAAATCTAAAATTACATTTAACAAAGAAAATAATAAACGATGTTAATGGGTTGGAGCTGATCGGGGACATAATGTACAAGCTAAGGAGCATAAAAGATATTTTGAAACCTTTGTATGAAAAATGTTATTTAAACCGGGGAGCAAGAACGAAATTTATTCCAAAGAATTCTTTACTAATTTGAGATTTTTTTTTATTTTTCTTTAATGGTTCTAGTCAAAGTCATTCAAGTGGACGAGAAATACTTCCATTCAACCACTGACTATTTTATTGCTTTAATCTTAAGCCAGTCAACGCTTCGCCACTAAAAAGTTGCAATCGCATATATTATTTTGCTCGTGACATTTATTTAAGGAAAACTTTATACAAATATAACAAACTTTTTATTTTTTTCAATCAAGTCATTCAAAAATTTTTTTGTCTCAATTAAGTCATTCAAATTATTTGTGTTTGAATTATATGTTTTTAACCTGAATTGTGAATAATACACGTTTATATAAGTTTGAGTGAATATTTTTTTTTTAAAAAAATGACTAAATTGAATAAGTAATTATTAATTATTAATTTTTTGTTCTTTGTAAGATATTAGTTAAAATTAATAATTATTTATTCAAATCAGTCATTTTTGAAATAAAAAAAATATTCACTCAAACTTATATCAACATGTATTACGTACTATTTAAGTCAAAAACATAGAATTCAAATACAAAAACAACTTGAATGGCTTAATTATGACAAAAAAAGCTTAAGTGACTTGATTGGAACAAAATGAAAATTTGGTTACATTTTCACAAAGTTATCCCTTTATTTAATCATGGTATTAGTTTATTAAAATAAATCATTAGAAAATGTGGAGAAAAGTGAGAAAAAATGGGACGACACCATGCAAAATGAAGAAAAATGAGAAAAAGTGATGTGACGCTGATGTGATAATTATTAAAGTGGACGACTACTAGCGGCCTTACTATTCCTTCCGTTTTCAATTGTATATATGGTATATATCTATTCCTCCCGTTTTCAATTGTATATATGGTAATATGAACCAAAGCAACAAATCATGCTGGATCGTAGCACTTTTGTTCATGATCTCAACTCCATTTGTTCAATCCACCTGCAGCAGAGGAGGTGATTTAGCCTTCGGTTCGTACTTCATCGAACCAGGTGACAACATCACTTCGATATCCTGGTTCATGAACACCAGCCCCAGCAACATCCTCAAGTATAACCCTAACACCATCCGTAACGAGGATAATCTCACATATTATACAAGGATTAACCTGCCGTTTTCTTGCGATTGCATCGACGGTGAGTTCTTAGCGCATGTGTTCACCTACGACTTTGAATCTGTGGATATATACGAATCGGTTGCACAACAGAGGTACGCCAATTTGACAACTGGAGACTGGATTCAGAGGTTTAATGTTTATAATCGCGATCGTGTGCCCGATGGTGCTAATATTAACGTGACGGTGAACTGTTCGTGTGGGGATGGTTCGATTTCAAAGGATTATGTCTTTTGTGTTTTTCTGAACAATTTAAGGCACAATGGTGTTGCAAAATACATAATGTTGAGCAATGATGACACAATAACGAATATGAATAACACAATGATTTTTAAAAACGCACAATTACCAGTAAGAAAGACATAATTACCTATAAAAATGCAAAAAAAAGATAATTATACACAAATGTTTACGAAGGACACAATGACGATAATTAGACACAATAAATTGAAAAAATTTCATTTTTTTATAGCAAAAGTATACCTATTTTTTTATGATACATATATTTTTTTAAAAAATAATATCGTATGTAAAAGTTATGAATGTTTAAAAAAAGTTAGGAAAAAGCGGTCATGACCAAATTCCTCTCCAGGGTATTTCCCTCAAAAATTTCGAATTTTCCCTCTTAAATTTAATATTATGATCTAATGATAGTTAATCCTTCTTAAAATATTTACGATAAGTAAAGTATTTAGTTGAACTAAATCCTACAAAGCAATCACTAATAATAAATAAATATACAAATAACGTAAAAATTTTAATATTTAGAAAAAAAAATACATTTTATAAATTTTTTAAACACTTGATCAAAAATCCAAATATGATTAGAAAATTTTAAATTTTCAAAATTATTAATTGAAAATGGAAAGTTTGAAATAATTATATTTTTATTAATATTGAAAGAAAATGAATATTAGTTTCTTTTTTAAATCTGAAAGTTTGAATTTATTGTATTAAATGAAATCAATCATTCAATTGTCCAATATGCTATGTAGATAGCCTATAAATGTGCCACATGACAAATGCGATGTGGATAACTAGAAAACGTCATGTGGCATTTGTTATTTTTTTATTATATAGTATACATACATACATAGATATTATATATATATAATATTTATTATGTTATCAGGTTTTTTAAATCTAATTCGACCAATAAGATGCCTGGTTTGGTTTTTAAAATCAATTTTTCATGAATGTGGATGTCTTCTAATCTTTTTTTATATTTGCAGATGAAAATGGAAATTATCCTCCTTTTAAAACCAGGTATATTCTTTCGCTTGAATTGTGTGATATGCTCATATTATTAGATTTAATATATTAGATAAGGTCGTTAAAAATAATAATATATTAGTAGGGGTTTATTAAATTATTAGGTTAAAACCCATTATATGGGTTGGATAAATCTAACATGTTATAAACAACATTTATTATAAAGATTTGTATGTTTGATATCTATAACTGTTGATATAAATAATAAATATTTAAAAATAATTAATTACAAATAATAAAAATGTAAGAATTATGAAATTATATTTTAATCTAATCTAATTCTAATAAAAAAATAGTAACATTTGACACATGTCACCATCTCATGGACTTTAGTAAAAATTTTCCGGTCTATCTCTCATGTTAAATACTAATTAATTGTTTTTATATTATATGGGTTGGATAAATCTAACATGTTATAAACAACATTTATTATAAAGATTTGTATGTTTGATATCTATAATTGTTGATATAAATAATAAATATTTAAAAATAATTAATTACAAATAATAAAAATGTAAGAATTATGAAATTATATTTTAATATATTATAAAATTGAATTTTTCTTATGATTTATTAAGTTTTAATAATTTTTATGATAAGAAGAACTACATATTTGATATTTAATTGTATAATTTAACTATATAAAATTATTCATATTTTCTACTAATAATAATAATGTAAATCCAATGCCACATGGCGTGTACATCTCACTCACATGTTACTCTAATATTTATGCACCTAGGAGGAATATACACGTCATTACCACAATAAAAGTTGTAAATTTCCATTAATTACTTGTCTAAATGATACCCGTTTAACACTTCACGTGAATCTAATACCCGATCCAAAAAACACGCGGATATACCCATGTACGTTTCATTCTTGAGATGTCGGCTCTAGGAAGCTTTCTCTGCTTAATCCAGGTATGACTTATCTTCTCAGTCTTTCAACATTGAAACTCGTTTCGGTAATACCCTTCACTTAAGATTACTATATTTTCGTTTACAATCTTGTTAAGATTCATAAGATTCCAACATTGAAGTCATTCGCGATTTATCCTCTGACTCGATCTCGGATTTATACAGAAGGTATAACCTTTTTTCGTATCAGTAAATCGTCTTGTTTTGATTCATCTATTAATTTCATTTTTTTTATCGATTAACATTGAACCCTAAATTTTTTTACTCCTTTGAATTTTTCGATGGCAACACTTTTGTTGATTATTCTATCCTCATTTTTCAATACTGGATTTGGGATTTTTTGCACTACTTGATAATGTTAGTAGTATTGTTCAATATTGGGTTCGGTTACTCTTAAATATGTGACATGTTTTTATGCATTTCTTCGTTGATTTTCATTCATGTTTAAATCTTTTACATGTTTGACAATATGTAATTTTGTTTTTTATATATAAACATTTTGTTATGTGGCTTTTATGTTTGAAAATATGTAATTAAGTTTGTAAAATTGTTCTTAAATACAAACCATCTATATTATATGTTATGTTTAATCGTTTTGTTATGCAATAAACCATCTATACTATATGTTATGTTTAGACAAAACTAGATAAGATATTGCTCCCACTTTGTGAGAAAATGGATCTTGTTTTAAATTGTTTGTTATTATTTAAATTTTTTCTTATCATTTTATATGGTAATCTATGCAGTCTTACCTTTTCCTTTTATTGAAAATCACTACCGTGGTAAACATTTGTAAATGATATGATGGTTCACTTTGAAAGGTCAACATTCGTAAGATGAACAATGTTTATTCATTTGATTCTGAAAATGTTTATTCTTTTGATTCTGATTGGCAATCCTTGGTGAAACACATGTGTGCCAAGAAAATGGATGTTGTGGTCTTTAGACCTATTGAAAAAAAAAGTTGGTGTGTTACTCGTATCATGTATGATGAACATGAAAGGAAACTACAACCTGTGTTCTACATCATAATGTTTGACGCAGAACACGAATCACTTGTATGTACTTTGTTTTATTTTTAAGTTTTTTATGTACTTAATTGTTTTCATACATCATCAACATTTATAGAATATGTAATATTTATTCCCACTTGTAATTCCAGTACCTGAATCCTGGTTTTGAGAATGAAACTCCTAAGATCAACATTCTGAAAAAATGTGTTACTTTACAAGTTAGAGACAGGCATTAGTGGAGAGTTAAGGTGGTTAAGCATAATAATTTCTATAAAAGCTGATGGATGGATTGATGTGGTTTGTGATATACCATTGGAATTCAGATACTTCCTTGCATTCTTCATGCTTGACTCCTATACTTTTTAGCTTATTCCATTCCTGCCTAATGGATGTGAACTTATCTGCCCAAAGAAAGAAATGTCATATTCAGACAATATCATGTCTCAAAAGCAGCCTTACAACATCGAGCAGGAAATAGAATATGCTGATCAGGATAACGTGTTTAATTAGGATGACAACCAGGAAGATGAAACCCATAATTTCAGTGATCACAACCAAAACATAGAGGACTTTCACACATATTTCACCAAAATTGCTACCGATTGTTTTGTAAGTTTGTTAAGATATTTACTTTAATATTATCATATATTTATGTAATATTTCAGTCATGTATATCTTTATTTTAAAATTATACGATTTTTTATTTAAATACGGTGTTTGCCTATCAATGTTGCAAAGATGGCTAACTTTGATCATCACCGTGAGTTGAGGGTTGTCAGTCAGTTGAGGTTAGATGTGAGAAGTCTGGAAGATATAGAAGGTACACCATAGGTGCAGGTTTTTGGAAAGCTTTAATGAAAAATAACAATATTACATATGGAGACAACTGTTATTTGATTTTAACACCTTAGATCAAACCTTGACCATATTTAAAGTTGATAAGCTATGAGGTTCCCTTTTAATTTCCAGTCCAATGTCACAAGCTACAGTTTTTTGGGCGTGGACACTTTGAATAACAATACGAACACAAGAGTAAATTCAAGCTCAAAGATATATTTCTCTCAAGGTATTACAAGTGTAAGAACCAGACAATCACACTTAACAAGTTTACAATAAAAGGTTATATAACTAAGGCTACAACCGTATACACGTAGGTATACAAGTTGGGTATACTAGACAATACATAAAGTAAAGCTTATTCTAGTATATTGAGTGTCTTAACAGGCTAAGACACTCACTTACAATCATTACAAATATAGACATTGACTTTACAAAGAGTAGCTAAATACAAAAGACATTTAATGTTGATGATCTTCAAGGCTTCAGATAATCTTTTGCATTTAATGCTGAGGAAGGGAAGTAAGCTGCTGTCTGACTTTCGGTATGTTCTTTTTGTATTTAATCAGACCAGCATGTCTTGTGTCAGTCCCTTTTGTACTAAGAAAGTAATCAGCTACAGTCTTTGTCAGAGGATAAACCTCGGAAGTCCTTGTCTTTATCTCTGGTGTAAAGGAGAATCTTCGAAAGCTGTTGGTCTTCGGAAGCTTTAAGTTTTCAGAAGCTCTGAAGGTCAGAATCTTCTAAGTGCTGAGTTTTCTGAAGCAATTGTATTGTACAACCTTGGGCAGGAGTAAGTTATCCTTCGGACGCAGTGTTGCTTCCGAAGAGTAACTTCTTCCTTCCGTAGTCTTTGTAGCACCAATACTTAGACAAAATAAGAAGTTTGGTGAGAATCAGCCTTTATTAGTCTTTACAATAACGTTGCTATAAATTTTAATCATTTCATAAGCTAAGGTAACCAGGTTTACTAGAAAATATCTATGAGAAAAACCTTTGACTTAACCCAAAACAATATTTGTTGTATACGACACTCTAACCCAAAGTCAAAAGGCTATGACTAGGCTAGAAGTCTTTTAGTCCCTATTAATAAGTGAAACTTTACTTTTTTTTTGAACGGCAATTTGGATCACTGACGGGTCATAGACCCACCCTATCATATCCACACCCCAGGAGGAAACCCACCATAGGTGAGAGAAAATCCCCTAGCCTAGCATGGAACCCCTATTTTGTCCATGTCAGGACTTGAAACCGTGACCTCCCCAATATTGAAGCCACATGGCACCTCCTCTCAACCGCTTGAGCTAAGGATCATTGGTAAGTGAAACTTTACTACATATATTTGTTTGTTTTTCAAGGAATTCTATCAAATTTGAGATTTTTTTTTATTTTATGGCTTTAGTCTGTTAGAATCGGTCAACGACAAGTTTGGCTCAAACTTTTTAGAGGCCCAAAGGGGGTACTAAAATCAGACACTTTTAGTTAAAAAATATTTTTTTCAGTGTTAATAAATGTTAAGTTAACAATAAACTTAACATATTATTCTTTTAGTAATAATATAACGAATATCTATTAATCTAATTCATGAATATGCGATTAACTTTTCAACGAAAACTCAAAACTATTGCCCTATTAAGTCTAAAATTGTTGCAACACTTTCTCTAATATTTCATTTTGAACCAATTCAATAAAGATCTATTGTATATAGAAAAATGCCAAGTTTTTAAGGTCAATCTGCAGCTTTGCCTTTAAGCCTATGGAGCCAACCATGTTCAACTTGACCGAAGATACTTCCATTCAATTGCCGATTATTTTATTAGTAAATTCTCAAAATATCCATTTGATTATGTTTTTTTTTCTCATATATACACATTTGATTTTCTAATACCAGAAATGTCAATAATGTGTACAAGCGTCTGCGCCCATGTGTACATAGTCGGATGTGTACACAAACACTATTTAAATGTTGACACGTGTCTTATATAGGATGACAAAAAACGTGTACATGCAGACGCTTGTAACTAACTGGCAGGCGCTTGTAAATACACACGGACGTTGTGTATGGTACCATTTCCTTAACAGGCGGCGTCTGTAAACGTTTTTTGCGACGCCTATAAGTGTCAACTTTTAAATGGTGACTGTATAGGCGTCCGCCTATCTACATACAGGCGTCGGTGCCCGTAAGTGGGTGGACACTGAATTTTAAGTAGACATTTTGGGGAAAGCTTTGGCCAATGTGGTCAGTTTGGGGATTTTCCTTTATTTTATTAGTTTCATCGTAAGTCAAGTCAACGCTTCGTCAATCATAAGCTGCAATTTCATAGATTCTTCGTGGTATTATTTAATCATGTTATTTTATTACTTAATTGTTCTTGTAAACTAATATGAACCCTAGCAACAAATCATGCTGGATCGTAGCATTTTTGCTCATGATCTCAACTCCATTTGTTCAATCCACATGCAGGAGAGGTTGTGATTTAGCGTTTGGTTTGTACTACATCGAACCAGGAAACGACGTCGCTTCAATTTCCCGGTTCATGAACACCATCCCCAGCAACATTTTCAAGTATAACCCTAACACCATCCGTAACGAGGATAATCTCACCTATTATACGAGGATTAACCTGCCGTTTTCTTGCGATTGCATCGACGGTGAGTTCTTAGCGCATGTGTTCACCTACGACTTTGAATCTGTGGATACATACGAATCGGTTGCACAACAGAGGTACGCCAATTTGACAACTGAAGACTGGATTCAGAGGTTTAATGTTTATAATCCCGATCGTGTGCCCGATGGTGCTAATATTAACGTGACGGTGAACTGTTCGTGTGGGGATGGTTCGATTTCAAAGGATTATGGGTTGTTCGTAACGTACCCTCTTCGGCCTGGTGAGACGTTGGATTCGGTTTCATCGGCGGCGAATCTGAGTTCCGATTTGATTCGGAGTTATAACCCAGATGTCAATTTCACCCAAGGAAGTGGTTTGGTTTACATCCCGGCCCGAGGTTAGTCTTTTCATCTACTTTTATAACACCGGTCCGGAAATCCGTTGTTTGATTGAACCGGGATTTGACCGGTCGAATCCTGCTGTGGACTCACTTTTGAATTGTGTTTTATTTTATTTTTTATGTTAGGTTACTAGTTTATTTAAATGTTTATCACACATATTTGTATAGAAGTAAGCAATACAAAACAATGGTTAGATTAAATAAAATAAACTTTCTATCTTAAAAGGTATAAAAAGGATATTGAGCCATAAAAAGTATAAAATAGATATTGAAGCATTAGATTATTAATCAATTGCTATGATTAAATCAAGTTGTTTGAATGTGTTTTAGGAATATTTACTTTTGTTAACTTTTTATCAAGTTCGCTACCTTTTTTAAACATTAATAACTTTTACATATAAAATTATTTTTTTAAAAAAATATACCATTTAACGAACATTTTTTTATCTTCAAAATTAGTACAGTATTGCTATAAATTTTATTTTTTGTTTTTTTAGTTCATTGTGTCTTATGTACAGGTCCAGTAATCCGTTGTTTGATTGAACCGGGATTTGACCGGTCGAATCCTGTTGTGGACTCAAGGGTTAAGATAAACTAAATAAGCTTCTTATCCTATAAAGTTTAAAAAGGACCTTGAGCTATTACATCATTAATCAATAACTATGATTAAATCAAGTTGTTTGAGAGTGTTTTAGTAATAACTACTTTTGTTGATTTTTTTATCAAGTTCCTTACTTTTTCTATACATTCATAACTTTTACATATGAAATTATTTTTTGAAAAAAAAATACCATTAAAATGACCATTTTTTTATCTTCAAAATTATTATAGTATTGCTATAATTTTTTTTGTGTTTTTAGTTAATTGTGTCTTTTGTACAACAAATTGTAATGACGAGTATGAATAACAAAATTATCTTTAAAAAGATACAATTACCTATAAAAACACCAAAAGATAATTACACACAAATGTTTACGAAAGATACAATGACGATAATTACACACAATAACTGAAAATTTTCATTTTTATAGCAACACTACGCTTTATTTTTATGAGATATATTTTTAAAAAAAAATAATATTGTATGTTAAAGTTATGAATGTTTAGAAAATGTGGGGAAAGGTTATCATGACCAAATTACGCTTCAACAACTTTTTCCTCTAAGATTTTGAATTTTCCCTATAAAATATCGAATTTTCCCTCTTAAATTTAATATTATGATCTAATGGTAAATATTCTTTTTTATACTTTTTACCAGAAGAAGACTATTTAGTTGAATCAAATCCTACAAAACAATCACTAATAAAAAATAAATATACAAATAACGTAAATTTTTTAACATTTAGAAAAAGAAAAATGCATTTTATAAATTTTTAAACACTTAATTAAAAATTCAAATGTGATTAGAAAATTTAAATTTTCAAAATTACTAATTGAATATGAAAACTTTGAAATGATTATATTTTTATTAATATTGAAAGAAAATGAATATTAGTTTTTTTTTTTTAATTTGAATGTTTGACTTGATTGTATTAAGTGAAATTAATCACTAAATTGTCAAATAGGCCATGTTGATAGCCTAGAAATGTGTCACGTGACAAATGCAATGTGGATAAGCTAGAAAAATGTCATGTGGCCTGTTGGTATTTTTTATTTTATAATATATATAGATATATTATATATTATGTCATCAGGTTTTTTAAATCTAATTCGACAAGAAATATGACCGCTTAGGTTTTAAAAATCGATTTTTCATGAATTAGGATGTCTTCTAATGGTTTTTTTTATATTTGCAGATGAAAATGGAAACTATCCACCTTTTGAAACTAGGTATATTCTTTCTCTTGAATTGTGTGATATACTGATATTATTAGATTTAATATATTAAATATGGTCGTTAAAAATAATAATATATTAGTAGGGGTTTATTAATTTACTAGGTTATAAACTCATGCGTTACATGGTTGGATAAATCTAACATGTTATAAACAACATTTTTTTATAAAAATTTGTATGTTTAATATCATTAATTGTGAATATAAATAATAAATATTTAAAAATAATTAATTACAAGTAATGAAAATTTAAGAATTATCAAATTATATTATAAGATATTATATAATTGAAATTTTCTTATGATTGATTAGGTTTTAATAATAAGAACTACATATTTGATATTTAATTGTATAATTTAATTATTTAAAATTATTCATATCTACTACAAAATAAGCCTAATGCAACCTTTTTTGTCACAAAAGGTTGCAAAGATGTTGCATTAGTTGAAGTTGCATTAGCCTAATGCAACATTTTTATTACATAATGCAACTTTTTTTAAAAAGTTGCAATTAAAAAAGTTGCATTAGGAAAAAGAAAGTTGCATTATGTAACAAAAAAGTTGCATTAGATCTAATGCAACTTGAGCTAATGCAGCCTTTTTTCAAATATAAAGGTTGCATTAGGGTGATTCTTCTACTACTAATAATAGAGTAAATCCAATGACTCTTGACATTTAACTGTCATGTACACTTCACTAAATGTCACATGTCATTTTAACACTTATGCCACATAGGAGGAATATACACATGTCACTACCACAATAAAATGTAGTACAAAAAACAAAAATTCAGTATAAAGAAATATAGAACAACTCTAGTACAAAAAAATAAAAGTCTTAGTACAAAAAATAAGATTTTATATCAAAATTATGATGACACATGTCAAATTCTTATTAGTTTCACTCTTCTTAGGCAAAAAGTTCTTTTTATTTGATCTTTCCACTATGTGTGAGTATATATATATATTTATTTTGTATAATGTGAAACTCAAGCTTAGAGAGAAAACTCTTAAATTTTATGTGGATTATTTATTTGAAATCTTGAAAATAAACATATGGTTCATATTAAACCACATTAAAATTGATTTTTTTATTCAAAACTCAAATTCTTATTTAACTTTGTAAACCACATATTTATTTTCAAGGTTACAAATAAAAGGTTCAGATAGGTTTTTCTCTCTAAAATTGAGTTTTCACATGATATATTCCATGTATATATATATATAGGGAGAGGATCAAATGTTAACCATTCCTTATTGCGATAACCCATTAACTTTGACCAAATCAACCCAAATTTTTAAATTTTCTTTCATGGCCTTTATTATACATAAATAGGGGGTTTCTTTTTTGTGTTTTTACTAATTCATCACCGTTTAGAACTTAAAACAATTGTAAGTTTACGTTACATTATCTTATGTAAGCAGTGTAACGCCAACTTACACTTGTTTTAAATTCTAAACGGTGATGAAGTAGCAAAAACACAAAAAAGAAGCCCACAATTTATGTATAATAAAAACGATGAAAAGAAAAAACCAAAGATTTGGGTTGATTTGGTCAAAGTTAATGGGTTATCGCAATAAGAAAGGGTTAACAATTGAATCATCCCTATATATATATAGAGAGAGAGAAAGGTTAAAAAAATAACCCGTATCTTTTGCTACAACCAAATAACTATAATCCAATAGTTACTTTAAAAAGTAAGTACATAAGATCGTGACACGTGTCATTTTCTTTTTCTTTTTTTTAATATGGAAGGCATTTAGGACATTTTGTAACCACTCAGAAAGCTAGAATTAATATGATGGTGACAAGTGTCACCATCTAATATATTTTAATAAATCTATTTTTTTATATAAAGTTTACCCCCTCTTTTTTTAAACATTTATTACTTTTTATATTATATTATTTTTTTTAAAAAATTGCACCATTATACTCGTCTCATTTTTCTTTTTAATTCCGTTATAGTTTTGACTAGTTTTTTTTTATTTTTTTAGATGCTTCGTATTTAGATCATTGTAACTATGGGTGTGCTCGGTTTGGCTCGGTTCAATTTTTGGCAAAAATTGAAATCGAAACCGACATAGTCGGTTTTTAGTTGTTATGAACCATTTGGTTTGGTTTTAGAATATGAAAAATCGAAACCGAACCGTAAAATTCGGTTTAGGTTTTTTTCGGTTAATTCGGTTCCGGTTCGTTTTTTTGGCTTTTTGTTCATCCCTAATTATAACGAGCCTAAATACAACAAATTAATTTGAATTTTTTCTAACAATGGTAAATTACATCACTGTAATTATCATTGTTAGAGATAAAATCAAAATAATGTGTTATATTACATCACTGTAATTTATCGTTGTTAGGATAAAATTCAAAACAATGTGTTATATTTATGCTCATTACATTGATGTAAATAATGGACAATGGGAAAAAAATTAAAAAAACTAGTTAAGATTATAACATAATCAAAGAGAAAATTACATCACTTGTAAATTACTTCATTTTGTGTTACATTACTTTAATTTACCGTTGTTAGGAAAAATTTTTTTGAAATAATGTATTATGTTTATGTTCGTTACATCAATGCAAAACGGGATAATTGGAAAAGAATATTAAAAAACTAGTATAGATTTAAACGGAATTAAAAAAAATTTACATCACTATAAATAATAATTTGCATCTCTGTAGATAATGTGTTACATCACTGTATATTACATCAACGTTAATTACATTATTTTTATTTACCATTGTTAAAAAAAATTTCAAATTAATTTGTTATCTTTAAGCTCGTTACAATGATGTAAATACATGACATCATAAAAAATAAAAAATAAAACTAGTCGAGACTATAACGAAATTAAAGAGAAAAATGAGACGAGTATAATGGTGCAATTTAAAAAAAAATAATACAGTGTAAAAAAGTTACGAATGTTTAAAAAAGAGGGGGTAAACTTTAAATAAAAAATTAGATTTATTAAAATATATTAGATGGTGACGCTTGTCACCACCATTTTAATTCTAGCATTTTGAGTGTTAACAAAATGTCCTAAATAAATGCCTTCCATATTAAAAAAATAATAAGGACACGTGTCGCGATCATATGAACTTACTTTTGAAATTAAGTTATTTGGTTGTAGCAAATTTTATTGGTTATTAAAAATTCCATCATATATATAGGGGTGGGAAGGATCAATTGTTAACGCACTCTTATTGCGGTAATCCATATAACTCCGCCAAGATCAATCCAAATCTTTGTTTTCTTATTCTAAACATCATTATTACACATAACCAAAACTTCTTACTTCTTTTATGTGTAAGTGTAAATTCATCACCGTTTAAGATTTAAAACTTACACTGATTTTAAATCTTAAACGGTGATGAATTTACACACACACATAAAAGAAGAAAGTGTCACACCCCAACCGACGGCGGAATAATGTCGAGGCGCGACGCGACTGTTCATAACACGTGACGCTAATTAAGTTCCAAAATTCAATCATACCAAATTCAATACATGCTCAAATCAAATAGTTTTCAACATAGAAAAACATAAATTAAACATTGTTTTTATTTACTACACTAGGTCCATAGTTTCCTATGTGTAGCATCGACTTGTAATACTTAGACTACATTTCCTGCAACATGTACAAATATAGAGTCAACTAAAAAGTTGGTGAGTAGACATAGGTTTAGACTATATGTAGTAAAATGAGACTATTGCGATTCATATATCAAGGTAGATTCCAAGCATGTATGTATAAACATATGTATGATCGGACCTTTGTTGACTTGACACTCGACTCGAAAGTCAAGATTAGCTTGAATTGGTTTCAATCATCCAAAGGCACTCCCTAGGGTTAAAACGATGGATGGGCGTCACCCAATAGATCTATTATTGTTACCATTGACTCATAGAGTTAGTGATCATAGTAGAATTTGACTTCGAATAGCACACACACATAGAATCATTGTTTAACACATATGACATTGTATCATAAACATAGACATAGAGTTTGAATGTGCAAGTTTTGTGAAATAGAATTTGAAATTGAATAACGTATACATGTTGCACCCAATACTTTGAAATGAAAAGGGCTACGAATACTCACATAGTATAATTGATGATTGACTTCTTGATTGTAGCTTATACGAAGACTTATTTATAACTCGGTTCCTATAACATAACGAGTTTCTTTTGAGTTTGTATACTTGTTATAGTTTATCTTGTTGTGTTTTTGTTTCGTGTGTAGGGATTTTCTTAAAATAATTATGTCTTAACTTATAATAGAAATATTATTTTATAATGCCTTGAAATTACTAAGTGTCGGATTTTAGAAAATTTCGTCATTATAATGACGTGTTTTGGAATTTTTACCATTTTGCTTATCAACTTCAAAATTCATTAATTATATCAATATATATAAATATATTAACAAGTATATACATATATCACATCATTCAAGTGTGTGTATGCCATATATACACATTTATATATGTGAAAATAATTAATATTTATGTAGAAATGTTAAAGTTTATAAAACTGTTTTCGGACAGATTCTGTCCGGCTTGTTCGGGTGAACTTTAAAAATAGAAATCGTAGGAATAAAATTATGAAACTTTACAGTATATTATTTTAAGCTGTTTTAAACAACTTTCATTTAAAAAACTTTTTGTGATTTTGCTTTTAAATGGGTCAAAACAGTCACACAAGTATAAGTCCTTAAGGTTTCTGTTTTGACAGATTTACAGATTTAGTCCAGTGAGTTCGGATTCATTTTTCGCATAGTAAACCTTTGAGTTGGATTATGAAACTCTCCAATCTACCATTTTAATATATTATGAACAACTTTCATCTAGATAGGTTTTCAAGATTCAGATCTTAGGTAAGTCAAAACAGTTGCACAAGTCAAGGGGTACAAATCCGCACACTAATCTTGTGAAGGTTGTTTGGGGTATCATTTGGTCGAGTTAGAAGCTTTATAATTAGTTCATGGAAAGCTAACATGATAAAATTAGTCATGGAACTTAATTTTTTTCCGTTTGAAGTTGTCATGACTATTTTATGACTTGTTTAAGTCATGAAACATTCTGTCATAATTTTGGAATGCAAGATTATAACTTAATAAAAGTTTCACCAAGCTTTAAATTACCAAACGTCCATGTAATGGGACTAAGAATGTGAAATCATTCCTTGTCCTCGGCTAGGGTTTTTAGATTATTTCAAACTTGGATTCATATATATATATATATATATATTTATCATACTCACACATACATACATATGTGTATATATACGTATACATGCATGCATGTATACATAATATCCTTACACACACATACTCGTATATGTATATATGTATGCATACACTCATCCAAGAGTAGATATAAAATAAAATGGATGGTATACCTTAGCAAATGATGAAGAAAGACTATAGAAGTGGTGATGTTGTAAGTGGGTGGTGTGAATTTTTGTGGTGAAATCTCATTCTTATTTATAGTACTCAAGAAGAGGAAGGTCCATGCATGATCTTGATGGTTGAGTGATATGGAGGTTGAGTGTTGTCATGGTTGAATGAAGATTGATGATGGTGGAGTGTAGGTGTGAGTAAATGAAAGATGGATTTGATGATGAAGTATGAAAATAGTTTATTTATTTATTTGGTTATTTATTTTTATTGTTTAGATGATTATGTCTTGTTCCTTTTTTGTTATTTACAGATTAAAAGTGGTATAATCAGAGTATTATGGTGTTAAATCTTGCACCGAGTAATTATTTTATAAACGATTTTTAATCATAAATTATTAAATTATTAAAACTTACTAAAATAATTAAATTTTATTTATAATATTGGATGATGTTTGGTTCATTGCGTTGGTTTTAACCGGGTAAAACACAGGTATAGTTTGTTGTCCGTAAATTTACTGGTTAAAGTTTCAATTCACGGTTTTTCCTAGTTAATTTAAATTCCCCACTTATGATTTATTATTTCATACTAAACTAGGCGTATTGAATAATTTTACTAACCGAGTTGTCAAGATAGTTTGCGAAAAATAAAATTATCAAATGCAAAAATTATGCATGTTAAAAGAGATATACTTTGCTACACTTCAAATAAAAATAAATTTATTAGTTTTTCTAACAGAACCAACATCTTCAACTTTAAATACATCAACGGTATTAAATGAGTAAAACTTGAAATTTGACGGATGTCACAGAAAGTATCATTGATGTGTAATAATGACATTTAAAAATAGAAAACAAATATTTAGATTGATCTTGGCGGAGTTATACGGGTTAACGCAATAAGAGTGGGTTAACATTGGAACCTTACCGTAGGGGTGGATCTACTAAGAAATTTTTTTTTTGCATAAAAAGAGGTGGAACAAGTATGAGTTTGACATTTGACATGCTATAAAAAAATTAGTACAAAAAACTAAATTTAGTACAACAAAAACAAGATAAAGTGCAAAAAAAAAATATAGTACAAAAAAATAAAAAATCTAGTACAAAAAAATGAAAATCCAGCACAAAAAAAATCCAGTTTAAAAAACAAAATCTAACAAAAGAAAAGCAAAATCCAGTACAAAAAAAATACATTACAAAAAAACAAAATATACAGTACAAAAAATAAACAGTACAAGAAAAATACAAATAAAAAAAAGAAACCAATACACAAAAAAATAGTTCATATAATAAGATGTTATAACTAATTTATCCCCTTCCTTTTTTTAACATACCACGTGGGGAACAACACCTCTTTGATACCATTGGTGTTTATCAATCGGTCTTACTGAAATAAACTTACAAAAATAGATAGGGGTCTGAGAAGAAAAAAATAGAAAAGAAGCTTTGGAATATTTTTCTGTGCTATCTCTATAAAACTCAAAAGTTCCCATATAAAGAAACCGGAAGAATTATTCAAATCAAGATTCTAACAAATTAAAAATTAATGATACCGGTCACACGGGCATCCCCATAGTCTCCTTATTTTCAGCACAAATAAGAGCAATCAAAATGACTAAATCAAAATAAACGTTGTTGGACCCGTACCTCCGTAGTAGATGGCTGGGTAATCTTCTTGGGTTTAGACATATAACACCTGAACGATCCAAAGAGACCTAACTAGACCAGTCTTATGCTCCGCCAGTTCCGATTCGGATCTAAAAACATTGATTATCGCCATTGTATTTCTAGATCTAACTAATTAATAATACTTTATAGTTATATCCTTAATTGATAGCCTGTTGTTATTATTATTATTGTTATTGTTATTGTTATTGTTATTGTTATTGTTATTATTCTTATTTTAACAAGTATTTTTGTGATTGATTATCTCGTGCAGCTCAGGTGACAGGTTTCCTTTTACATTAGTACAAAATGGCCTTATTTCAGAGTATATATGTGTGTTATTAAATTAGCATATGGTTTCATATAACCAGGATTGACACGTGGGGCAATATTTGGAATAACTGTCGGAGTAGTCATGGTAGTTGTGATACCGATTCTTGCAGGATGCTTAGTTTATATAAACAAGAATGTTGAAAGAAGTTCAGCATTGCTAAACAATGCACAGGTTGTTCAAGGTAATTCTTGTTTGCCATTCGCTTCGTAACAATAATCTAGATGTGTTAGGTAAGTTTAATCCTAGATGGGGTCAAAGAAGATCATCATTATTAATAGATAGTTTGTTTTTTAATAGGTTTTATTATGTTAAGTTTTTTTAGTTTGTAGGTCAAAATGAGAAGGTTTCTCCCATATTATCACGATCGCATGTTTAGGTCCACGTAGGTTCACGTTTGCATGTTTCCAGTTTGTAAGTTAGTAGCTTGGTATCATATTCATGTAAGTTTGTGAGTCATCTTATTAATGAAGTATTCTCTCGTGAGTTTCCAATAGCATATATTCAAAGAATAGCATAGAAATGTGTGTAATATTTGGTGATTCAAGTGCGTAAATTAAAAGTCTATACCAATACTTGGAATGAGAGCCGTAGGCTCATACCAGATTGGCGGGAAGCAATTGAATCGACCGCGAGAAAAAACGCAAGCAGTAAGAAAACCGATCAGTGAAAGTCGATCGATTTGTAGCAAGACGAAGCAAGGTAAAAGTAAGAAAGTCCGAGAAAGACATAAAGAAAAAATGGCAGCGAATGAAAGAGTTGTTGCAGTCTGTGAGCAAGGTAACGTGCCGTTTCAATGTCCAAAACTAATCAAAAGGAACTACACTTCATGGTCGATTTTGGTTGAAACAGTGCTATGGGTGTATGGTCTTTGGGAGGCTATAGACCCGGTCACCAGAGCAAGTGTTGAAGAAAAGAAAAACTACACCACCAAAGCCATTATCTTCCAAATCCTACCTGAAGATATCCTCCTACAAGTAGCCCAAAGATGCAAAAGATGTTTGGGAATAGATTAGGGTTCGGTATTTAGGTGTTGATTAGGTAAAATTGGTGCTATTGTGGCTAAATTCAAGAGTCTCGGTTCAAGGCTTGAAGAAGATGTGATCGTGAGAAATTTTCTCAACTCAATGCCAAAGAAATACTTACCGATGGATAGCCTCTATCAAAAAATATTCATATATTGAGGTTATGTCCTTTGAATAAGTTGTAGGAAGACTCAAAGCTTACGAAGAAAGGCTCAAAATCCATGATGAAAAAGATGAAGTTCAAGGACAACTTTTGTTAACTAATGGTGAACATGAAGATAGGCAATATGGTAGAGGAAGAGGTTAAGAAAGAGGATTTGGTAGAGGTGAAAGAGGATGTGGAAGATGATTGAGTCGAGGAGATAAAAGTGGATTTAGGTGTTACAAGTGTGCAGCATTTTAACATTTTGCAAACGAATGTACCAAATGGAAAGACAAGAGAAAGATGCCAACTTGATTGAATTGGAAGAGCCGGCACTACTTTGAAGCAAGAACCGACATTAAGCTTACGTGGGTTTTTGTTGGGAAAGTTTAATGTTGGATGGGTCAACTTAGATGGGTCAAAGAAGATTATTACTATTAGTAGATAGTTTGTGTGACATTCGTCGCAAATTCAGGTTTAACTTTGACCATTGACTTTGACCAGTGACTTGGACTTTGATCAAGACATTTCAAATTGACTTCAACTAAGACAAAACACTATAAACATGTGTTATACATGTTAAAATCAACATATCATACTCCTTGGTCGGTAAACGAAAAAACGACGGTAAAACCAAAGGTTTTGTGACAATAGTTGCAGAATTTGTTCTAACCGACACACATTGATGATACAAAAACTAAACAATACTTATAAACAATAAAAATAACTAATAATATGTTACCAATAATATTCATATATAATAACGTAAGAAAAATCACATGAAAAGTTACGAAATAACCATTTTACACAATATAACATGAAACAAAGGTTGGTGTTATGTCACATGATCATTTGTAACATGTTATTGTGTTATAAGACATGTTTTAGAAGGTTCTAGATCCTATAATTCCTTCAAGAGAAGGGGGAGTTTAAGTCCTTTCATTTTCCTCCATTACTCACAAATTAACTAATATTTAAGCCACTTTAAGCCATCATTTCATTTCATCTCCTTCACACACACACACACACATTTTCTCTCTATAATATGATCAAAATCACCCTCTCAATCACCATCATTATCATCGTGAACAACAAGGAGAACAAGGGTTGAAGACTGATCCATTTTGCAAAGTGTGGTAAGTCTTATTTGTAGTTTCTTGTTCTTTTCATTTCATTCCTTTTTGTTTTCAATCCATGTTCAAGTATCATGAATATTCATACTAATATGTATAATCACTTATGAATGTTCAAAGAGAAAATCATCATCCTTGATTGGATGTAAGATTAAACACAACTTAGATGCAAATCATGAAAAGTGGTAAAAACCCTCATTTTGAACCTTTAAGTTTACAAACTGTTGATCTGACAATAAACCAAGTGTGAACTTCTGTTATCTATATCAAAAACATCAAATAACATATATAAAATCACACTAAAAAGTCGTCTTGTACAAAACACATGATTTCATAATCAACCATGGCGATTTGCAACTTCAAAATCCGTTCTGGAATTCTCACTGAATATTTGATCCAACTTTGAACGGTCATAACTTGATCATATTTTAACCAAATCAGTCGATTCTTGTGTCTAAAATCAATTTCAGATAGTCTACGTTCCAACCCAATGGTCTCCAATCTTTTTTGACGAGTTTGGCCCTACAAATGTTTATCCCAAGTTGAGAACTTGGATCTGTGCCGGCAATCTGAACATATGGGTCAACTTGAGAAGACCATCACTCACTCGATTTGAATCCAATTTGAGTGATAATTGAACCAAAGGTTTACTTATTGTGTTATCTTTCAAACCCCATTGTTTTTGTAAAAGTCCAATTTGCTTTCGACCTTCAACAAGTGGATACAAATTCAATATACGATCTGATTTTGGTTCTGTGTGTATTATTTATTATTTTTCTAAAAATAATCCAAGGGACTAATTAAACTCAATAAAATGTAACAAAAATGTATATAATAGGTAAAACATGTAAATATAACATACAAATTCTTGAGGAACAGAAAGTAAAAATAAAAATTATAAAAAGAGCATTTAAATAGGCCTAAAAATCAATAAACATGACAAGTTAATAAAAACTCAATTTTTGACACTAAAATGGTTACAAATGTATTAAAGAACACAAAATATACTTATACAATATAGTACAAGTATTATCAAATATGTGTGACAAAAAATTCTTTAAATATTATGAACATTTATAAATGCCAAATTCAATACGTTGAAAGTTTTGTGATCAATTGTTACTATAGAAGCGAATTGTGATACAAATTTGATCGCCTTTAGGTTAAAGGTGACATGATAGTTTACAATGTTTGGCAAAGACAAGTGTTTCCATTACTCATACTCTAAGAGGTGAGTTCATAGCCCCTTTACATGTTTTATATTTTATACTTCAGGGTAGAAAACACACTATTACTTATACAACTTTTTGAGACAACTACTTTATGCCCTTGTATTCATGTAACTTTGTTGTGAATTGTATATGCATGAGTAGGCAATAGACAACTTTTTACAACACATTATCGTAAGTCTCACACTATCACAATCATTTAACTCGCGAAGCGAGTGGGTGGACAAGTATTGGATAGATCTATGGTTTGGTCGCGCCAAGCAACGCTTTGTTGTAGGCATTAGGTGAATATACTTCGCATAACTTGGTTTATTCATTTTTATTGTGACAATTGTCATGTGCATTTGTCTCTGGACAGACAAGTCAGAGGCTTGATTGTGAGCTCATGTCATTTACTTTCATTTACATTAGTGCATGATATACATGGTATACCAACGCGTACATATTGTTGCACATTTATGAAAGACAAAACCTGTGAACACACCAACTTTTTAGTTGACATTTTAAGTGTGTTTTTTCAGGTTATGAAAATTACAATGAAAAGTATGTATTTGTACATCAACACGAGTTTATATGAAGACAGTTGTTATATGTTTTACCACTAATAGACAATTGATGATTTGCACTTTGTTGGGATGTAAACAATGCCCGTTATATTTGTTTGTTTTGTACGTGTTTGTATACAAGATGATTAGTGATAGAACCTATAATGTGACATGCATACATAGACAATTTTTTTGGATGTATGTCCTGGTGCACTTAATGAAATGTTTTATTAAACGGATGTGCTGTGACATACGATTGGTCGCATTCTTGCGTTTCGGCCAAAGGTTGAGTGTGACAGTTTGTTTTTTAATATGTTTTATTATATTAAGTTTTCTTAGTTAATGGGTCAAAATGGGAAGGTCTCTTATATTATCACAATCGCATGTTTAGGTCCATGTAGGTTCATGTTTGCATGTTTCCAGTTTGTAGGTTAGTAGCTTGGAATCATATTTATGTAAGTTTGTGAGTCACTTTATTAATGAAGTATTCTCTCGTGAGTTTCTAGTAGCATATATTCAAAGAATACCATATAAGTGTGTGTAATATTTGGTGATTCAAGTGCATAAATCAAAGGTCCATACCAATAATATGTACGAATAAAAGGAGTTAGGAGATTGAAAACCAGACTGTGGGTGAGTTTGTACCTCTTATCACTTATTATGTGTCCAGTTTGAAATAAAACATAACCAAAATCAACTCATTCATAAGTAAATAGGTGGGAAAGGCTACATCTAGTTTTGGTATATAACTAAGACAGTAAACAAATAGAATGTTCAATGAATAGTTTGTGAACTGTTTGATGGAAAGTTTGATAATGTTTGTTCATTTACTGAAGAAACAAACATATGCAATTAATTGCATTCGTTTAGTTAAAGGAACGAAAATAAACATAGGTCATGTTCATTCATTTGAGTTCATGAACGTTTGATAATGCGCTTATGGTTTATTTTGTTCATTTATTAAATATGTTTTATATTTCTAAATTTTTTAGTGTTTAGTTTGTTACATTATCATTTAAACTAGAAACCTACTCATTTGAAGATTGTATGTTGTTAAAAACTTAGTCATTTGAAACTTAGATCTTCTAGACATTATTTTGGAGATAAGTTTGATTATAACAATTATTTCTAACTTGTGTTTTATGTTTATTATATCAAGGGCTTAACTTTATATTTATTTATGATGATACATAATGTTATTTTTTTTTTATTTTTTAAATAATAATTGTTTGTTTGTGTTCATTAATAAGTTTAATACCTTAATGAACGAACACGAACAAGAATTTCGTTTGGTTATTTATTCTTAAACCGTTCTTGAACAAGTTCAATTTAAAATGAACGAACGAACAAGAACGTTAATTTGATTTATTTACTGTCTTACATATTATTATGGTTTCCAATGTGTTTAATGCAGACATTTGACATATTTTGTGCATCTTTGTTGGTAATCATGTATTGACTTGTATTATTGTTTGTAAGGTGGTGTTCCTGCTGTTGGGCTTACAAGTATGATGCTTAACATTTCAATGGAGTTTTCATACGAGGAGCTTTCAGCAGCTACAAATGACTTCAGTCTTGCTAATAAGATTGGTCAAGGTGGTTTTGGTACTGTTTACTATGCAGAGCTCAGAGGCGAGGTTTGAAACTATGTTTTTATATTTTTTTTTTGTTGCTATAATCTAGTGTAGTAAAAATCAGGATTATTCACCGATTAATCAACGAATAAGTAGCAACATGTGTAATATCAATATCATAGTATCCTAAAACAACACATGAACATATAACATCGTAAGACAGTAAGATTCAAAGTCCACCTTGAATGTAGGAAAAATTAACGCCCTTCGACCATGTCCTCAATGTGCAAGCATAAGAAATCTTGTCTAATATGCTCATCATAACTCAGTTTGGGCATACCCTACTCCTCCACCCCTCCATCAAGGATTATACCTATGAGTGTGTATTAATTTGAAAAACTCGTACAGAAAACTGCTATCAAGAAGATGGATATGAAAGCATCAAGGCAATTTCTAGCAGAACTAAAAGTTTTAACTCATACTCATCACCTAAACCTGGTAAGAGGTGATTAATTGAACTTCTTAGTGGATATATATCATATATGAAATTTTGAATATTAAATGTTGTCAAATCGTGTTTGAATTATAAACAAATTATTTTTATATGGATCAGGGTGGATTGACCCACAAAGTTTTGCGTCCCTTTTTTTTGTATTTAATCAATAGTTTATATATCATATATGAAATTTTGAATATGAAAGCTAATATAATTTTCAAATTAGTGATTTGAAACGATTTGGGGTCACCTTTTTGCATTCATTTTGACCAAGTTTTTAGCTATATTGTCCTGTTGGTTAGATGTAAGTATAACCATAATCAACTCATTTTTGGGTAAGTGGGTTTGATCATTTGCACCTCTATATTGTCTTCAAATTGATACAATAAGTCTAACATTTTTACCTTATGTGATGTAGGTGCGTTTATTTGGATACTGTGTTGAGGGTTCCCTTTTCCTGGTCTACGAGTACATCGAAAATGGAAACTTAAGTCAACGTTTACATGGATCAGGTCAGGTCCATTTTTGTTTTAAAAAGCACGATACTGGAAAATGCCTTAGGGTCTGGAGGCGGTTCCTCGTATACATTTGTGTTAAAATTAGAGTTTGTAGGAGGCTGATATGTTAAAAAAAATGCAAAGGAATGGACAGATCTGATTCACTGATAGAAAGGATGTGACAGATGCAACTTTTGTTGTACGTATATGCTTTGCGTATATGACGCTCTCACCTCTCAGAGTGCCTAGCGCTTGTTAAAACCAAGGGTCGCTTAAGTTTAAAACACAAACTTATTTATGATCATGAATGAATTTAACCAAAATCATTATATGTTGTCTTTAATGTTTGATTCCAGAAAGGGACACATTTCCATGGTCTGCCCGAATCCAAGTTGCCCTTGATGCAGCAAAGGGTCTTGAGTATATCCATGAACATACTGTCCCCTTGTATGTACATTGTGATATTAAATCAGAAAATATACTGATTGACAGGAATTTACGTGGGAAGGTTTGCATATATAGTTATGTCATCATACATACATTCATACTTATATATATATAGCCGTTATGGTCTTACATCAATGGTGGTTTTGATTCATTTGTGCCATTGTTAGGTTGCAGATTTCGGTCTAACAAGACTGACTAAAGTTGGAAGTAAATCACATATTATGGGTACATTCGGATACATGGCACCAGAGTAAATCTTCTTCTTGTTATCTTTTTGCTAAAACGGCCTCAAAATCCTATATCAAGGTCATATATGGTGTCTGGAAAATTTTCATACTTTTGGTTCTTTGTGTTTACATAAAGGCCCATCGATCCCTAAAAAGTTATGTAAACATACAGGAGCAAAAGTGAAATATACCCTATGATTTCCTTTAGTGGTGGTGTTGTTTTTAACCCATTTGCGTAGGTAATGATGTACCCAAGCTGGTCAAATTAAGACTGGGTTGTAGAAATCGCTAGGCACTATTAGAGTAACGGGATACGTATTGGGGATTAACTGTAATTTATCAGATTGAATTTTATATGTAATTTTTCATAATTATATACTCACACACAGATACACACACCAAATTTTATATTTAATTTTTATAAAAATGTTCTTTTATATATATATATATACATACAAACTTTTTTCGGATTTTTAGGGTTTTGCTGGAATTTGGCTAGGTCTGAATAGGCCCAGTTTTATCAATTTTGGGTGAGGCTGATTTATTAGCCGAGTAGGCAACAGACCAACACTTAGCAACTAGCCGCCAATTAATTGGTCGTCTAGGTTGACTTTTACAACACCGCTTCAAATACAAAGAAGAATACTTGTATTTCTTAGGTAAACACAGATAAATAACCAATGGGGTGAAAATCCCTATTGGCTAAACAAAGGAGATGCTAAGATTATATTTCTGGATTTAACTTTTCTATTAACATGTTATATATGTAGGGAAAAATTAAATTTATCAACTAGACAAGTTCGCAATTTGGCCTATTGTGAGATCTCATCTTATCTTATCAGGATATCTCTAGCAAATCCATATTCTATCTTAGCTAATATCATCTAATACTTAGGAAAAAAAAATTAAGCATAGACAGAAGGTCAGAAAGGTCAGTTTCAGATCAACTGAGCCTGTTTTGACCCGCACTAAAATTTGCCTGTGCATACTCGTTATCATTCTTTTAAGGGTTATTGGATTTAAATACTCCCAACTTTGACCTATTGGCCGGCAATACTCCCAACAGAGAAAATGTTTACTCGCACTCCCAACTTTCAAAACATTTTCCACTGGCACTCTAAAACATGATTTTTTTTTATGACATGGCACCTGTTTTGGAGTGCCAGTGAAAAATGTTTTGAAAGTTCAGTAAACATTTTCTCAGTTGGGAGTATTGCCGGCCAATAGGTCAAAGTTGAAAGTATTTAAATCCAATAACCCCTTTTAAATGTAATACAATATATGGATGTCGATATCAGCCACCAGGCCTTGTGGGGACATTATGATGGCTAATGGTGTTCTTTGCTTACTGAATGCAGGTATGTCCGATTGGGGAAAGTGTCTCCAAAGGTTGATGTGTACGCGTTTGGGGTTGTACTTTATGAACTTATCTCAGCCAAAAAAGCTGTAATCAAAGTCAATGACTCTGAAGATGTATCAAAGAGCCTGATTGCCTTGGTGCGTTTTAAACTAATACATACCCATTAAGTTGGTTATTTTTCCATAAGATCCGAATGGCTAGCTTATATATGGCAACTAATGAGCCTAGTCTTGATAATTTACAGTTCAATGAAGTTCTTAGTCAAGTGGATTCAAAAGATGACCTGGTGAAAGTGATTGACCCTAGGCTGGGGGGTGATTACCCTCTCGAATCAGTGCATAAGGTAAATCTTTTCTTTAAAGAACAATAAATAAAATGATTTGGTTATCAGTTGGCCTGAAATAATAATAATAATAGACGTGAACTCGGTTGCAGATGGCTCAACTCGCAAAAGCTTGCACGCATGAGGATCCCCGACTAAGGCCAAGCATGAGACATGTGGTGGTTGAATTGATGACTCTTTCATCATCCACAGAAGACTGGAATGTTAGCTCGTTTTATGAAAACAAGACTCTTGTGAACCTCATGTCTGGCAAATAGTCACCACGGTTTCCATCTTTCTTCTTTTATATGTAGGTATTTCTTTTTCTAATTCTGTTTAAAGTGAAAGTGTTATGTAATGTGACAAACCGTGTGCATAATTATTGTTTTATGATGCATAGTATTTGTATTTCGTCTAAAACATTTACTTGCTCCATAGATTCAGCTGTTCTTGAGGTGGAACACTGTAAATGTGTTGTGGCTCTCAAGTCTCAACCAAAACAAAAATGGAATGTGTTCTAGTTTAGGCAACCATGTCACACAGTTAATCGAGATGTCTTCCTATATTTGTTGAAGTAGAGTTAAAGGTTGCAACAACATGACTGCTTATAGCGTGCTATATTCGCTTTTCTTTTTCTTTTTTTGTTTATACAAACAAATCATTAGCAAACCAGAGTCGTAACATCAACGATGGTGCCGGGTATGCTCCTTTGACACGAATGACGAATGATGGAACTTGGTCGTGTCTAGTAAGTCCCAATAAAATTTGACAATCATTCTATTTTTACCTTAATTTATTAACAGACGTTGTCAATCTCTTCAAGGGAAGGTGAGGCTATGATTGAACGTGAGCATGGCGGTGAGCCGAGCTCACCACAAGTTCCCATCTGTGTGGGAACCCAACCCTCCACCCCTCAAGAATGAGGTTGATTGATGGTAGCTGTAATATGGACAAAGCGGCGGAGAAATTGTCCCACTAGATATCTATTATGCTCCCATGAGCATGAGAGAGGCTGCCACATCATACCCATACTCACGGAATACCGCTCCACCTGTCCGTGAGCGGGCCATGGGCAAGCTCATCATGAGCTAGTTCGGTCAGGCAAGGTTAGAGTTAAAGATTGACAGCATGTTGAGCTGGCCACAACCCACTACTGTCAAGGGATTGAGAGGCTTTCTGGGTTTGAGTGTGGGTGAGGGGGATAAATTGTTTTTGACAAAATCATTAGTTGATCTAATATGCAATTCTAAAAATTTATAACATAGAAAGAATTTGGTTGAGCATAAGGAAAAGGGAGAATTGATACAACAAAGAATGATAATATGCAACTCTAAAAAACGCAAATCTGAATCAATACAAAATGATTCTATACATGGATTTCAAACTTGATTAGAAGTACTTGTTAGGACAAAAGTATCAACAAACACTACAAGAAAAGGCAACTAATGGGATAAAGGCTGTAGCGACGACACGTGCTCGTTCCTATAGGTTGAGCTATAGCGACGACATGTCGTCGCTATAGCTTAAAAGCACTTTTTCAGACTTTTTAAGCTATAGCGACCACCTGTCGTCGTTATAGCTCATGTCGAAAAGGGCGGGTTTGACCGAAATATTGGCGGTTCTGGGAAAAATCTATAGCGACTAACTTTCGTCGCTATAGTTGATAATTATGAAATTTTTTATTTTTTTAATTTCTTTTTATCTGATGGAAGACGGTTAAAAAATTAAAAACAAAATGAATTACCTATTGCGACGACGTGTCGTCGCTATAGGTGAGGAAGAGGACAAATGTACTTTTCATTAGTGCAATTAATGCGCGCGGCGGTTTCGATGTTGCCCTATAGCGACGACATGTCGTCGCTATAGGGTTTATATACCCAAAAATTCGCGCAGACTCCATTTTCGCAGATTTCTTCATTTCTCTTGTTCTTCACCATCCTAACCGGCGATTTTGGGTTTTTATGAGTCTCTAGAGGCGATTTCACGGCTAATGGGTGATTGAAATCTTCTCATTTGTATAGGTATGTGGTTTTTTGTTAAATCTATCATTTTTTGTTGTTTTTTCATTGATTTGCAAGTATTTATGGATTTGTATGATTTTAGGTTTGATTTGGTGCTTGAAGATTGTTGGATCCTTCTCATTTTTTCGTAGGTGTGGTTTTTTTGTGTAATTTTTTATTTTTTTTGTATTAACGTATTTATTAAGAGATTTCTTTCTTTTTTTTATTTTTTTGCAACGTATGTGATGATATGAAGTTGATTTCGTGTTGAAGCTTTCTTGGAACTTATTCGACATAGGTATGTTGAATTTTCAATTTTAATATGTGTTTATGTATTTTTATTGTTTTGAAATGTTTTGTGTTCATGATGGGATATTAGTATAGTTTTGTTGATGAAACATATTTGTTTGCATATGTTGTATATTTATGTTTATGTTATGTGTGTATGTTAGAAAACATCAAATTAAATGATTTGAGTTAAATTAAGATATGAATTGATGTATGTGTATAAGTCTATGTTTATGTAATGTGTACATGTTTAACTTGTGTTAACTTAAGGTTAGAGTTTGTATATGTATTTTTATGTTTGGATCTTTGTTTGTGGATCTTTGAATATGTTTAGCCATGTGTATGTGTATTTTTGAATTGGGATATAATTAGAATTACAATATGTATTTTGAATATGTTTATAAGTATTTTTGAATATGTTTAGCCATGTTTGTGTATTGTGTATGTTAATAAAGCTTCATTATTGTTTATGTTTATACAAAAGTTTAATGTTTTGAATTGTAAATGTATGATTGTATTATTTAGTTGTTGAAACACATTTGTATGCATATGTTTAGGTATGTTGTATGGGTTGTTTATGTTTCATTTGTAACATTGACTTTTTATAAGTATGTTTATGTTTATGTATTTATAAATTTCATCTAGATATGCATGTTTAGGTTTATGTGATAAATGAATTTCATTTGTATGCATATGTTTAGGTATGTTGTATGTCTTGTTTATGTTTCATTTGTAATATTGACTTTTTATAAGTATGTTTATGTTAATGTGTTTATAAATTTTATTTAGATATGCATGTTTAGGTTTATATGATGAATGAATTTCATTTGTATGCATATGTTTAGGTATGTTGTATGTCTTGTTTATGTTTCATTTGTAACATTGACTTTTTATAAGTATGTTTATGTTTATGTGTTTATAAATTTCATCTAGATATACATGTTTAGGTTTATGTGTTGATAACTAACATAGAAGTTGATAAAAGTTGGATAAAATTACGAAACCGGAGATGTCCGGATTTTTTAAACGGTCTTAAGAAGTTTATGGAGATTGCAAAGAACCATATCAATGGTGAAGGTAAAGGGTATTGCCCGTGTAAAAGTTGTGCAAATTATAAATGATCACTCTAGAATTTGGCTACAATTTATGCCCACATACATGACCGTGGTTTTCTATAGTCATATACAACATGGGTATATCATGGTGAGAAATATTCCAATGCTTCAGAGATCGAAAAAATGTGGGCTTCGAACGCAGATAATCCTCCACTAACAAATAATGAGATGTTTGATGCACTTGATGATGTCATTGGTGAGCAAAATACATATGACGAAAATGTAAATGAGTATGGAGATGGCTTAGACACAGAGTTTGACGCATTATTTAAGGAGCTTAATACCGAGCTATACCCTAGTTGTAATTGGATGTCTTCCCTAACCTTTTTGGCAAAATTAATGCATATTAAAGTTATTAATAAATGGACTGATAGTTCCTTTGACCAAATAAAATAAGATTCAAGCCTCCCATTATGAAGCAAAGAAGAAACTAAGAAAAATTGGTTTAGGATATCAGTCTATGCATGCTTGCATTAATGATTGCGCTCTATTTTGGAAAGAGAATTCTCTTATGCAAAATTGTCCGGTTTGTAATGAGAGCAGATGGGTTGACAAAAACACAAAGGGAAAGAAAGTAGCACAAAAAGTATTGCGTTACTTTTCTTTAACTTCACGTCTTTGACGAAGGTTTAGTTCTAGATTCACCGCGAAAGATATGATATGGCGTAATACCGGACGCTCAACAGATGGTATGATGCGTCATCCGGTTGATGGAAAGGCATGGCAAGAATTTGATAACAGATATCCTAATTTTGCTAAGAAACTCAGGAACGTTCGTTTGGGTTTGGCTGCAGATGGCTTTAATCCATTTGGTAACATGAGTCAGACTTACAATATGTGGCCGGTGTTGTTGACAACATACAATAAACCGCCTTGGTTATATATGAAAGAGTCTTCTTTCATGTTAACTTTGCTAATTCATGGCCCTAAATCTCCTGGAAAGGATATTGATGTTTTCTTAAGGCCTTTGGTGGATGAATTGAAAACGTTGTGGACTGATGGAGTACAAATGAGAGATGCACACACCGAAACCATATCCACGATGCATACGGCCCTTTTGTGGACTATTAATGATTATCCTGCTCGTAGTAGATTGTCTGGATGGAGTGGTCAAGGTTATAAAGCATGTTCTACTTGTAACGAAGACATACCCTCGTGCTCTATAACTAACAAGATAGCTTTTGTTGGTCACAGACGATTTTTGACTAAAAATCATAAATTAAGGGAAAATTTGTTGTTTAATGGCCAAAAGGAGACTAGAGATCCTCCTAAACAGTTAAGTAATGCAAAAATATTAAAACAATTACAAGGTCTTCCCATTCGTGTTCCGGGTAAACATCCAAGTCATGGAGGTGTGAAAAGAAAGCGAGCTGCATCGGAGTTGAATTGGAGCAAAAAATCTTTTAAAACACAATCTTGATGTTATGCACGTGGAGAAAAATGTGTGTGAAAGTTTGTTGGGTACTTCATTAATGAATGAAAAATCAAAAGACACGCCTAAAGTAAGACAAGACTTGGAGAAGATAGGTATTCGAAAAAATCTTTGGCTAACTAAAAATAACAAGTTTTACCAACCACATACCCCTTACTCTTTCACATCTACAAATCGAGAACGTTTTTGTAAGTTTATTAAAGGAGTGAGAGTACCCGACAAGTCGTCGCTATAGATTAACCAATAGGGACGACACGTGTAACGACGACTTTTCTGAGTTATTGCGACTAAACTATAGTGACGACCACACAGCGACGACTTGTCGTCGCTATAACCTATAGAGACGACTTTTCTGGGCTATTGCGACGACTTTTGTCGTCGTTATAGGTGGCTTTCCTTGTAGTGAAATATCACAGTACTTTTGAATGCTAGTTTGCGTAGTATTAAAGAATTTTTTTTTTTAATTTAGCAAGAGATGACATGAGGTTTTTAGAGTACTAAATTTTTTTGTCAAGCAACATAATCGATTTCATGGTAAATACATTTAAAGGCATAGATTAAGTTTTACAAAATACATGATAACTTAAATTAAACAAAAATGTAGCAAACTTTGATCATCTTTTATGAAACTTAATCTCTCATTATTTCCACAGCACATTACTATAATGGTTTAAATCTCTTTCCGTTTCTTATTGATAATGATGTATTTATAGATACATGTGGTGTTCAACTATTTTGGATAAGACATAGAATACAATTTGAATATAAAAGATTTCCACAAGTTTCCTATACGATTGATATATATGCGGATTATATATTATATCTATTAGACCCCCGCAGTCGAAGCTAGAGGAGGGTGTAAGCTAAGACTACTAGAGGGAAAATCATCAAAGAGAAGATGAGGCAGTCCTTTTGTGAAGAAATAAGCCACCAAAAATAGAGAATATACCCGTTGAACCTTTTCCCGTACAAAATGGATGTCAACTTCGATACGCTTGGTGCATTGGTGTTGAACTGGTTGCCTATCAGATAAATGGCACTAAATATTCAGCCTTCACAATAGAATTAGAAAGATTAAATTGTCTCTTGGATGCCCATGAAATTAAGCTATCTCTATAGTAAACACAATAACCAGATGTAGAACGAAGCGTACCAGGGCATCCTGCCTAGTCAGCATCGTTGTATTCCACGAGAGAAGGAAGACGTGATATTTTCATATGAAGAGCAGGAGAACGTGGGCCCTGTATGTGCTTGATGATGCATTTCAAAGCATTAAAATGAGAGGTACGCAGGGCATAAATAAACTTCCAAGGGGGCATCCATACACGATCAATTATCTCTTAGACATATTTTTCTTGGGATAAGAAATGTCAAAAGATAATAATCTTATTAAATAATCTTATTACAGGAGATATCAAAGCATTTTTAACCTTAGTGATTAGATGAATATTCCAAAAAAATACACATGAAGGAGCAATTTTGAAATTATTAATAATGGTGGAAGAAGGGGCTAGTGGGAAACATAAGCAACCAAAGACACAAAAATGATGATAGATAAGATGTTGGTGACACCGAAGAGAGATGTGGGTGTCATAGTTTTTAGTTTTAGTGGGCAACTTGGTCCCACGTTTTAGCATTTTTAATTTCTAGCATTTTCTTTATTTTAATTACTTTCAGTTATTAGCATCTTTGTACATGGGCAGTTATTTTCCAATTTCAATTCGTTTGTAATCGATCAAATGAGGAATGAAACTCAGATTTGAATTCCCTAATTTCTGCTCATTCTTTCTGAAGAATTGAGTCGTTCCACTGCTATTCTAGTTTTGGCTTATATTAGAAGGTGATCTTGGAAACCAATTGTGTATTCTCGTGGTGTGGCTGTAACGAGAGGATCAATTGGGAAGCCCTACAAGTTGCTGGAGTGGTGTATCTGTAATTCCGGTTGATGTAGATTTGAGTTGTTAAATTTTCGAGTAAAATTCTATCCTATCATTGCTATCAATTATAATAGAAAATATATTTTTAATTTTTCATATAATATAAATATCTCAAAACATTAACATAGATAACGAAACCTTAAGTGAAAATTAAACTAAAGAGTTGGTGAAAGAATAGTTTCCACAAGCATTGCTCCCTGGAAACAACGAAACCTGCTAAAAGCGTAGAAGCATTCAAAGGGCTTTCTATTTGTTTCGATTACATAAGGTTTCCCACAGTTAGTGCCTAAAAACCAATTGCCATTAGTCATAAAATATGTTATCTCACAAAATAATCCCAATGGTATAGGTAGGATTTGAGGAAATAACAAACTCTTAATCCAGTTATCATCTTCTAGCATCCATAACTCTACCCACATACATTCTATGCCAATGCTAACGAACATGTAAAGTTCATTCTTAGTTTTCACTAAGTCTCCGAAAGTCATTTCCTAAAGCAAGGGATGGAAATGTAATCTCCTTAAAAATCTCAAAATTAACATTGAAACAAATCAACACATTTTCACCTCTCCAACAATCACAAACTATGAAATATAGGGAAGGAGAAAGACGGGCTTACATACTCCGATCTTGTTAAGAATGGTATATTCCTCCAAGATTCATATCTCCTATAATACACATTAACAGCAAATCCACCAAACCTACGCTTTATGTGCAGGACCTTGTAGTCGTCATAAGCATCGATGTACAACCCGACCGCATCAGCATTATGTTCAAAAAAGCCATGACGATCATGTGTAGACAAAAGTTTGTAAGAACGTGTGACTGGATTAATGGTGGCCGGCCCATAACCATCGTATTGAAAGTTGATTGGATGAACTGAACATCTAAGGTCATCAACTAAAACAACTCTCTAATTAGAAGCACTTAATGAGCAGAACAATGTATCTTAACAAATTGTGGTGTTAATAATAACGCCTTCCATTTCTTACAAACACAATTAGAGCGACCTAGAGTCCTTGCCGGTACCCTTGTTAGTATCTCAAATATGATTAGTTCATCACAAATGTGAACCATGGTGATACCTTCGTTTTCAACAATTAAAAATGGTTAAAGATCATTGTTTATCATGTCTGGCTAAACTTCATTCAAATAACATATGATGTATATAAAAACATACTTATAAAATACTTGAAGCATACTTCTAGCATAAAGATAAGAAAAGTTAATACATCAATGAATATATGAAAACATAACAAAACGTCATCTGCAAATTTTACTATATTAATGTGTGGTTTAATAATTCTTAGCATGAACACAGACTTTGATTGCAATCTTTTATATTAATATTTCTTGCCTCGCACATGTCTGGTTCAAACATAATCCTACTCAAATTGGTAGACCTCAAAATATTCACTGAATTAACAAAAAAAAGATAACACAAATTAATTTAAAACAGCTATTATATAAAACTAATTATTAAAAAGTTTGTGTGTAAATAATAAGGTACTATCAAGTAAATGAATCAACTTAACATCCAATATATATATATATATATGACAGACTTTCGTGAGATAGCTCAAACGATACGTACGGCATAAGTAAACTCGAAATCATAGAAAAACAATTGTATTATGTGACCGCTGTAGATAACAATTTTTTGTTAACATTGTGTTTAGAAAATAATATTTGCTTAAAGAAATGTGGTTACTTACGTCATATCTTGAACGAAAAGTTCAAAACTACAATTAGAACATTCACATGTTATTATTCTACCGACAACATCCAAAATAAATTAATAAAATACAATATAGTTTTATAATTAGTATTAATTTTATATTGAAAAGCATAATTTTAAATTGTGACCATTTAAACATACCAATAATTAGTTTTGTAGATCGTACGTAAGAGTCTTTATAGAAGGCACTAATAGATACAAACGAAACCCTCTTGGAACATCACTTGTAAATGGAGAAGTTTAGTGTGTTCAGTAATCACAATCTTGAACTCACTCCAAATCAAGATGTAATTTTCATATTTCGGTTACTCTTTGTAATCGAAATTCTCTATTTGGAAACGATTTAACACAATCATATTCTCGACCAGATTCATATTAGTGTGATTTTATTAAATCTATTGACATGAAAGCATGTACCCTATTTCTCCAAAACAAAATTATGTATTTAATAAGTAAATCGAAATGAAGTCTAAATATCACATAAAATTTTTGCATAAAAATTTATCTTACGTGTTGGTCGAGAAAACAACCAATGTCTTGTTTTCACAAATAGGCAAAATAAACTCAACCCAAACAAAAACAATGTATACCCTAAACTCTATATTGCGTGAGAGATGAAATTGAGTCAACAATAGAATGCACATCCATGTTCAATTATACCTTCAATGGTTAAAAAAATTAAACTAAGGTCGAAATCAAGATTAATAAGTAGTCTCTTTAGTTTGTTCTTGACAACAATTTATCTATGTCATGAGTTTTACATCTATAAGTAGGAAACACAAATTGATATTAATAAAGTAGTTATTATTAATGTTATCTAAATGAAAAAAAATACCTTAAGTGTCAAAATATAAAGAGCCGAACGCCAAACATAACTGAAAGTAAGTAACTACTTTAATGAACTGTTTTTACCCCCAAACATATTACATTATCATTAATGACTAAAATGACCCTACATAACTTCCCATAAAGGTTAAGCTCCATCAATCACTCTTCTAAGCTTGATTTCTTACTTGTAGCAGGTTCACAACCAAGAGGCCAACCTCGGATTGCAATGACGTTCCTCTTCTTGAATGCAAATTCCTTTTGTTCTTGAGATTCTTTTATGGTGCTTACCTATGATGGCTTCGGATTCTCCACGAGTAGCTTGCCCTTTCCATTCTGCTTCAATTTTTGGCTCCTTTTGTCATTTAAATCCATTTCTTCAAAGTTTTTCGTCATTATCACGGATTCAATTACGACTATATACATATGAATGTTGCGATAACATTTTTTCAATTACTCATTTTAGTTAAAGTATGGTATATAGTCCTCACTTTTAATTTGTGTATATTTATGCATTTGTAGTTCATTCGCCTGCTATAAAGTTATATTTTTTATATATATATACTACACTTTAACTAAAATGAGTAATTGAAGAAATGTTATTGTAATATTCATATGTAGATAGTCGTAATTGAATCCGTGATCATGACATAACACTTTGAAGAAATGGATTTAAATGACGAAAGGAGTCAAAAATTGAAGCAGAATGGAAAGGGCAAGCAACCCATGGAGAATCTGAAACCATCATAGGTAAGCACCATAAAAGAATCTCAAGAACAATAGGAATTTGCATTCAAGAAGAGGAAGGTCATCGCAATCCGAGATTGGCCACGTGGCTGTAGCACTGCTACAAGTAAGAAATCAAGATTAGGGGAGTGATTGATGGAGCTTAACCTTTATGGGAAGTTATGTAGGGGCATTTTAGTCTTGAATGTTAATGTAATATGTTTGGGGGTAAAAACTAAAAACAATCCGTCAAAGTAGTTGCTTACTTTCAGTTATGTTTGGAAGTTGTTGTTTGAAAACAGTTTAGATTCTTATGAAAATCACCTTCCCAAAAAGTCTAAATTATTTATTTACTTATTATCTAAAGTCTAAATTATTTATTTACTTATTATCTTTCTTGGCATTTTTGCATCTTTGTTTATATCTTACCATGTATGATGTATATGTTATAAACTGATGTGTACATGTATATGATTTCTATATAATGCTAACCACTTTAAATTTTTGCGTTTTGTAGATGCATTTTTGGTGTTCTGACTCTTTATATTTTGACACTTAAGGTATTTCTTCCATGTTAAATAACATTAATAATAACTACTTTATTAATATCACTGTGTTTGCTACGTATAGATGTAAAAGTCATGACATAAATAAATTGTTTTTAACAACAAAACTAAAGAAACTACTTATTAATGTTGATTTCGACCTTCGTTTATTGAAGGTACAATTGAACATGGATGTGCATATTCTATTGTTGACTCATTTTCATCCAAGTGTGTTCAAAAAAACGAAAACCTTATAAAACCGATAACCAAACCGTATCCGTAACCGAAAAAAACCGAACAGAATTCTGAATTCGGTGTTAGGTTCGGTTCTTAACCGTATCCAAATTCCGAATTCAGTTAACGGTTTTAATTTTTTGTTGAGTTCGGTTTATTCGATTAACCGATTAAATCGAATTCATAATTAAATTTATTATTTTTAATAATAATATAAGGTTGAATTCGGTTTATTTGGTTGGATTTGGTTTATTCAGATGGATTCGGTTTATTCAGTTTTTAACCAGTTTATTTGGTTTTTAATCGATTTGTTCGGTTGAATTAGGTTTGTTTGGTTATAACCGAAACAAAACCGAATTCAATTATGTTCGGATAACCATTTCCCGAATTCGGTTCGGTTAACAGTTAGGGAGGGAATTTTTGAAAATCGACTAAATCGAACCGAATAAACTGATCAACCCGTTAACCGAACCGATGAACACCCCTAGTTTCATCATTCAGACAACACAGATTTTGGTATACATTGTCTTTTGTTTGGGTTGAGTTTATTTTGTCTATTTGTGAAAACAAGACATTGGTTGTTTTTCTTAACCAACACGTAAGATCAATTTTTATGTAAAAATTTTATGTGATATTTAGACTTTGTTTCGATTTACTTATTAAATACATATTTTTTTTGGAGAAATAGGGTACATGCTTTCGTCTCAGCAGATTTAATAAAATTTCACACTGAAATGAATCTTGTCGAAAATATGTTTGTATTAAATCGTTCCCAAATATAGAGTTTCGATTACAAAGAGTGGCCAAAATATGAAAATTACATCTTGATTTGGAGCTAGTTCAAGATTGTGATTACTGAACACACTAAATTTCTCTCATTTACAAGTGATGTTCCAAGAGGGTTTCGTCTGTATCCAATAATGCCTTCTATAAAGACTCTTACACACGACACACGATCTATAAAACTAATTATTGGTACGTTTTAATAGTCACAATGTAAATTATGCTTTTATATATAAAATTAATACTAATTATATAAAACTATATTCTATTTTATTATTTTATTTTAGATGTTATTGGTAGAATAATAGCATATGAACGCTCTAATCGTAGTTTTGAACTTTTCCTTCAAGGATATGACGTAAGTAATCACTTTTATTTAAGCAAATATTATTTTATAAAAACAATGTTAACACAAAATTGTTATCTACAACAGTCACATAATCCAATTGTTTTTTTAAGATTTGGAGTTTACTGATGGCGTACGTATCGTTCGAGCCATCTCACGAACGTCTGTAATATATGTATTCCTTGATTCATTTACTTGATAGTACGTTATTATTAACACACAAGCTTTCTAATAATTAGTTTTATTTAATAGCTCTTTTAAATTAATTTGTGTTATCTTTTTTTGTTCATTCAGTGAATATTTTAAGGTCTACCAATTTGAGCAGGATTATGTTTGAACCACACATGTGCAAGGCAAGAAATATTAAAATAAAAGATCGCAATCAAAGGCCGTGTTCATGCTAAGATTATTATTAAACCACACGTCAATATATTAAAATTTGCACATGACGTTTTGTTATGTTTTCGTATATTCATTGATGTATCAACTTTTCTTATCTTCATGTTAGAAGTATGCTTTAAGTATTGTATAAGTATATTTTTATATACATCATATATTATTTGTATGAGGTTTAGCCAGACATGATCAACATTAATCTTTAACCATTTTTATTTGTTGAAAACGAAGGTATCACCATGGTTCACATTTATGATGAACTAATCATATTTGAGATACTAACAAGGGTATTAGCGAGTACTGTAGGTCGTTCTAATTGTGTTTGTAAGAAACGGAAGGTATCATAGTTATTGATAGCAAATAGCGGTAAATAGCGATCGCTATTTCGTGTTTAGCGATTAAACAAAAAAAATCAATACATAATATTTTTAGTCATACAAAGAAAACAAATAAACAAATTAAATGAAGTTTAGGGTAAGTTTTATCAAAATTATAACTTTAAGGGTTAATAAAGGTAAATTTTACCATAATTTTAGCTGTAACTCTAAGAATACATAAAAGCACGCTTAATCTAAAAACCTAAAAGGACTAGGTTGCTGTAAGCGGCGATAATCATCGGTTCTCTTCCTACTTCTATCATCGTGAAGCCGTTCATCACTTTCATCAACTCGCAATTACAAGTAATTCTTCATATCGCGATTGCAGGTTATTCTTCATCTCGAATTCGATGCAATTCGTTTAAGATTCACGACTAAGTGGTAACAAATTCGCGATTTAGGGTTTCTAAATTCCCGATTTCATGCCAAATGGTTCGAATCTCAGTCGAATTCTTCACACTTGAGCGAATTTAGTGACTATGTTCCTGCTATCTTCACGCTTTTTAGTCGCTAACCACAAAGAGTAGTAGCTCTACGATACGCAATGTAGCGCGCTATAGCTACCACTACCATCGCTATTGATAACTATGGAATGCATTATTGTTAACACCACAATTTGTTAAGATACATTGTTTCCGCTCATTAAGTGCTCCTAATCAGATAAATGTTTTAGTTGATGACCTTAGATGTTGTGCTCATCCAATCAACTTTCAATCCGGTGGTTATGGGTCAGCCACCATTCTTTCTTTTCCATATAATAATGTCATGATTTATTCGCATTTTGATGGATTGTTGTGTTTTTGGTTGAACCATACTTCTGAGTTAGCTCTTTGAAATCCAGTCACCGGTTCTTACAAACTTTTGTCTACATATGATCGTCATGGCTTTTTTGAACATAATGTCGATGCGGTCGAATTGTTCATCGATGCTGATGACGACTACTTATGACGACTACAAGGTCTTGCAAATAAAGCGCAGGCTTTGTGTATTTGTTGTTAATGTGTATTTTAGGAGATTTGAATGTTGGAGGAATATATCATTCTTAACAAGATAGGAGTATGTACATCCGTCTTTTTCCTTGTCATCTGGTACTTTCTGCAGTGATACCCTATATTTCATAGTTTGTGATTGTTGGATCAGAGGTGAAAATGTTTTGATTTATTTCGATGTTAATTTAGAGACTTTTAAGGAGATTACATTTCCACCCATTGCTTCAGCAGGAATGACTTTCGGAGACTTAGTGAATATTAAGAATGAACTTTACATGTTCGTTAGCACTGGCATAGAATCTATGTGGGTAGAGTTGTGGATCCTTAAAGATGATTAGTGGATTAAGAGTTTGTTATTTCCTCAAATCCCACCTATACCATTGGGATTATTTGGTGAAATAACATATTTTATGACTAATGATAATTGGTTTTTAGTCACTGTGGGGTTCCTTATGTAATCGAAACAAATAAAAAGCCCTTTGAATGCTTCTACGCTTCCAACAGGTTTCGTTGTTCCAGGGAGCAATGTTTGTGGAAACTATTCTTTCACCAACTCTTTAATTAATTTTCACTGAATGTTTCCTTATCTATGATAATGTTTTAAGATATTTATATTATATGAATAATTAAGAATCTATTATAATCAAGTATTATGTTTATGGCAAATGAATTTTATATGATAAGTTTCCTTTATTTAATTTACAAGGTATTCATTAAATTTCAATGACTAACGGTCGATCGAAAAATGTTAATGGTGCTTCTACCTTAACTACGTGTACGCAAGCTGAAAAAAAGAGAGAATATAACGCACGATATCATGTTTTGCTTAAAGAGAATAGAAAACCACAAGAAACTAATGTTGTTTCTAGCTCAAGTGCATCCTCTTCACGTGAAAAACGAAAAGCAACTAACACACGACATTATGCTTCAACCAAAGAGAGTTGCAAAGTATCTAAAATTTGCATTTGTGATTACTTTGAAAGTAATACATCGATACCGCAAAGAACGTTACAAACTAATAGCAGTGAAAACTTTTCAATTCACAAGAGAGAATGTGTCATATAGGGGTGTTCAAAATATCCGAAACTCGAAAAAATTCGAAATCTGAATCGTATCCGAAACCCGAAAAAACCGTATCTGAAATTTATTTCGGGTTTTTCGGGTCAGATAATATGATTTTAGATTCTGGTCGGATTTCGGATATGCAAAAATTGGTTTTTTCGGGTCGTATATCCCAAAAACCCGAAAAAAAACAGGGTTATTCGGGTTGTTTGGGTTATTCGGATGAACGAATTCGGGTTTTTCGGGTCGGGTAATATATTTTGAATTTCGGGTCGGTTTTGGATAGACCAATTAATCTTGGTTAACTAATCCTTTAAAATTACCATACTTATGTCATGATCTTGATCAATTAATCTTGGTTAACTAATCCTTTAAACATGTTCAAATATTATATATTAAAGCAACCGTGGTAATAAAATAATTCAATTAATCATAACACCAGGTGATCTGGTTTTGACTTTCAACTTTTTTGGAAAAATAAGTGTTTTTTAGTAAGCTGTGGGGCTAACGTATGCCGTGGGAGGCCGGTTACTTGGCCAGCATGGCCTGTTCTGATGTGGTGGTGGACTCATGTTTGGGTCAGGCGGCGTGGCAGGAGGGTTTTGGTAGCTGCAATTTGGCCCAAGTGGTCAGGCAGCAGGGCCTTGCGGCCTGCAACTTGGCAAGGTGGCCTGTTCTTGTACCTGCTATGAGGTCCTCATGTGGCTAATCTTTTGGCTCATGTGGAGCTGTTGCTATGAGCCTTTTAATACCATGAGGGCCATGATGTACTTGGTCACAATCAATTAATTTTCACATTTAAATTGACCAGCATCATACGCTATTTTACAAAAATAAAAGTGATTTAACAACCATTCATTTGAGTTAAGTATTGTTTTAACTACTATAAATTGAGGTTACTAATATAAAATAAACACACTGCAGGGCTACACCAGGTCATTGCAGGCCACCATCCAAGCCACAGCAAGGTTGCGGCAGGCCACCATCCAAGCCAGGCTGCAGCTGGCCGTATAATAGGTCATAGCAGGGGCTGTGGCATGGGGTGTAGGGTGTGGCAGGGGGGGCTGGGGTGTGGGGTGTGGCATTCATGAACATTAATGAACATACCTAATAGTGAATACATCTAAACATACCTATTACAGCTGGTTACTAATGTTTACTATTATACATAAACTGATTTTTAAAACTGACTTGCATACATACATTGGCATATATACACACTCTCATAATCAAAATAGGCACATACATAGGCCTTCACACATTAACATACATACAAAAAGAACCGTGTAAAAAATAAATATAATTTATACCAAAACAGCCTAGATAAAATGTTTTTACATACACACATACACATATTTGTACCAATTTTTGAACTAATTTTTGAAGTAACAACACCATAACACTATGTTAAAATTTTCTTACCCAATTTTATAACACATATAAAATTCATATTTATTTAGCAAATGCACCTTATTAGTAACATAAACTGGTTCCTAATCTTACTTTTAACATACCTGAATATAACCACATGGATAGATAACTTTAACCCTTTAAAACACAAATAGAACATACACACCATAACATCAGTTTTTGAACTAATTTTTGAAGTAAAACCATAACACCATATTAAAATTTGGTCAAACAAATGTATGTACACAGGTTGCTACTCATGATGTGTGTTACGTTAGAAGTATTTTTACCCAAAATTTTAACATAGAGAAAATTTTTAACCACCAAAAGATCCAAGTTACAGCTAGTTTTTACAGATCCTTATATGTGCTTACCCACCAAAAGATCCAAGTTATAGCTACTTACTAATCTTTACTATTATCCATAAACTGATTTTAAAATTAATTTACACACATACATACATACACACATAGGCACAAAATAGATACGTACATAGGCATATCCGCATATATACACTCTAATATTCAAAATAGGCACATACATAGGCCTTCACACATTAACATACATACATAATGAATATCCCTTCTCCCTTCATAAATTTACTATATGTGTTATGGACTTATGGTGTGTATGTACAGGTACTTTACTCTTTTATAATATATATAAAGTTCATATTTATTTAGCAAAAATAGTAGGTACACGTGTCATTTAACCCAAAATTTGGTTAACCAAATTTATGTTACTAATAACCAATTTATGTTAAAATAACCAGTTTTTGAACTAATTTTTGAAGTAACACCATAACACTATGTTAAAATTTGCTTACCCAATATTATAACACATGCAAAATTAATATTTATTTAGTGGTGTTTTTACCCAAACACTCAATATATATATATACTTACATACATAGAAATACATACAGAACATACATATGCAGGTATGTATAGATATGTAAGTATGTATGTATTTATAAGTATGTATGCAGTCATGTATGTGGTGGTGGACAGGTGTTTGGGTCGTGCAGCGTGGCAAGAGGGTTGTGGGAGCTGAAATTAGGCCCGAGTGGTCAGGCAGTAGGAGGATATGTAAGTATGTATGTGGGAGCTGCAAGAGGGTCGTGGGAGGATATGTAAGTATGTATGTATAAGTATGTATGCAGTCATGTATGTGGTGGTGGACTGGTGTTTGGGTCGTGCGGCGTGGCAAGAGGGTTGTGAGAGCTGCAATTTGGCTCGAGTGGTCAGGCAGCAGGGCCTTGCAGCCTGCAACTTGGCAAGGCTGCCTGTTGTTGTACCTGCTATGAGGTCCTCATGTGGCTGATCTTTTACCTCATGTGGGACTGCTGCTATGAGCCTTTTAATGCCATGAGGGCCATGATGTACTTGGTCACAATCAGTTGATTTTCATATTAAATTGACCAGCATCATACGCTATTTTACAAAAATAAATGTGATTTAACCATTAATTTGAGTTAAGTATTGTTTTAACTACTATATATTGAGGTTACTAATACAAAATAAACACACTGCAAGGCTGCACCAGGCCATTGCAGGCCACCATCCAAGCGACAGCAAGGTTGCAGCAGGGGCTGTGGCATGGCCGCTGGGGTGTAGCAGGAGGGCTGGGGTGTAGCAGTATAATAGGCCGTATAATAGGTCGTATAACACCATGTTAAAATTTGGTTAACAAAATGTATGTACACAGGCCGTATAATAGGTCATAAAAACTGACACATACACATAACCAAACTGATAAATACATACTGGTACATGCATACAAACTGATAAATACATACAAACTGATACATGCACACTTATACATACATACAAAACATACATACATACATACAAACTGCATACAAAACCAATAAAGTTAATTTATGAAAAGAAAAGATTATAAATTATTGAAAATAATTTGATTAATGACCTATTGTATAAGTAACACATTTTTTAAATTGTTACCCATATTTTATTCCTTTAAACACATAACCAAACTGATAAAAACATACACACTTATACATATATACAAAACATATATACATACATAACAAACAGATACAGGGACTTATTCCATTGAAAACCACTAAATATGAAAGAACCAAAGGAACTAATTTTGAACCATATGTTATTAGGGGTATAAAAGTAATTTAACTTTAAAGTATGAGAAGTTACTATTTTAACCTTTTAAATAACCACTCTATGTACAAAACTTAAAGCATAATGTACAAGTGTATTATGCAGTTCTCAAGTTCCTAACATAAAAGTGGTTCTAAATGGAATACCTCCCTACAGATACATACATATTTATACATGCATACATACATACATACAATGGCATACATACAGATACATAAAGACACATACAAACATATATACATAAATACAGATACATACAAACATATATACAACAGCATTAACTTGAGTATAACATTAACTTGATTGTAAAAACTGATACATACATAAAAACTGACACATACACATAACCAAACTGATAAATACATACTAATACATAAATACAAACTGATAAATACATACAATCTGATACATACACACTTATACATACATACAAAACATATATGCATACATACAAACTGCATACACATAACCAATAAAGTTAATTTTTGAAAAGAAAAAATTATAAATTAATGAAAATAGTTTGATTAATGGCCTATTGTATAAGTAACACATTATTTTAAATTTTTACCCATATTTTTATATTTTGAAAGTAATATTTGAAAAGAAAACACTAAAACTTCATAACATTACAGAACCCATTTTTTAAAAGAGTTAAAATGTTGTTAACATTATTTACCCATGTATAAGTATGTGTGTATATGCATCTGTACGTATGTAGGTATAAGTATGTATGTACATGTATAAGTAAGGATGTATAAGTACATATTTACATGTATAAGCAAGTATATATAAGTATGTATGCATTTATGTTATGTATGCAGTCATACATAGGCATACATATACATACAAACACTTAATACATACATCTATGTATATATGCAGCTATGTATATGCAGCTATGTATGTATACAGAACAAAAGAACATATACAAACTGATACAACACAAGGAGGGGTTTTACCTATTCTGGATTTTCTGATAAATGCTTAAACAGAAGCTCTCAAAGCAGCTCAAGGAACCTGTTTTAAATAACATAGAATCAAGAAATTAATATATAATATACTACAGATTGCATACCTTCTCATAACTTTTAGCCAGATTGAAAAACCATAAAATACATCCATAAAAATAAGGTAAATCGAAATGTGAGGAGGCTTACCAATGACAATTGAAGGAGATGAAGTGCAGGCGCAAAGAACTAAACATAAAAATTAGGTCAAACAATGCATTCATATTAGGTTAAATAATATTACGAAGAGGAATACCAAATTTGAAAGCAGATTCGGCTAGACCAGAAACAAATTTTGAAGGATGTGGCTTCAATCGAACATAAACCGCTCTCTTTAAAGAGAAATTTGGGATTTAAATTTTGAATGTGGAGCCATTTTTGCTGTTTTCGTGTGTTAATTGTTCAGAAGCGAAGTATTCAAGGAAAGATGCTTACCATTTTAGCGGTTTTTCCCATATCTGCTGAACAAAATCCGATTAATTGAAAAAGTGAATTCTACAGACGACGTTTGGAGGGGAAAGAAAAAGAAAAGGGAAAAAGGGTTTGAGGGTTTAAGGGAGAGGGGAAAGAAATTAAGAACCTAACCCAAGACCACAAGAATAATATAGAGTATATTTTGTATTGTTGTACCATATGCTTAATTGGTGGTACTTTTTTTTTAATTTTAAGACCATGTATTTCTCTCTAGTCTTCGTTACAAAGGAGTATAGATAAATGCAGATGAAACGATAAAACAAAATGTTGATATAAAACAAACCTTAAAAAATCATTAAAAGACTCCTCACACAATTGGATCATTCATCGCATGATTCGAAATTTAATTCGAAGTTGAGTTGGTTAGAGATTTGATAAATTCAAATGTAAACCACCAACTCTCTCATTTTGTTACGTGATTAAAAACCTTTGATGATTGAAACTTGTGGTCCATAATGACAACCAAAGGCGGTGATTGAAGGGATGTGGTGGTGGTGGCATGTTGCATCGGTGAAAGCAAAAGTTTAATACATTTTGTTTAATATATAATATTAAACAAATTAATTTTAAAGAATTCTTTATAAAAAAATATAAATACATATATAAATATGAAAAATAATTATTATTATAATAATAAATCCTTATAAATTCTAAAGAAATTTTTACCAAAGAAATAAATAAATAAATAATCTATAAAGTTTTTAGATAAACAATAAAGCAAAAAATGTAAATAAAAGGTTTTAGAGTAAATTACCGAGATGGTACTTATGATTTGCTATTATTTCACTATTTGTCCCTAGGTTTCATAAATTATATATACGGTTCTAAACTTTAAACATTTGTAGCACATATGGTCCTTATGTTAGGGTAATTTAGTCAATTATGTGATGATAATTTGGTAACATAAGGACTATATGTGTTACAAATGTTTAAAGTTTGAGACCATATGGGTAATTTATGAAACATAGGGACCAAGAGTGAAAAAACTGGCAAACCAAAGGGACTATATTAGTAACTTACTCAAGGTTTTATGAATTTATTTAAAATGTTTTTTATAAACTTTTAGTAAGCTTTATACACAAAATAACAAAAATATTAAACAAGGAGGGTTAAGTTGCAAACAATAGAAAGTTAGATTGTAGGTAGGGAAGTTTTAAAACTGAATTGAATAAGAATAGAAAGTATAGGGACCAAATCTGTAATAATCACAAAACCTTTTATTCTTCCTTCCTACCCCTCGACCCAATGGATTCAACTGGATCCAATCCGTGCCCCGAATGATTATCCAATGCAATCCACCCATTTATAACTCAACCTTCATCAATATGGTAAGGATTCGATCTCGAATCTTTCTCTCAATCCACAATTGATCAAAAATCAAAACTTTAAACGAGAAAAGCAAGCTCCAAAAATACAATGGTTGCCAAAAATCTAAACTCGAATCAATCCACTATAAAAACAAAATCAAAACATTGCATACTCTTCATTAAACCCATACGAACCTGTCTGAGCCATCTAATCTCATTTACGAGCACTCTTGAGACGAAACCAAACTCAAGAACGCATCGAACCTACCCATTACTCGAATCCCATCAATTAGATCGCATTCCATGTAATAAACTAATCCAATCTACTGGCTTTAAGGTAAGGATCGAAAGCTCTATCATATTGGAGGATCACATTTGGTTCCTTGATCAAATTGGGAACGATTTGAACCTAGAGTTCTTCCAATTTTGGGGGCGATTTGGAATTCATTATAAGTGGAAATTGATTCCGGAATAATCAATGAACCCTTGGCCTGGCCTAGTGGTAAGCGGGCGGCTGTGGGCACAGGACCCTACTTCTACTCTCACAGTTCAAAAGCCAATTAGGGATATTTATTAATTTGATAAAAAAATAAATATTTCTACATGAAAATCATTCAAACTTAGACACATCATTTAGGACTTCCATAATATGCCATAGAATCTAGGATGCCAAAACTTGAACTATAGAAAAAGACTAAGAAATTCTACTGTCTTTAGGTTAAGGTGTGAAAGCACAACTTTATAAATCCTAGGCAGGGATCTATTGGGCAAAGCTAGAACATCATGTGAGTAATATATACTCCTTTTTTAACATGTTGTACTTTAGTGATGTTACATATGCTAGTATTCAAAAACTAAGTTATTTAATATGCAAATTTTATTGATGCAATGCCTTTAGCCTATTTGGTTTGAATTTATACTATGTGATACTACTTGCTGTGTGATACTATGTTATTCTTTGTTATTCGATACCAAGTAGTCTAAGGTGTATTAGATACCAAATTCGCTTTGACTTAAGTTAAATGTGTTAAAAGGGCGAAAAGTACAACTATGGGCAGACTTGTGAAAATACTTAGCTTTGTGTTTTGTTTTGGAACTAGTTTGGAGACGATATAAACTATTGTAGACTTGTAGATTTACTAAGGTTTTTAGCTAAGTATTGATACGAGTTTGGATACGATATATTTTAAAACTTAATTGCAAACTAGTAGGATATGCATGCTAGAATTTAAACTTTGTAGTCTAATTAAATTGCATCAGTTTTGCTATGTATACTATATAAACTATATAGGTTACACCAGCTATGCAAATAGTTAACAAAAATCTTTATTTTTTATATGTAAACGGTTAAGTGGATACTTTGGCGAAAACGTAGGATATGTTTATGTTAGTAGACCTAGATTTAAAGTTTAAAACAATGTTATACTATTTCAATTGATGCATTTTGGTTTTTGAACAATGAATGATTGCTTTGGTTTGAATGCATTTATGTTTTGATTTATTGAATTCTTTATTTATTTGATATGTTTAACAACAAAAATCATACAACAACTTTACATATCATCATAATAGAGCATTTTAGATCATTTATCATTGTTAAAACTTGTCAAACAACTCAATTTCATGAAAATCCCCAAATAAAGTTTCCTTTATTGGAAAGTTTTTTACAATCCGTCTTAAGCAAAATCAAACTAAATATCATGTTCAATAGGCTACTGTTTATTATCATAACATTTTAACATCCTCAAAATCAACATGCATGGACAATTATTAGTTAAAAGTTTCCATTATAAGTAACCTATGATCAAACCATCCACATTGCCAAATCTATCTCTCAAATCATGCAATTACCATTAATACTAATCACAAATCATCATTCAAACTAACTTACTATGTCAAGATCATCATCTAGTAACATTTTGTGCATCAAAGGTTACTATATATAGTAACATTGCACCAGTCATCATCAAATGACCACAATAACTATGTTATTCATTGTAAATACTCCCAGTATCATAAATCATCACTTATCCATATCCAAAATGACCTAAAACTTCATGGATTATTATTGCATGTCACTAAAAAGTTACAATTTATAGTGATAATCACCAATAACACAAAAATGGCATCAAAATGCCCAGTATATTAACTCAATAACTCAAATCAATGAAATAAATCTTTAATAACATAATCATAAGCTTAAAATTTCGTGCATGTGCCTATAGTAGTGTTGCATGTATGTGTTTTGCCTTTGCGTGTGTGTTTGAATGTGTTTAATGTGCATATGGACCATTAGAAACTACCTCAATGGAGCTTAAAAGTTGAGATTCAGCTAGAACCACAATATAGCAACTCAAATAGGTGCTGATGGTGATCAAATCAATAGTTAGTGAGGTGTAGCAAGCTTCCCCAATGCTCCCTTAAACCTTCAAGGCTCCTAGACTTCAAATGGTGACTCCCCAATGTTGGATTGTAGCTTCCAGGACTGAGAAGTGCTCTGGGGTGGTCTGACCAGAGATAATGTGTGTGTATTCGAGAGAAATGAGGAAAAAGTGATAAGAAGTGAAATGGGTTCGGTTTTATAAAAATTTTGCTAACTAAGATGCTTCGCGTACCGCAAGCAAGTCCGGGGGGTCTTGGCGTACCGCCAGGAATATTTTAATCGAGTTCTCTCCCAAAACATGCCACGTACTGCCAAGGTGGGAAATGATCTCTCGGCATACCGAAAAGAAATCCGGAGATTTCAAATCCTGCCGCCCATCTTCACGTACCGCCAAGGCTCTCACCGGAGCCCTTGGCGCACCGTGAAGAGTCATGGGCTGGCCCAATTGGCCCTTTTTATTGCTTCGATTCGTTTTTCGATCTTTTTCGTTATTGTTTATCGTTTCTTGACTTTTGTGACAATTTGTTCGTTGTTTGATAACACATTATTCAATTATTGTTCAAGTGAATTAATTCTTTGACATTCACCAACGTTCGTGACTTTTACGACATGCGTGTGCAGTTCTTGGTAATTCACCGAATTACCGTACTTTGTGACTGTGTTTGTACTATCATGCCACGTGTCACACTAAATTAAGCAAATTCTAGTGCCACGTATATAGATATCAATTAAATTAATATTTATTCAAATATTTTGCTTACCTGCAATTTGCGAGGTGTCACACAAGTACAAGACAACCTCAAGTGCATCTAATGTTGGCTAGACATTACTCACGGGAACGATCACCAAATGAAAGCGTGAATTCAAATTTTGACTATAATGTTACTATGAATTTTAAGCTAGTTGCCCTATTTGTAGTGTACGCATATAATGTATATATGTTTGTGCCCTCAAGGGGCATAAATAAAATTTCACTACTTTTAACGTTATTTCACTCATTTTTGTGAAAATAACGTTAAAAGCGTTGTGATGATTATCTTCAGATGATAACTTTGAGTCAGGCACTTCTTCGGAGCAGCCTCTCTATCCCAACTAAGATAGTGGTAAGGTTCGTCTTCATCATTCTCCCCAGACCCCACTGAAAAGTGAGAATATACTAGATTAGTTAGTTTGTTTTGTTTAAGCTTAGCTAAGCAGGTTTACTAGAATAGATAATGGGAGGAAAGAACTTCTCTTTTATGTCGGAAGATGGAAGCAAGTTGATCGAAATTGATAGGGTACTTGTGTGTGATTTCATTCATGACAAATGGCTAATTGATTCTTTATATGCACTAGGAGGTTTCTCTTGTGCGTTGCGGCGAGAAACTTTTGCGATTGTGTTGTTTTTTAGAAGGAAAATAAATTGGTTTTTACCAAAAGCTTTATAGTTGGGACTCATTGAAGTGGTTTCCAAACATGGATTATACTACAGAGCATAATTAGTTTATCATTGGTGAAATATAAGTAGCATCAAAATTGCAATTGTAATCCATTCAAATGAGAAATGAAGCATTTGAACAAACAAAATTGGAATTGTAATACATTGAAGTGAGAAATGAAGCATTTGAACATAAAGTGATACATCAGCAATTACATATAATGTAATGTTGTAAAGCTAACTTAATTTACATGAGAACGGGTCCACTTGCCTCAGTCAGTCAAACCCAAGAGCTTACCCTCAAATGAAACATGTGTGTTCGAAAAATAAGGATTGATGAACCATAACCACATCCCTCCTTCTTACCCTTTTAACTCGTTTTGCCTTAGCCAACTTTGTCTCCTTAATCAGTGAATAAACAAGCCCTCACTCTTATGTAATCCTTAGGGTTTCGTTAAACTTTTGAGTATTTTAACTGTGTTCAATGTGTAATAAATCTCTTTAATATTCTTTGAAACAATTGTATTCATAAACTTAAAGATTTATATACACAAATATTTATTACATTAAGGTAATAATATGAATAATAGTAGTAGCAATAACAATAACAATAACAATAACAATAACAATAACAATAACAATAACAATAACAATAACAATAACAATAACAATAACAATAACAATAACAACAACAACAAACATTATTTGAGTTTTTATAAAATTTAAATTTATAAAAATGATATATTTTTTTTAAAAAAGTTATAAGTTTAAACATATATAAAATTATATATGGATTCTCATTAAAAACGAAAATATCATTCTATTTTAATAATAAAAAGAATAATAAATGATAAATTATAAAATTTATAAAATTTATAATATTTATAAGAAGTTTTATAGATTTTGAGTTATAATAGTTATTTAAACTTGAGGGATTAAAGGGGACATTTTACAAAAACCTAAATGTGAGAGGAAAAGTTTTACAGAAGAATTAAGAAGAAACAGAAACTAAAGGACCAAAACTGTAAAATCCTTATTTTCCCCCCCCCCCCATCTTCCCCGGCTCTTGGTTCGAACCATGTTCATCTGGCTCAATCATGAATTCGTTCAAGCCGAGATAATGAGCTCAAAAATTTAAATTCCTACGTATTTTACAATCAAAAAACGAATCCATACATGATTTTAATTCCAAAACTAACCAGAAATTTACACGTATTACAACCGTAACACAGTTGTGAACGATTAAGACTCAAATCGATTAATATAGAAACGATTTAGCAAAATTGAAACTTTACACACCCTTGTGACATCAATTTGATTCTAAGAGTACCAAGAACATACACATAGGCTTCCTAATTCTCTGGATTGAGATCAAGAAAAACCGAACACAATGCTCGACTCGATCTACATTCATTCAATGAGTATTCATGTTAGTTTATATACCATTCTACTCGGTTTCAGCTTAGGAATAAAAGCCCTAAGATTCAAAGGGCTCATGATTATGCAAAAGATCGAATTTGGATGAGATTGTATTCTAGGGTTCATCATTCAATTGGGGCTAATTTCTAAACTTCTAAAAAAAACCATTTGAATCCATTTCAAGCATGACATCCTAAGCCCACCTCAATGGTTACAGACTTGGATTTGGGGGGAAGAGATTTGGTTTCTAACCTTGTCAGCTACACCCAAAAACCGGTTTTTGGCATTATCCCCTATTTCCATCCCCTTTTTTTATAAAATTTATATTAAAAATCTTAAAAATCATTTTCACATATTTTGGTCAAGTCAATTTAATTTGTACCCAAATTTTTATTATTTTTATGATAAAAAATAATTAAATAATATATTAAATGAATTATAAAAATTCTATCATATGTTTAAAAATCCTAAAAAATATAAAAAAGAAATAGTTTTCTAAGTTTCTGTATGATTTAAATACAAATTTTAAAATAGAAGTAAATTGATTTATTTTATAAAGGTTACTTAATATATATTAATTGATTTAAAAACTATAATAAAATGTTTTTTAAAAAAATTGTTTTTTTATTATTCTTTCTTTACACAGTCTATTACAATTTTTTAAAATAAATTCAAGTTAAATTCTCTAATAAACTTTATTAATGATTTGAATATTATATTAAAATGTGTTTGCCAAAACATATTACAATCATTTTTAAATAATCAAAGTTTAAGAATATTTCCCAAAAAATTAAAACTAAAATTTAAGCTTTAAAATATTCGTTTTTCAAACTTGGAGTCAAGATAATTCAAAATGATTATTTTAAATTTTTAAAAGATCAATTAAAATTTTATAAATAATGTTCAAATAAATAAATCTTATAAATTAAATATACAAGCTTTATAAATACAAATAAATGATGGATGGAAATTATGTTAAGTAACATTGTTAGATGTTCAGTATACAAACTAATAAATAAAATGAATATCTCATGTTTTATTTATTACAAGAATATTATTAAATATTCTTAAGCAATTAGCCTAGTTTATCCATTTAACAATATTGATAAATAAAAAGAATATATTTGATATTTAATTTTATTAAATCAATATTATGTGTTAGATGCTAAGATTATACAATGTGTTGATTTTATGTATGTTGTGAGTCAAACAAGCTAGTACTTAGTAGTATAAGATGTGTTAGATATCATTTTCGCATTCATTTTTGTCATTGTGTGAAAAAGGTGAAAAGTACATCAATTTATAGTATAAATCAATAACAATGGCATGAATATTTCTGTTCAAAAACTAGAAATCTTGATCCAACAATGTGAGTTGAGTAAAAAAATTGTGATGCAAAGCGAGCATTATGGTTATTGTATAACTGGCATACCAATTTAAAAAAAATATATCAAACTTGACCGGAACTCATTATTCACAAATTTTTTTCTATAGAATAAAATCAAGTTCTTTGAGAAGTTATAGCTTACCAAACTCTCTTGATCTTGATTTTAACATCAAATTTTCACTAATCACGTCATTTTGTTGAAGAAATTATTACTTGTAAAGTGATCGTTAGGATCAATTTAGAAAACAATTCCTACCTTTAAAACAAAAAGTCAAAAAGGGTTAACAGATTTTTAGGACTTCTTTACCTCAATTGCAAAGCAACAGGGCCAGAATTCATTGATCCGTGATCTAAAGATTTTCGGTACTTTAATATATACAAATAAGTGATGTTAAGAGAAGTGGTTGTTCAACAAAAATTACCAAGTGAAAATGTGAATTAGGAGAAAAATGTACGTAAGTACATGAGTGTCATATTTAGCTAGGATGCCACCTAATTAGCAAGCGAAATGGAAATTAGATAAAAAAAAGTATATTAAGCACATGAAGTTTCAATTAAGTTAGTGTGTGGGTGTCTTGCAACACATAAAGTATCAAGTTTGTGTTAAAACACTGATCAATGACTTTTAACTAAAAAGTATATATTGTTGTTAGCGTAGAATCATAAATCTCCAAATACATGTTCCCACCGGTGCATAGATTCTCTAGATGGGTGAGTTAAATATCTCAATATTAGTAGTTCTATTTTATATATAACAATACATGTAAACCACTAAGCTTATACATGTTAGTTCACAAACCATGTCCAATTTGTCTTTTGTCTCTTTCAAGCATCAAACAAAAAAGCACCCAAAACAACTATCAAAGAAGAAAAAGTGATTGTATAAGCTTAATAATGAATTGCTAGCCAAAATTACAAAGTGATTCATGTCACACCCCAACCAACGATAATTTAGCACTATTTAGCACAATTAGACTATTTAATAATTTAATAGAATAATAGATTATTAGATTGCTTGAAAATATAAAATTTTATCAAAAAAAAAAAAGACATCTTAAGAAAAAGGAAACATGTATTATGAAACTAGAGTAATAACGTCTTGACTCAGCTTAAAAGGAGAGGTAAATACGTCTTTTCCTTTTTCTCTAAGATAATCAACTTTGTTGTAACTAATTAGTTCGGCCCCTAACAACCGCGTAAGCAGAAGCAAAATTTGTTCATATAAACTATAATATATGATTATTGTGACTTCAAGTGACAATAGTCATATAATAACTACATGAACACAAATTCAAGCACCCTCATGTATCTTATAAGCCTAAAGTTTGAACCTTATGAAAATGTGACAAAATTAATTCGTTTACTTATAAAGAATAACATAATTGATAATTTGGTTAGTTTTGAAAACTTTTTTTAGTACAACATATAATAGTTAATCCAATGACATGATCCATAATAAAAAGTACTTGTTTTGACCCATAGAGATACAGGGATTTGTTAATTTTTGACTTTTTTTGAACAAAACATGTTATGGATCAACCCAATCATAAACTAATCCATAATAAAAAAGAACATATTTGACCCATAACCCAATTCAAATCAATTTGTCTATATTGCAGCACTAAATTTTATACGATGAGATATGAATTGCAGAAGCTGGTTGTCACACCCCGACCGACGGCGGAATACGTCGGGGCGCGATGTCGACTGTTCATTAGTTCATGGTGCCACGTTAAAGTTTTAGTAATTAATGCATCTATTTAATAATAATCAATTCATTCAACCAACATTTAAGTAGTCATTTCAGGAATTCAAAAATAAACCAAACTATTACATAAAAATGTCTATACAATTGTTTCAAAGATTAATCTAGGTCACTAGGCCTATCTTATGTCTTCATCATGTCTTCCTTAGCCTGTCACACATGTAAAATAGAGTTTGTCAACTATTTGCATTGTTGGTGGGATCACACACGTAGTTTGAATAATATATATAAAAAGGATGCAAAGTATAGCCTAACTAGATAATGTATCAAAGCATAGCAAGAATCAGGGCCGTTTCTAAGAGATTAGGTGCCCTGTGCAAAAGCTAAAAATGGGCCTCTATGTGTGCGCGCGCAAACACACACAAATTGACGATAATTAAAACAACAGTAAAAACAATATAAACAATATCGTTTTAGCAAAATGATGCATTTCAATGTCTCAACTAACTAAATAAAACGTGACGTTCTTTTAGCATTTTTTGATGCAAAGTTGTTGATTAAATCTACATAATCCACACTGTCTAGTATTTCATTCTCAATAGTTATCATTGTCAATCCATTAAGCCTTTCTTCAGACATTGTCAATTGTAAGTATGACTTCAACAACTTCAATTTTGAAAAGCTTCTTTCTGCGGATGCTACAGTTACCGGAATAGTCAACAAGATTCTATATGCAATTGATGCATTTGGAAAACAATCGACTTACTTCAAATATTTTAAAACATCAACTGGGCTTAGAATCTCACTAGGTAATAAAGTATCTAACAACTTTAGCTCCATATTAAGCTCATAACCATCAATATCTGATCTTCCATCATACTTCAAAGCATCCTCAAGAAGAATACAACATGAAGTAATGTCATTTTCGTCAAATTCCTTCCTCTTTTTAGGAAATAAAAATCCAAATAGTTTTTCATACTTCTTGTATTGTTCAAATCTTGTTTGGAGTGAAGCACTTGCTTGATCAACAATATATAAAAAGTAGTTTACTTTAAAATTCTCATCGGGTGATAATAAGACGTCTTGGCCACTAGAATTCTCATCAAATTGTTTTTTCCTTTTAATGTGACGTCTTCGCAGGAATACCGGATCAAAAACAGCAAAAACAGAAAACTTGTCTTGCTCTTTCGAATATACCAACCATTCATGATCACACTTCTCCATATTTGATAAAGTTCTAGTGTACAAATATGAAGAGAATCGTCTAGAAACTTTATCCAAAGGGCCCTCATCAACTATATAATCTCGTTTTGGACCTTTCTCTATCAAAATTTTCAACATGTCATTCTTAAGACCATCCCAAGTTCTAGGATCAAATATATTAACTTGATTAGCATCTACACGAGCTTCGTTGCCATTAACATGAACATCATTAGCATCGACACTATCTCCCTCGTCATTAGGATTAGCTTGATCTCCACCAATATTTGCATCAACATGATCTCCACCGACATTAACATCAACATTATTTCCTTCATCATTAGCATCAACGTTAGAAGCTTCAGGTGAACTCTGAAAAAACTTCTTTATCGCTCTGGCTTGAGACTTTATCAATTGTTCTTTTAATTTTCTCTTTCTACGTTTTTGACTACCGGATAATGGTTTAGGAGGCATAATTTATGAAAGTCAAGCTAAGGCAAATCACATTTTCTTAAGGAAGGATTATTAAATTATTTGAACTCATACAAAACAGGTCATCCCTAATTAATAATTTATGATACAATTCATAACAATTAGTAAACCAAACTAATAAATAATACCTTAAGGCTGAATCATGAGGGGCGATTGTCGTTTGCTGAATGCATTTGATTGTTGTCGTTTCTCTAAATTCACGTGGTCAATGGTCTGCCGATTAGGATTTAGGGGAATTGAAATATTGAATGAATTGTGTTTCCCGAGTCTTCACGAATCACATCTTCAACAGCCATGGGCCCCATTTCCCAAGCCCACTTTGGGTTTTGGTAATTGTTTTTTAAATAAACTTGCAATGAGTTTATTTTTTCTTACCTAAATTTTAAATTGTAATGAGTTATTGGATCAAATGTTTAAGAAACAAGTTTTTCTTTTAATTTTTATAAAATTCGTAACTGCTTAAATATATTTAAAAAATTGGATTGTAAATTATATGTGTTTGTTGTAAAATAAATTAATATATATAGGGGAAAGATCAAATAAAAAGTATATTTTGCCTAAGAAGGCTAAGAAGGATTTTTAAAATCTCCAAAACCGACCCAAACGAACTCCGATTGAACTCATTTCGATGGCATTGGAACCGTCTCATCAAACCCTACAATATTAGATTTTAAGTTTTCGTTTTAACAACTAGATTTAGATTTTGGGTTTTAGGGCTTGGTTTTTAGCTTTTAAGTTGTATCTTTATGTTAAAGATTTGTTTTTAAAGTTTTGGTTTTAGTATTAGGGTTTATTGTTTACGATTTAAGGTTTGGGTTTTAGGTTCGACAAGCCGGTTCCAATGATGTAAAAATTAATTCAATCGGGGTTTGTTTGAGTCGGTTTTCAAGTTTTTAAAATCCTTCTTAGCCTTCTTAGGCAAAATAGACTTTTTAGGGGAACCTTCCCCTATATATATATATATATAATATACAATTTTTTTTTTAAAATTTAGGCCCCCCTGAAAAAATGGGTCATGTGCGGTCGCACCTTTCGCACTTGCTCTAAGACCCCCTGGCAAGAATACAAGTTTGAATAAACATAATAAATAAATGAATAAACATAGCTTGTGTCCAAACAAGTATCCATACAACGTGTTACTTCAAGTATGGACATACTATAAATTAACATTTGTATTTCAACAAGTTTGCAAGGTGTACTTTTCACACAATGATTAAAACCAATGCGAAAATGGAATCTAACACATCTTCGGCTACTAAATAATAGCTTGCTTGATGTAACGACCCGTTTCGATAAATTATTATAATATAATTTAACGGGTGAAATTGTAAGTTAAATATTTATTTGACTAGTATTTGAATTATGTTAGTAAGTTAAATTAAATAACTAAATTAGTTAACTTGGTTATGTAGTTTGTTAAGTTGAGGGATATAAATTGCCAAACTCTCAAACTTGGAAATTGGTGATAAAACTTTGACTAGAGTCAAAGTTACTAGATATATATCTAGTGTGTGTGTGTGTGTGTGTTCATACGTTGGAGAGCACAAGAAGAGAAGAGAAGAAAGGGCTTCAAGCCCTAGCTTTCAAAATCGTTGGTTTGGGTGGTCAAAACTAGAGATTGAAGCTTCTAATCCTACCTATAAGTGTTGTCTAACATCTTGTAAGTGATTTTAACTTCATTCTTGATGATTGGTCATGATTTCTTGAGATGAACAAGATATGGGTTTTGCTCAAATCTTGAAATTAGTTGTTTAAATAAGTTAGAAATCATGAATAGATGTTTGTTATGAGTTTAAAACAATCAAACTACTAGTTGTTTTGATATTTGGTTGAATTTGATTTGGTATGGATTTGGGTAACTTGAGAAGTTAAGAGAAAATTCATATGATAGTGTTTAACAACTAGTAGGAAGGTTGAAGGCATGGTTTTGATTGTGTGATGCATCAATTTTGACCAATCTTATATAAAAATGATGAATTGGTGATTTTGAGTGGGATTGGTTAATGTTTAAACATTATAGAGATTAGTGTAATAGATAGATGCACACAAAGTGTTTGTAGAAATGCCAATAGTTTGATTTTTAGTCAAAGTTGGTGAAGTGAACCATGGAACTTGTTAGAAGTGATTATCATTGTAAAATAGAGAATTTGATAGTCAATGAATTGACTTAGATAAGTCAATGTAAATCTTAACTAGAATGATAGTTAAGAAAATTGAAATTTGTTGTGAAATAGGTGGTATTGGAAGTGCTAAGGAAAGACAAAGAGAAGGCAAAGCACTCATTTGCTAATCTCTAATCATGTGCTAAGGTAAGTTATCCAATTTGCTAAACACCATATTTGTGATGTGGTAATAGTCTACTTATTAAATTGGTTTGGCTATGAATGGTTTGGTTCATAGGTGTTGTTTGTTGATTGTGCAGTTTGACTTATTTAGTCAAACTGTGCATATCTAATTTATGGTTGAGTTGTGATTAATTGTAATGACATTGAGTGTTAATTGATGAGCTAGTCTCACAATTGAATTAAATTGGTTATGCATTGTTAAATTTATAAAGAAATTGAGTTTGGTTGTGGGGTTTGGCTTATTTGGTCAAACTATGTATATGTATCAAAATGTGAGATTTTGATTATGGGTAGTCCATTAATTGAGTTGAATGGATTATGAATTGTTAAATTCCTACTTGAATTAGATTAATTATGAATTGTTTAGTTCATAGTTGAAATTGGTTTGATTGTTAGGTTTGACTTTATTTAGTCAAACTGCATAAAGATCATAATGTTTGAATTATGACTTGTGTAATTGAATTGAATGTCAATTGGTTGGGTAAATCTATGATAGAAGTATCGGAGGATGAATATCATAGAATCATGGTTTATAAATGTTTATAAACCTATGAATTGTTGGTTGATATAAAATCTATGATGGAAGGACTAGAGTGTGAACATCATAGTTTGAATTGATAATTGTTGAATACTTCACCACTTGAATGTGGAAGTAAACTTTGGCAAGTTATGTTGGAAGTACTTGGGAGAGAACATCATAACTATATTGGATAGCAAGTTTCCACCTAAGTGTGGATAATTGGTGGTAATTGATTAATTGATTTGAATTGATTTGAAATCTATAATGGAAGTACCTGAGGATGAACATTATAGTAATTGTCAGGATCGGATAAGATCTTAATCCGAGATCTGATGATAACAATAAGCTATGATTTCAATCAATTGCTAGGCGGAAACAAGCAATCAATCTAAGTTCAGTAACAATCCAAAATAACAAAACCCACAATAATTAATATTCAAAACATATTTAATAAGAACAATTAAGAATAGATGATGATGATGAATATTAAAGGCAGTTATATTGATTGTAGATCTGAAATTGCTCAGAGAATTACAGTGTGTGTATTCACCAAAAGCGTACATAAAAGCTATAGACTGAAACTATAAAGGTCCTATTTATAGAAACCTATTTCAGACCTACATAACTGCCCTAACGGATCACTGCTATCAAAATAACAAAATAAACGTCACATCAGTTATACATGTCATAACTGATGTCAACAAAAACAAATAAACAACAAAATCTATCTAAGTGTAGATTCTTCATCAGCAACAGCAAGCTTGAACTTCAGCATTGCAACATTTAGTCGTCAGCATTGTAATGTGACTATCAGCAGTCCACATCTTCATGTCAGCATTACAATATACTTGCTGTCAACATTGAGGATTGGCTGTCAGCATTCAAGAGTTCAATGTCAGCATTGCTGAATACTTGGCTCTCTTGTAATCATCAGCACAACATATCCTATCAGCATCACACTTGGTTATCAGCGTTTCAAGATTTGTTCATCAGCACTGCAATATCCTTGTGGGATAACATCATCAGCAATGGACTTTGAATGTCAGCACTGTAACTTTAAGCTGTCAGCATTGAAGAATCCTTTGAGAACTTGTCAGCATCTCTATCTTCAATAAGTTGGCTTTCAGCATTATAACTTTGGTTGTCAGCACTGCAACATCTTTGACAAATCCTGCAATCACTAAACACTTAAACATAAGAGTCAATTATCAAATAATTATCTTATAAACAAAAAGGTTTAAGGTTCAGAGATGTGGACCATATGTGTTGTCTGTATTGTGCCTGTCAACACATCAACATATTATATGGATTTGAACTTTATTCAAAATATCAGCATATCAAAAATAAATCTGTATAAAATAGAAAAAACAGAAGTAAAGAGAGTTAGAATGTTGCCATCATTAAATGGACTTAATGAACTTGAAGCTTGCAGAAGGGTTGGTTAATTGTGGGCAGTGCACCATCTCATAATGGAAACCTAACAATCTCCCCTTGAGATGATGCTTCCTACAATTATCCCACCATAATCCATAAGTACCTCTCTCATATGAGTAAACCACATCCAAAGCCTTATCATTATCAGCATCCGTCATCTTCACACATCCTCTTCTTCTTTGACTTGACTCATGCTGAAAGATAACATCAAATGATGTATAATGCTAGCAAATTGAGTCATTGGAGCTTTCAAGTCTTCTCTCATGTAATAAATAGGCATTTGATTTAGTGCAGATAAAGATTTGAAATCCAATTCAGACAGGTCATCTTTGTCAGTGAAGATGTATGATCTATCAAGACATTCCACCACAAGATTTCCATCATTGTTAATAGAATCTCTTTGTGGTTTCTTCAAAGTTTTCACCTTTTGCTCATTTCTTCTCAGTTCAAAGCCAATGAACAAATCTTCTAAATATTTTCTTAATCTTCTGATTAGGCTCAAGAATTGAAGGAGATTGCGTCTTCCAAAAGTGGAAATTGGTTTGTGAATTTTTAGATTATCCAAAAAAATGAGATAAGAGTTTTCAAGAAGTCTCACTTCAGAATAGGCATATAACCTTATATCAGTTGCACTTAAAACTCGATCTTTCTGAAAATTACCAGCTCCCATGATTTTTTCATCATAAGCCCATCCAGTAATAGGGAACTCCTTCATATTTCCAAAAATTTTCTTTTTCTTGATTTCAGGAGGTTTCAGCTTCAGATTTTGCTCACTGAATTTCTTTTCATACTTCTTGAATTCTCTCAAAACTTTATCTTGATCCAAACTGCCATCTTGCAGTCTGTATAGCCTTACACATTTTCTTAGAGTATCTTGAAAAGCTGCTGGTCTAGCATAATTGCTTCTGTTTACTAAATCTAGACCAGCCAATTCAATTAACTCTCGATCAGAAAGATTGAATATCTGAAAAAATGGATAAAAGCTTTCCACTGTTTCTGTTTCTCTTTTGACTTGATATGCATCCCAGCTCCAGTCATATTTCCATCCCATTATTTTTGACTTTTGTTTTATTAACTCTTGATCTTGAACTGTCAAAGTTTCTTGAAAAGTCATTCCAGTATTTCTTATGTATTGGGAGGAGTGAGAGGATTGCCTAGGAGCAGAAGATTCTGTATAAGATGATTTTGCTTGTGATGCTGATAGAAATTTTGGAACAAATGACTTCGGCTTTTCAAAAATTGGACTAGAGGAGATTATTCGGCTGATGACAGGCATGTTTGATTTATCAAGTTTAGCTTTCTTGCCTGCTTTCTCATCTGCCAACAAAAATTCTTTCACCCTTTTGATCAGAGTATTCCACTTCATTTTAGTATAACTTCTAGAGGGAACCCCTCTGTCATGTAAGAAGTTTCTTAGAGCTTGATCATTCATGGTATTTGGATCTGGCTGAACCATACCCTCTGCGATTTCATAATCAGCTATTTCTTGCTCCCTTCTCTTCTTCTCTTTATCTTCTCTCTCCTTCTTATCAATTTCAGTTTCATTTTGTGGATCAAGGAGAGAGTCAATTCTATCAGATTCTGCTGACAGTTGTTCAAATGACATTAAATTGACAGTTTCAAAATCCAAGCCACCATACTCCACAAGCTTTAGCACTAGCTTCATATGGGTGTCAGCCATAGCAATTGCAGAGAATTGTGATGCAAAGCTTTCATTGAATGAGACATTTGGTTCAAGCATGGTGCTGGATTCTTGGATTTCTGACATTAAAGCTTCATTCGCAGCCAATTCTGCATCAGTTAATTCACCCAAAATCCCAGCCAATGCTTTTACTTCTTTCTTATCAAACTTTGAAGAAGACTTGGGCTTTAATTCTTCAGAAGCCTTTTCTTTTCCCTTTGCCTTTTCCCGGGCAGCATCTTGTTTTCTTCTTAGAATTTCAAGGTGATTTTTGATTAAGATTCTTTCAATCTCATTTCCAACAACCCCCCTTGAAAATTCTTCAAAAGATGGAATGCTGAAATTTAGCAAATCATCATTTGCTTTATTCATAAGTTCAAAAAATCCATATCTATTGAAAATTGCAGCCTTAAAATATGAATCTAATTCCTTGACTGATGTAACTTCTTTTTGAATTTTGGGAGATGGAGATTTTGACTTCTCCGGGGATTTTGGTGGTGAGGAAGATTTGAACTTTTTTGATATTTCATCATCTTTGTCTTGGTCAAACTTCCTCTTCTCCCCCTTGGAGGAAGCATCATCTCCCTCTGAACTGTAGTCACTATCACTGATGCTGACATTTTGTTTTGATCTATGAAGATCTTCAACCTCATCCTCAAGTTCTTCTATTTTCTCCCCTAAAATTTTATTTTCTTTTTCAAGCTCTTCAATAGTCGATTCAAGAGATTCAAAGGAAGTCTCTGCTCTCTTTGATTTGGAAATTATGGCATTAAGCCTTGTAATTTCATTTGCAGCCTCTTGCAAAGAATTTATCCTGTTTTGATCAGTTTGCTTCAGAGAATCAATCTCTTTCTTCAAGACTTTTGATTTTGCTTTGGCTGATTTTAATTGAAGATTTATCTTTTCAATGTCGTTTTCAAAATCCAGCTTGCTTGCTTGTAATTGTTCGTCTAGTTCAGTAATCTTCTGTTCTCTTGAAATAATTACCTCTTTGAGTTCAGCTATGATAGCCTTTTGATCATTTTCAGCAAGGCTATGGACTGGTGCAAGTTGAGTTTTCAAACTTTGAATTTCATATTTAAGAAGATCCACATGCTCCTTCATTTTATCTTGAGCCATTTGAGCATAATTTACTTCGTTGTGAGCACTAAATAGCTCTTTGCTCAAATCAGTGGATTTCTGAATGTATTTTTCTCTTTGAGCAATAGAGTATTTCAAATCACTTTGTAGATCATCTACAAAGGCCTTTAAATTTTCTATCTCTTCCACTTGTGAATCTAGAGTGTTTGTAAATTGATTGACATAATCATCACTCTTTTGAACATACTCTTGAGCTTGAGCAGCTGCTTCACTTAGATCTCTGATGTGTGCATCCTGACTTTCAATGTATGCATTTTGAACCGCTAGATGATTGTCTTTCTGTTCAAGTTTAATCAGGAGTCTAGTGATTTCAGCATTCTGTTCATCAAGTGCCTCTTGAAATTGATTGTATTCTGTCAGATGATCATCAAAGTCTTTTTCAAGTTCAGCATTTAGCTGATTTATTTCATTTTCTCTGGCTTCAATTTGAGAGGCCATATGCTGCAGCAAAAGAGGGACTATTCTTAATGCAGCTGATGGTTGAGATGGATCTTAAGGTTGTGGTTGTGAATCTTGAATCTGCTCAGTAGCAAGCACTGTTGCTGATTCATTTTGTTGCTGATTTTGTTGTTGTTGTTCTTGCTGTATTGTAATATCAACTTCCAAAGGAGAATTTGGAATTGATAATATATCTGTTGCTGTTTGGATTGGAGATGAAATGGGAGTAAGATCAAGATTTTGAATAAAATCTTGATCATCAGGCCTTGCCTGTGAATCAACCGAAGTTGCTGGAGAGTAATGTGCAGGAGTTAAAATCTGGTCTTGAAATCCTTCATTATTATCACCATCATCATCATCATTGTCACCTTTACTGCTCTCACTGCTGGACACATCAGCATCAGAATCAATGTGATCTGATGATGAAGTGCTAGAATCTTCATTCTCAACATTAGCTATAACATCCCCTGTTCAATCAATGCTTCTTGTAGATCAAAGAATATTTGAGGAAATTCTACATCTCCTTCAACTTTACCCCTGTTCATTGAGGGACATGTAAGATGATCATGATGTTTCAACCAATGAATCTTTTCACCAAAGGGTGACATGTCTGGGTGTTGACGGTTGATTATTAGTTGAATAAACCTTGGATACATCAAGAACTTTTTACTTCCTGCATTTACATTTGTTGTCATCCCATTAAAGATGGTTCTTGTAAAGTTGAATGGGGTTGACATCAGCAGGCTCATGATCATAGAAGTTGTGCCAAGTGGAAGCTCAAACCATCCAGATCTCCTATTTGAGATGCAGTGTTGTAAGATGTGAGCTAGCAATTTCCACTTCGATCCCAATTTACCTTTGAGAATTTGTCTTCTGGGCATATCACCCGTATAACCAAGAAAATTTTGGAAGAAATCCAAAATTTCATCATCTGGGAGTTCAGTTATATCACATTCATCGTTTCCTAATTGCAAAACATTCCTTAATGTCTGTTCAGAAATGACGACTTGTTGGCCCCCAACTGTTCCAACAATAGTTCGAATATCATTTTGTACTTCTTCAACTGCTGTGATCCAGAACTCATTTATCATGTGTCTGTACAGAGTCGGTCTTGAGGTTAGGGCAAGCACCAAGTTTGATCAATTTACGAAACGAAGAATTTCCCTGAACCCATGAGCTTTGGGATGCTCGGCATTCAAGAAAGCCCACACGTTGTGTTGTTCTGCGATTTCTAAAAGAGCCATATCTTTACGATGAGGGTCGTGAACTTGAAGATGAAGAGTATTGATGATTTGATTGCAGTATAATGATGATTTTTGCTGAGGTTTGAAGGTTCGAGTGAAGGGTTTTCGCTCAAGTACAAAGGAGTGCTGATAAGGGTTAGGGTTCACTTTTAAAGTTCCTTTTATAGGTTAACTTTGCTGAGTACGAGGTTGAAATCTGGTGAAAAAGTGAAAACTATTAATTTTTCACGTGATTTCATTAAACTCTCACGTGCTCCTCCTCTTCAAATGATTTTACTCAAAAATTTGCTAAGTGATTGAAACTTTTGTCATCAGCACTGGTGTGTTAAGGAAGTAAAGTTTAACTCATGATCATCAGCATTGATCATTTGTTCATGAGTTATTCTTAGCCAAAATTTTGAGATTTGATGATTTTGAGTGTCTGCATTGATTAATTTGTTAGGCAACATGCTACTTGATCAAGTTGTGCATCAGCTTTTGAGAATTTCTTATCAGCACTGAGATTTTACTCATCAGCACTGAGAATTACTTGTCAAATTGTTAGGCATTCATGTTAATCAATGCAAAGGGATCAGCACTAGAAACAGTTTGCTGACATGCTAAATATAAGCATTGGAACTTTATCAGCATTGGAGATGACTGTCAGCATTGAAAACTTCATTGTCAGCACTGAAACTTCATCAGCATTGGAACTTCACTGTCAGCACTGAAACTTCATCAGCATTGGAACTTCACTGTCAGCACTGAAACTTACTTTCGGAAACAACCAGATTTTCATTATCAACTGTGTCAACTATTTGAAAATCAACTTATAAAAACTCCCTTTTCTTGAGATTAGCAAATTTCTAAATCCAATTTATTTAAGCTATACTAATAAAAGAAACTTTTTGTTGTTTTCTGATGTTAAATTTTCTGTTTTGTTTGTTTTGAATCAAACTTTGATAAGTCACAGTGATAATTAAAATTTTACAGAAAATTTATATTTACATACTTAAATCTGATAAGAATTTGATTCTTAAAATCATATCTATTTTAGAACTCTTTATATCAAAAGAAATGTTCGGAAATATTATTGAAAATTCAAACAATGGTATTGTTTATCCACTTAAACCCTGCTGATATAATCATAAACTAGATTATGAGAATTTGTTCAAATTAGATATCATTTAAATGTAACTTAGCAAGTTATCACACACATAAAAAGGCACTTTTTGAAGTCGAATTGTAGAATATTTTAAGGATTTATGTAAGATCTCCACTTGACTACCATTTTATAAGTAAATATTTATGTAGTTTGTTTTTCTTTTCTTTTCATCAATGACAAGCACTGTATTCTATGAACACTTATTTGGTTGATGTGTGCAGTCAAATTTGAAAGTTTTTCTCTGTTTTTGTTCTTTTAAGACATTGCATTATACAGACTGCTGTGTATAAATACACTTATTTGGTTGATGGTGCAGTTGATAATGTAGTCTTTTTAAAGTATGTGTATTTTAAATGGTGGGAGATAGTCATAAATTCAACTTTCACTTCTTATATTCTAAATCAAAGAGATTTAATACCTTATCATGAGATAGATAACATGCCTTACATATTTTTCATTTTTTAATCTTGTTTCTCATTTTCCAGAAATGATTAGATTTCAACTGAGCCTACCAAAGTTTGAGAATTTCAATCTTCTTCCCTGAACCTTTTCTTCTTGATATATCCTTTTCCATAACAGATTCCTATCATTTTTTCAAGAAATCAATATCAGATATGCAGAAAAAGTATATATTACTGAAATTCACATATTTGTGTATTATTATTATTTTTTTTATTTTTTTTAATATTAAATATCACTGTATCTTAGCAAAATTTAATCAATTTTCATATTTCATCATGCCTAGACTTTTTACCAGAAATTCAAACCTTTTTGGGTCTAATGCTTTGGTAAATAAGTCTGCAAGTTGAAATTCAGTATTTATGTACTTTAATTCTATCAATCCTTTTTCAGAGTTATCTCTAAGGAAATGATATCTTATTTCTATATGTTTTGTTTTTGAGTGTTGTACTGGATTTTTAGTTATGAAAATTGATGCTTTATTAACTATTTTTATAGGAGTTTTCAAAAAGTTGAATCCAAAATCAAGCATCTGGTTTTGAATCCAGAGAACTTGAGAGCAACACTGTGAAGCTGCAATATATTCAGCTTCTGCAGTTGATATGGACACATTTAATTGTTTTTTGCATTGCCAAGATACCAGCTTGTTACCAAGGTATTGACAACCTCCTGACGTTGATTTTCTATCCCAATTATCTCCCCCAAAATCACTGTCAGTATAGGCAGTTAAATAAAAATCCTCATCTTTTGGATACATTAAACCAAGATCAGGTTTTCCTTTGAGATATCTAAAAATTCTTTTGACAGCAACTTCATGGGATTCTTTGGGATCAGCTTGATATCTGGCACACAAACATACACTATACATGATATCAGGCCTGCTTGCTGTGAGATACATGAGAGAACCAATCATTAATCTGTAATAAGTTTGATTGACTGGCTTCCCTGTTGGATCTGGATGAAGCTTGTCTCTTGGATCTGCAGGTGTTGAAGCTGGCTTTGAATCAGTGAGATCAAACTTCTTGAGAATATCTTTGACATATTTTGTTTGGCTGATAAAGATTCCATCAGGAATTTGCTTGACTTGAAGACCAAGAAAGAAAGTGAGTTCACCCATGGCACTCATTTGAAATTTCTTCTTCATCAAGGCCTTAAATTCTTCACAAAGTGTCTTGTTTGTGGACCCAAATATTATGTCATCCACATACACTTGAACTACTAAGAGTTCATCATTTACATGCTTCAAGAAGAGTGTTTGATCTATTTTTCCTCTTTTAAAATGATTTTCAATGAGATAAGAAGACAAGGTTTCATACCATGCTCTAGGAGCTTGATGCAACCCATACAAAGCTTTGTCCAATTTGAACACTTTGTATGGATGATCTGGATGTTCAAAACCTGGTGGTTGTGCCACATAGACCTCTTCATGAAGTTTGCCATACAGGAAGGCAGATTTGACATCCAGTTGATAAACAGTAAACTTGAAGGCAGCTGCATAAGCTAAAAAGATTCTGATAGCTTCAATTCTTGCAACTGGTGCAAACACTTCATCATAATCAATACCTTCTTCCTGGGTGTAGCCTTGTGCTACAAGCCTTGCTTTGTTTTTGATCACAATTCCTCTATCATCTTTCTTGTTCCTGAATACCCATTTTGTGCCAATGGGTACTTGATTTTCATGTAAATCAACAAGAGTCCAAACTTCTTGTTTTCTAAATTGCTGCAATTCTTTTTGCATTGCTTCTACCCAACTGTTATCTATTAAGGCTTCTTTGATATTTTTAAGTTCATCTTGAGAAAGAAAGCAAGAAAACAGACAAACATTTGCATATTCATGCATACTTCTTGTTGTCTTTGAGGATAGATTGCCAATGATATTTGTGGCCGGATGATTTCTTTCAATAGTTCTGTAAGTTGAACTTGTTGGAACCAAAGTATTGATATCTAAATTTGTGTCATTTAGATCAATAGAAGTATTGTCAGCAGAGAGAGTTGTGTCAGATGAATGAGTTGGGAGATTTGAATGTGTTGCTGATGAATTAATATTCAAAGGAGAATTTGGTGCATCAGCATCATCATATTATGAATGCTGATGAGTTGAAAATGTTTCTGCAGATGAAACTAATGACATCTGTGGATCTTGAGGATTAGAAATAATGGATGGATTATCAGAGAAAAGTGGTTTAATCCATCCTCCCCCATAGTTTGTTAACTCTGGATCATCATCTTTTGTTCCACTTGAGTCTGCATCATCAGATGGAAAAATATCAAAGCTTTTCATAAAAGTGTCCATGTCAAATAGCCAATCAGGACCTATACACTTCATTTTGAAATTATGTTCAAAGAACACAACATCAGCAGTTTCTTGCAAAGTGTATGCAGTTTTGTTAAAGACCCTGTAAGCTTTTGACACACTGGAATATCCAACAAAATATCCCTCATCTGCTTTAGAATCAAATTTTGACAATCTGTCGGTTGTGTTCAAAATAGAGACTGGACATCCAAAAGCTTTGAGAAATTTTATTTGAGGTTTTCTGGAGAATATGATTTCATATGGAGTTTTGTTTTGTTCTTTAACAATGAAAGTTCTGTTTTGCACATAGCAAGCTGTGTTGACAGCTTCTGCCCAAAATGATAAAGGAAGCTTTGAATCTGCAAGCATTGATCTTGCAGCTTCAATTAGAGACCTGTTTTTCCTTTCAGCAATACCATTTTGTTGAGGAGTTCTTGCTGCACTGAACTGTCTAGATATTCCATTTTCAAGACAAAAATTGTCCAATGTTTCATTTTTAAATTCAGAACCATTGTCACTCCTGAATCCTCTAACTGATTTTCCCATTTGATTTTCAGTTCTTTTCACCATCTGAATTACCAAATCAGCAGTTTCACTTTTCTTGTTTAAGAAGAACACCCAAGTATATCTTGAATAGTCATCCACCATCACAAGACAATATTGTTTCTTTCCCAAACTCAATACATTTACAGGTCCAAATAAATCCATATGGATTAACTGTAATGTGGAGTTAATTACACTTGCAGTAATTGATTTGTGGGAAGATCTTTTCTGTTTACCTTTCAAACAAGCAGCACAGTGGTCAAAACAGACAAATTCCTTTTGTGGTAATCCAAAGACATGATTTCCAGTGACCAACTTGTTCATATATTTGAAGTTTGCATGAGCAAGTCTTCTGTGCCACAATGTTGATTCATCATCAGTAGCCTTTGAAAGTAAACAAGTTTCTTGAGATGTTGGTGGAGGTGACTCCATATCAAGAGTGTATACATGATTTCTTCTTGAGGTTCTCATCACCACCCATTCATCAGGAATTTTAAAACCAGGCTTGATAATCACACAGTCTTGCTTGGTGAAGAAGACTGAGTAGTCTTTATCACAAATCTGTGAGACACTCAACAGATTATACTGAAGTTGCTGCACATAGCTTACATTATCAAAGCTGAGATTTCTGCACTTTACTACTCCAGTACCAGTGATCTTTCCCTTCTGATCTCCTCCAAACGCAACAGAAATGCCATTGATATTTTGAAAATCATGAAGCAGGTTGACATTACCTGTCATGTGCCTGGAACATCCACTGTCAACATACCAGATGTTGTCAGTTCTCCTTGGATACCCCTGCAATCAATGAATCAGATTAAATAGACAATGGAACCCAAGCCTCCCAGGTCTTGGGTTTCCCGTTTTCAAAAGTTTGAAAGGTAACTTTCTGCATTTTTGATAAATCTGGCAAATCAGATTCATCCTTTTGTTTGTTTTTAGAATCATCTTTTAGTTTCCAATTTTGATTGAATTGAGATTCAAAGGAGACTTTCTTTTGATTGTTCTTTCCTTTCTCAACCTTGAGAGAGGAAGAAGAATCATATCCACTTGATTTATTAACAGATTTCTTCAAAGTTGATTTGTGATCAGCATGATGACTGCTTGGATCTGATTCATAAAATGAATTGTCATGAAAAATGTTTGATGATTTTGTTTTGTGAAAGTTCTGTTTTCTAATTTTTGGTGGAGTGAAGTTGTATCCATAGTTGTCATCATTATAGTACTGTTTAGTACCAAAACTATGTGTGGGATGTTGATAACCACCAAACATAGTTTGCCATTGCTGAGGAGAAACTCTTGATTGTTGATATGGGTAAATTTGTGGCTGATAATAATTCCCAAACATTTTATTTTCAGATTGATTTTGTCTGAATCTAGAATCTTTGGAATTTCTTGAATGATAGGCATTGTTTCCAGATTTACCCTTTGTTTTGTCAATTCTACTAATAGAAAAAGAATAAGCTGCATTTTTACTGTTCTGCATACACTCCAAACCCGGTTGATGATAGTAGCAATCAACAATATCATGATTGTTTGTTCTACATATAGAACAGTACTTTGAAGTGTTTGCAGAAACTGAAGAGTAGTGTTTATCTTGCAATCTTTTCTTTTTCTCCATAAATTCAGATATTTTGTTAAAATGATTCTTTGATTTGTATGTGCAATGTTTCCTTGTGTGAGACAAGCTTTTGCAAATTGTGCATTTTGTTGATGAATCTGAATTTGATGACTTAGATCCATTTGATTTTTCTAAATTCTGATTTGAATTAGAGACTTTTTGTTTATTTTTCAAATTTGATTGGTTCTCAGATTTCATCAAATTCTCATATTTATTTTCAATTGATAATTTCAAAGCATCAGAGGATTTATTTTCAGCCAAGACAAAATTCTTAGAAGAAAATAAATGTGAATCATCACCAATTACACTTTTCTGATTTTGAGAGTCAGAATATTGGAATACCACTTTTGGACTGGTCATTGACTCAGGCATGGGTGTATAGTTTTCATTGTATGGAGGTGGAACTTCATGAAAACCCAACCCTGCCTTTGACTTTCCTTGAAGTTGACTATTAAGCAGATTAGTCAAGTGTTTGGAAGAAGTTTCAAAACTTTCAAGTTTCAGAGTTGCAGTGGATAAATCAGATAGAGCTTTTGTTAATTTTGAAAAATTTTCATCATGTTCTTTTTGTAAAATTAATTTCTCTGTTTTTAAGTTTTTCATTATCAATTAAAAGAGAATTAATTTTATTTTCATGTGTGACTTTGTCATTTATCCACTGTTTCTCTTCAAACCTGCATTTGCTTAATTCTCTTTGTAAATCAGCTATGTGTTTTTTTGAAACTTCTTGCTTGATTTTACACTCATCAGAACATGGTTTGGTTACCTCATTTCCCAGTGCCATTAAAGCAAGAAGTGTTTCATCCGTGTCTTCTTGAAAATTTTTTACAACAGCAATCATGGCTTGTGCAGGATCATACTCATCAGCATACTTGCTCCAATCAAAATCTTCTGAGTTGTTTGTTACCATAAGTGCTTTTGGCTTTGGTGGTTCAATGGCTTTCATTTGAACAACAGGTGCAGATTGATTTGATTGTTGATTTGACTGATATCTGGAGGTGTCTTTGGGAGCTTTGCAATCACGTGAGAAATGACCATAAAGATTGCAGTTGTAACATCTTACTTTATCAAGATCAATACCCACTTTTGTTTTATCAGCTTCAAATTTCATGGGACCATACTTCTTCCAGAATTTTTTGTGCCTCAAGACAACCATGGCCATCTGCCATTTGATATCCATTTCATCAACATCCTTTGGATCTATTTCTTCAAGACCATGTTGAGTAAATTGAGCTTTTGCAAGAGAACTTGCAGCAAAACATTCAAAGCTTGCAACAAATGCTTTGCAAGCTTCTTGCTGATCAACAGAATTGGTGTTTACAGAAAACTGTTGCTGAGAAAAATGTTGTTGAGAGTCATTTTGTGATACAGGTGTCTGTGGTGCTTGAGGTGTGGGAGTTGAATATACACCAAATCCAACATTTTCATTAGGAGAGTACTGAGAATTACTCCTCCCTTCTTCAACAACCAAGGCTTGAACACCTCCTTGAACACCTCCTTGAACACCAGCAGTCTTCACAAATTTGTATTGACCAACTTGAGCAGTAGATGCTCGTGCTTTGACATCCATGTCAATCGCTTCAAGTTTGCCAATCATCTCTTCAATTTTTACTTCATCAAGCTTTCTTGTTTCCTTGATCAATGTAACCTTCTCAGTCCAGCTCTCTGGCAGTATATTTAATAGCTTAAGATTTAAGTCATAATTATCAACTTTGATTCCAAAGGTTTTTAGCTCATTGATCAATTGCACATAGCGTTGGATTTGTTGAGTGACTGTTTCACCAGACATGTGTTTGAAGTTGTCAAACATCATTTTGAGACTATCCCTCTTCATTCTCTTGATTTCTTCATTTCCAGCAAACATCACCTCCAACTGATCCCACAAGCTTTTTGCTGTTTCAAAATATTTGACACATACTAAAACTTCCATTGGTAAAGCAGATTTAAGAGTACCATAGGCTTTAATATCCACTTTGACCATTCTTTTCTCATCATCTCTCAGATTGATTCCTCTAAGAGGTAAGCTTTTGTTGTGATACTTCAATCTGTTTTCTTCACTCAAATCAGCAGGAACATATGGGCCTTCGACAATCGAGCACCACATCTCTGGATCAGTGCTATCGATATGGTTTTGAAACCTAAGCTTCCACTGTTGGAAGTCAGCTGCATTCTTTAACACATGGGGTTTGGCACCAGAAGAACCTGATTCAGAATATACAGACACAGTCGGTTGTGCTATTTGTTGATCTGCCATTTTTGTTAAAATTTACTTAGAATTTCTAATGAGTTAAGATTAATTCAGGATCTAATAACCTAGTCCAAATTTGTCCAAACAATTAGTTCAAATGATGGAATAGTAATGAGAGACAATTCTAAGTAAGTAACAAAAACAACAGAAATACTAGTTTTAAAGATTTGCGATCTATTGAGGAGAATCGAAAATCAATGGAACAGTAAAACCTGAAATAACCACTTGACGCTTGAGACAGAAATCTGTGAATCGGATCACAAATTTCAACTATTCAGACCGATTACGAATCAACAAGTGATGGGTAATCGTATACGCTTGATTGTTTTCACAATATTAAGCTATGAGTCTGAAATCTCAAAAACACACAGTTATACATGTTATAACTGATGTCAGCAAAAACAAATAAACAACAAAATCTATCTAAGTGTAGATTCTTCATCAGCAACAGCAAGCTTGAACTTCAGCATTGCAACATTTAGTCGTCAGCATTGCAATGTGACTATCAGCAGTCCACATCTTCATGTCAGCATTACAATATACTTGCTGTCAGCATTGAGAATTGGATGTCAGCATTGCATATGTAAGTTGTCATTATCAGCATTCAAGTATCAGCACTTGAACTCATAAAGCTGTCAACATTGAGGATTGGCTGTCAGCATTCAAGAGTTCAATGTCAGCATTGCTGAATACTTGGCTCTCTTGTAATCATCAGCACAACATATCCTATCAGGATCACACTTGGTTATCAGCATTTCAAGATTTGTTCATCAGCACTGCAATATCCTTGTGGGATAACATCATCAGCAATGGACTTTGAATGTCGGCACTGTAACTTTAAGCTGTCAGCATTGAAGAATCCTTTGAGAACTTGTCAGCATCTCTATCTTCAATAAGTTGGCTTTCAGCATTATAACTTTGGTTGTCAGCACTGCAACATCTTTGACAAATCCTGCAATCACTAAACACTTAAACATAAGAATCAATTAACAAATAATTATCTTATAAACAAAAAGGTTTAAGGTTCAGAGATGTGGACCATATGTGTTGTTTGTATTGTGCCTGTCAACACATCAACATATTATATGGATTTGAACTTTATTCAAAATATCAGCATATCAAAAATAAATCTGTATAAAATAGAAAAAACAGAAGTAAAGAGAGTTAGAATGTTGCCATCATTAAATGGACTTAATGAACTTGAAGCTTGCAGAAGGGTTGGTTAATTGTGGGCAGTGCACCATCTCATAATGGAAACCTAACAGTAATTATTGATGAATTATGTTTGGTTATCATTTGTATAAATAAATTTATTGATATAAATAGAAGTTTATGAATGAAACACCTCTTTGGTGACTTTGATTAGTTTTGAGATTTTGATTAGAAAAATTGAATGATTTGATGTCCAATTTGTTTGGATATGAAATGATATAATTTGATGATTTGAATCCAAGTAATATGGTTGAATAGACCTTTTGGATGTGTGAAATTACTTTGAAAAGTGAAAGAACAAAAACGGGTCTTCGAATGGGTCAAAACTGCAGAAAACAGAAAAATCTGCATTGCTGGTGCAGGAGACCATAAGCTACGGCCCTGAGACCATAAGCTACGGCCTGGGGTAGCTGAACTCTCTGATTTACGGCCCTGAGACAGTAGGTTACGGCCTTCCTTACGGCCCTGACCAAAATTGACGTGTTTTACCATTTTTGGGTTGGGGGACCATTGGGGATAATCTTACTTAGTTCTTATGAACTAATGGTGAAAATATACGTGGTGTTTGCAGGTCGGAAGTAGATGATGCGTTAAAGCTCATGATCGGGCGCATATGTTAAAAAAATTCAAACGTTTTGGAAATTTTGGTGTGTGTGTTATCATACAAACTAATGTATGATGATTTTGTAATGTAATTAGTAACTTAACAAGTTCATATTACTTATGAAATATTTTTGTCGCTTCCGTATAAATAATTGAATAAATTTTGGGTTAAAACTTATCTCGGACCTAAATTTGACACGTGTAAACTTGTATGGATTTTGGGGGTTACACTTGACTAGCAACACATATAGAATCACATGTAGAATTAACACATTGTATAAGCATAGCATCTAACACATATGACTAACTGAGTTTAAGGCTTGCATCATAGATTGAATAAATGACATAATGAATTAAAGTTTGAATAAGTACATGTGTAACATCCCTAAAAACAAAGAATGTAAAAAGGGAGTGTGTGAAACTCACATGTTTTTGCTCAACAATTCCCAAAATGCTTGTTTGAGTTATACGTCAAAGATCACTCGTCAACCTAGAGTTTATAGGAACATCTTAATGAGCTTATATCCCTAAAGTTTAAGTTCAATGTCTTTTAACTATGTTATTATATGGAATCCCTAAAGATTATGTATAAGATTGATAATGTACTTATCTAAATTTAAAGGGATATTTCGAGAATATTTATTGATTATTATAAGTAAATATCCTCACATTTTTTTTATATAATAGAATACTATTTATTCATTATACTTTTTATTTTTATTAAAAGCTTAGAAATAATTTTGTTTGTGTATCTTAATTGTTATTTATATTTTATTTAATTCATTTAAATAAAATATATGTTGTCGGTGCCGGTGCTGGTGCCGGTGCCAGTGCCGCTGCTGCCGGTGGTGGTGGTGGTGCTGCTGTTGTTTAATGGTTTAAAATAATCACACAATTAATTAAATTGTATTATTATCATATATATTGTTTATTTAAAAACTTAGGTTTATTAAGTATTAAAAGAAAATTTAGAACATTATAAAAGTAATTCATTTAAATAAACATATTTGTGAGTATAACTATCGTTTATAGAATTTATAAAGTTTAATAATTAGATTTTATTATAAAAAAATTTCGAAAACATTTATATAATTTATTTTGTTTTGTAAGTCAAAATATTATAACTTTGAGAAAATCAAAATAGGAATCTGAAATAATATTTTTGAATTATTTTATAAACTCATAATAATAAAGAAAATAATTTAGTTTTGCTAATATTTTGTTTTTTTATATAAATGATGACACATAATATTATAGATAATATTTTAATGTCTTCAGAATTTTTATAAAAGAAATTGGTTAAAAAGGGGTTAACATGCAAAAGATGGGCAAAAACAGCCATAAGCCGGTCTCGAACCCCGGCAGTCCGACGGCCAAGATCACGCAAGTGTTGTCTAAGCCATCTGCTCTAAGCTTCCAATTGTTTATTTTCGGTTTAAAAAAAGTTATATAACATATGTGGTTCTCGATCGAATTCCTGTTTTTCGTAGATTGTGAGCCCCAAATAGCTTAGGGCTTTTAATCATTACATAGTAACGATTCGATTGGTATAGGATGTTACCTGGTATGATCTCGATATGATGGATTTCGAAAGACCGATTGCTCGGTTGGATCCTCTGCCTCGATCCAACATTTGCGTCTTTGCGAGTGCCTCGGAGGTTGTTATTGGTCTTGTTCTTCTCAGAATAATGTCAGGAATGCATTTGTGTATTCAATTTGATTTGGGAATTCTTGATTTAGTCAATTAAGGTTCAAATTTTAGTCAATTTGTTTAACAGTCGTATTACGCGGAATCAGTGAACTATTTTAGGAATTTCTATCGTATATTGATTCGGTTTTGATAACAGAACGCGTGGGTGATTGGATTTCGAATTTATGTACACGATTATTCAAATTTCTATGCTTTGCGTTTCTGGATTCATATTTCTCTAAGACTGAACTTTAGTTTAAGAAATTGCACTCCTAGTCCCTGCAGTTTATATTGTTATTATTTCATACCAGGCCATCATTTTTTTATAAAATTTATTAGTGTAATATATATATATATATATATATATAATAAAACATCCTTTCTGGATTTATTCAAAATTTTATTTTATTTTATTTTATTATTATTTTTTAATATTATTTTGCAAAAGTTTATGAGTTCTTTTTAAAATTATGATTTTATTATAAAAGATGTTAATTTATTAATGTTGATTTATTCATAATAAATCTTATTAACTTAAATTGAATTAGTTTATTAAATCTTAGAGTTAAATGCCAAAATGGTCCCTGTGTTTATATCGAAAATGTCATTTTAGTCCCTAAATAAAATTTGTTGCCATTTTAGTCCTTGTGTTTTAATTTAGTTGCCAATATAGTCCTTCTAGTTGCCATTTTATGGACTATGTTGGAAATTAAATTTCAAACACAAGGATTAAAATGGCAACAAAAATTTAAACGAAGGACTATATCGGCAATTAATTTAATAAAAACAAGGATTAAAATATCAACAAATTTTATTTAGGGACTAAAATGACATTTTTGATATAAACACAAGGACCATTTTGGCATTTAACTCTAAAACTCTAAATCTTATAAATATTCATTGTTGAATTATATATATATATATATATATATATATATATATATATATATATATATATATATATATATATATATATATATATATATATATATATATATATATAACTAGCTTAGAAAACCCGTGTATTACACGGGTTGAATACTAATAAATATCAAATAATTATAAAATTATATTTAGAGTAAGATGTAATTTAGTTATTTTTTATTAACTTCTAATATTTTAGTAAATTACTGAAATAAAAAAATTATATATTTTTTATATTTAATTATGTAATCTAATTAGAAAAAGTTAATAGTATTTGTTAGGAGAGAGAAGCGGGAAAACTATTTTCAGATTTAATGAGAATGTGACACGTGTCACCTAAAAATACTCCTTTATTAGAAAAGAAAGATATATATATAGGAGAATGTCCAAATGAAAACTCTCTATTTTCAAGAAAACTAAGAAAACTTCTTTCAACCATTCACATAATTTTCTAATTTTTTGTTTTTTTTGAAAGGGCATTATAGTAAAACTGCCATCCAATATTTTAGGAAATTATTATTTTTCAAATTAAATTTTATACTTAAAATTAAAAGGGAGAACTAACAGCTTAAAACCCTAGATGATTTCTACGAGAACTAGACAAGTCCGCCAACTGCCTCTGATATTCGATGAGCGTCGACCGTAATTCACAAAAGAGAAACAAAGATTCATATTTATTACATGAAGGTCATAGTTTAGGGCTAGAGTCTGAAGCTTAGCCATGAAAAAATGACGGGAAGAAATGAAGTTAGAAAGGTTTGCATTTGGATTTGATTTACTATTTTAAATTACGCTTTATTATATTAATTCTCTATAATTATGTTATTCATTTGCTTTGCTTTTGATGTATGTGTGTATGATGACGGATGATTCGTATATATGATGGAGGTGTGTATATATATATACATATATATGGAGATGTTCAAATGTTAACCCTCCCTTATATCGTTAACCCGTGTTAACCCGACATTTTTTGCCCGAATCTTTGTTTTTTTTCATGGTTTTTGTTATACATAAATAGGGGGTTTATTTTTTGTGTTTTTGCTAATTCATCACCGTTTAGAAATTATTTACAAGTGGTAACATTAATGTGACACCCGACAATTTCAGGTAAATTGCAACTCTTACACTCTATGTATTTCACATTCATACTTGTTGCATTTCATTTAATTATGTTTAATTAGATGAGTCAAACACACACAGCTGCGAAATGATAGTTCGAGGAACTATCGAATCGTACATTGGTTTTGGAAACCAAGTGTGGCAAACGCAAACACTAACGCAAAACAATAATTCGGGGAATTATTGAATTGTGCATTTCACGTTGATTATGATTAATCAAGCGTGCAAATATTTTGTAAAACACAAACGCAAATGATCACCGATAATTCGAGGAATTATCGAAACACACACGAGTCTCACGAACGTTGGTGAACAAACGATTGAATGATAATTGAGTCACACATGACCAAACATTAGTAATTAAGGTCAAACGATGATAAACGATGAGTTATAAGCATGAAATAATCGAAAAACGAGTCGAAACGATGAAATTGGGCCTATTGAGCTTGTCTGGAGTTCCAGGCGGTACGCCCAGACCCAACATCCCATTCCTGGCGTTGCGCGCTGGGCAAGGAAACCAGCCGGACCAACCTGGTTCCACGCGGTATGCCTGGTCTCGAAGTGACACGTCAAGCGGTACGCCTGACAGACACAGATCACAAAAACACTTCTACACTCAACCTATCTCACTTTTAATCATTCTAATCCTATTCTCTCGGCCATAACACCTCTACCTCAAGTTCCTACCTCTGTTTCTTCATCATTTCACTAACAAAACCTCCATTTATGAGCTTGGAAGCCATTGTTGAAGCTTTTTGAAGGTTTGAAGCATAGAAGGAAGTAGGGGTGTGCATAAAACCAAAAAAACCGACCCAAAACCCGAAAAATCCAACCCGAGAAAACCGAACCCAAATATAAACCGACGGATTTGGTGTTAGTTTTCTAAAAACCGAAATTTTGGGTTCGGGTTCGGTTTTACCTTAAAGAAAAACCGAAAAAACCGAATACATGCGTATATGCATATATATATATTACCTTTGAAAAATTTCAACAATTTATAAACCGTCTATTTTTATTTTCTTAGTTCTTGATATCAAAAGTTTAAATAAAAATCATATATTTTATTATTATTATTATTGGCTTAAGATACAAAAAACACGTATGATTTTTACTAAATTTAAATATTTTTGTATATATTTTTAAATATTAAGTAGTGTTTTACTTACAATATTTTTAATACATATATAATATTTTAGTTTATTTTTTTTATAAGCATAATTTAAGGCCTAAGTAGAAAAAATCGAAATCCAAAAAGAACCCAAATGGGTTTTGAAAAGATAAAAACCGAAAAAACCGAACCCAAACGGGTTTAAAAACAGAAAAAACCGAAATTTCGGTTTTTGGGTTTGGACTAAGCCAAAAACCGACCCAAACCGACCCATGCACACCCCTAGAAGGAAGCTTGGAACTCATCATCATCAACACACAATCACTTGAAGCCACTAAGAGCTTACTCCCAGCCACTTTTGGAGCTGCCAAATCCTTGATCCAACTTCATCTCTGTGGTCTAGAGCATCTAAGGTAGTTTTACATGTTTATTAATGGTTAGATCATACATGCAATGGGTAAAAACCCACATGCATGAAGATCCACTCACATGCAACTCCGATCCGCTCACATGCACGAATTTGTAATGGGTCTATAATGTTTATTGATATATTTTGAAGTAGATTGATGATAGAAATCATCTAGGATTGGGTTTTGTTGATTTGATGATGATGCATGTTGTAGATTTGTGATGATCTAGACATGTTAGACATGTCTAGATGTTGTCAAATGCATATTGAAGTGCTTAGAAACACATTTGGGTATTTGATTTTGTCAAAAACATGGTTTTGTAGAAACTTACTAAATATGGAAACTTTTAAAAATCAAAAGAGGGCTTTTGACGCTTTAAGATGTTTTGGTGAACCTTGAGTATTGGAATATGCTTAAAAATGATTTCTAAGCATATTGGAAACTTCGATTTTTGAAAACGGACATTTAAACGAATACTTTCCAAATAAGGAAACTTTATTTGGGGCAAACACCATAAATGGTGATTTATGCGCAAATGACATGTTTTAAGTGTTTAAAAGTGTTTTTGTAAACATATGAAAGGTATTAGATTTATGAAATGGGATTTCATAACTACACTTTCCTAAAATGAAAGTTTCCAAAAATAGTAACTTTTACGATTCTTACACGTCGCTTATGTGAACGTCGTACGATTAGAGTCATAGGATGCATGTAGGTGTCCTACTTCTATTTATGACGCATTAAGCGGACTTAACAAAACAAACGTGTCACCAACAATTCGTCAAGTCAACACACACTAGGTTGAGCACACCGACACTTGGAGTTGTATGGAATACAACACACCACAAAACACATACTCACACCTATATGGTTATAGGTGCTTACTAGCATGTGCTAGCATTCGTAGACGTGAATACTTACACACCAGGACTGCTTTAACAGGTGAGTTCACGAGCCCTTGTAACTTTTCTAACCTTTAGGGGAGAAAAACTGCATTACAACGGTTTTTGATCAACAACTCATTTTATTTACGTATGGACATGCTTTATCACTATATGTATATGTGTGGACCACATCACAACTAAAAGTCCTCGCGATACTCCACGGACCGTTAGTGGCGTGTAGAGCCTAGCGTGGTAATCTTGAATAATACTATTTGGGCCTAACAAGCCCCACCCATCGCGCCTGGGAGGCCAACCCGACTGGAGGTCGGAATGGGTGCAATATTGACCAACACTTTGCCATTGTCTTGTGATGGACATGGCGGGAGGCACAACTGTCATCTTCGGCACGAACCCGCATATAATATAACTGTATTGACTATCTATCAATAGATACTGCATTGTAATAATATGTAAATTACAACTCTTACTTTAAACATTGGATGCTTACTGCTTATGAAAAACATGTGCTCTTACCAACCATTGTGTTGACCCTTTTACTCGCATGTTTCCTCAGGTAACTAAGGCACACACACGAGGATAGGATGCTAGGATGGCGTCCCATGCATCAGCTTTAGTGTCTTAGGATATTTTGAGAATATTTATCAACTTGTTATGTTATGTATTATTAAACATCTTTAATTGCTTCCGCAAACTATTACTCTGTTTCGTTTTGAAAACCGGTTTAATCTTATGCTTCCGCAACTTAAGAACTATATCTATTTTGATATTACTAAATTTACTTCCTCAACTCTGATTTTACAAAACTGTTTTATCCAAATTATTGGATGTACGCACAAAACCAGACATGTTGGTCTCGCAAACTGTGTGACCGGAGACTGCGATCCTGCAAGATCAGTCCAGTAACCTCTCACACGTGACCCATGTCAGGCATAACTCACTAGGAGTACACCTGAACTGAGCGGGATTTTAATGTTTTGCCCTTACAGCTTGACCCAAAGGTCTTCTGTACATGCGGGGACATTAAGGATATCCTTTGATTCTTGATCTCTTGATTCTCATGATTTTGACTTTGATATTGATTTCATTTGATAGTTCACATTTTTGCCCGTATAGCCTGACTACAAGAGTCTTCTATACCTGAAGGGGACTTTATATGTGTGTTACACGTGGTCTTGATTCCCTATACAATTGACATCCACCTTAACTTGAATATTAATGATTTCATTAGATTATAATGATTTCATTATTCCAATGATTCACACACATTTATGATTTCTGATTCCTTGAGTCTCTTGATCTTTAGAATTTCCATGATTCACAATGATAACTGATTCTTGATTATGATTCTTTTTTCTCAGATCCCACACTGAGTTATGATTCCTTTGAATATGATCTTTTGATTTAGTTCCTTTGATTTCACTTTGAATTTAGATTTTTGAATTTGAGCTTGATGGCCTAAGGGTTGTTTAGAGTTTAGATATTACTCATAAGAGTAATTTAATTAACTTGTTAGTTAATTTAGCATGATAATTACCTAGACAGGAGTCTAGGAGTATAAACAATCATATATATGTAAAACATATAATAAAGTAAAGCATTTAAGTAAACAATTTAAATAAAACAGTTTACGCATGCTTCTCAGCCCCGCGTTTTAAAACAAAAATATTTAGAAAAGAGGCAATGAACTCACCTGTGTTTCTTTGTAATGAATTACCACAAAACGCGCACTCGTTGTTGTAGCTTAGGTATCTTCGGTTCCTGAGTTATTTTAAGAAAATTTGAATATCGTCGAATCTAGGGTTTGGTCTCGGTGTGCAACTATGTGTCCTGGATTACTAATGTATTTCTACGACTCTTTCTAATTAATCTAACATAATTACCCTTGAGTCACCCAAGTCCCAAGATAAACCCTAGATGAGTAGGGTTCATTTTAATTTCATTAAAAGTCTTTATTTCAATTGTGTTTAAATTATTTCATTTTAATTTAATTATTTAGAAAAGATTATTTAATATAATTTAATAAAGTTTACAAATCATTTTCTTTTATTATAACATAATTGTTTAAAAGATGAATATAAGTAACATGATGAGCTTAGTTTAAGCCCATTGGGCCAAATTCGGGCCCAATACTCGACTTTGATCTTCCAATTGATTATTGATCAAAATTCTTGAATAATTCAACCTAGATAATTCGATTGAATCATCTAAGTTAGTTACATAACTTTAGATTAAACCATTGATCTCCAACGAATTCTCAAGTGTTTTTAACTCAAAGGATGTTCACAACCTATGTTTGGACTTTGATTGCTCTAATGTGTTAGCATATCATAGAACTCTAATTCACAAGTGTTGAACTCAAGATGATTCCCACTTTATTTGCTTAATATAAAAACCTTAATATCCTATGCACTCTCACACACACTAGTTTCCCATTCATGGCTTACGTAGCCCACCCCATGCACACACAACAACCATGCATGAAATGCATAAGTGTTGTTCCCATGCATGCATGTGATGGACCGCTTGGTTACCCTTGGTCCGAATGTGTACTCGTGAAGAAGGTCCTGACCGAAAGGAATTTGGCCGAAGTGACTTCACCGATCGAATGAGTATAGCCCGAATGGGAGGCTGTCGAATGAGTGTTGGGTCGAATGAGGTGGCCGACAGGGTGATGGTCATTCGCAATGGAGACATTCGGAGAAGGAGGAGTGGTCGAATGAGGCTAGGCCGAAAGGCTATTAGCGGATGAGAAGGTCGAAAGGGTCTTTGGCCGAATGAAAAGATGCCGAAGGAGAGATCCCGACCTAATAGCCTAAGTCGAATGGGACCTGGCCGAAAGAAACCTGATTCGGCCGAATGAGAGCTGCTTCGCACCTAACCATTCGCCGGCCTGATGGTCTGGCCATTCGGCCGCGGCGGCCTGGTGGGTGCCAACCTCTGATTTTCGAGCTAACCGACCAAGGGCTGATGGGGGGTTTGTTCCTACTCTATTTTATGATGTTGGTGAGTTATTTCCCTAAGTTGTTATGGCTTGAAACCGGTTTTGAGGGTGGGGTTCGAATTAGGGTTTGGAAAACCCTAAAAACGCAACAAAACATGATCTTTACCTCGATTTGGCTGGATGAAAGTCTAGATCGGTTGTACTTTCAGGTTCTACGAAGTGTGGTGGTCGTTTAGACACCAAGTATGCAAGATTTCGTGAAGAATTGGGGGAGAAAACTTAGAGAGATGATGAAGATTTTAAAGAGAGAGAGCTTGAGAGAGAAAGTGACGGGAATGGGTTGTTGGTGGCTGGTAGGTAGTGGTGATTATGGCAAGTAAATGCCATAATAATGGCTTTAAAATACCCGGATGTGTTCGGGTTCGTTCGGTTTCGCGTGGTTTCGCGTAAAACGTCCGTTTCTCGTCATTTTCGTAGCGAAACAATCCGATTTTTAAAATAGAAATTATAAAATTATTTTAAGGTCGTGATTCCTAATAAATTAACTAATATCTGTTATTTATTTAAATTTCAAAAATATTTAATTAACGTTTAAATCGAATCGCGCGGTCATCGCGCGTATTTGTTCGAATCGTCACCCGAACAAATACGACGATAACTACACTTTTCAATATGGTTTTCTAATTATCGGATATCATTTAGAACGTTAAACTTCCAGATTTATTCGTACAGATCGTCATCTATACGAATAATCTGTCGGTTTAGTATTCACATAACGACATCCGTGATGTTTTGTTTCGTAAAGCCTCACATACGTTTATACATAATAAAATTCCTAAAAATTAATCACATGATGGTTCTGTAATGCCAGATAATTATCTGACTGATGAACCATAGTTCTGAACTTGCTTTTTCTGAACTGATTCTGAAATTTCGTTATGATAGCCTAAAATGATAACAATGCTTGATATGAACATGATATACACTGAGTTACATAAAGTTTGTATCTGATTACTGTTCACGTACTGTTTAAGATCACTGTTCCGGTGACGGTTCCGGCACTGATGTTACACAAGTTATCAATTTTTTAAAATATATGGGATGTTTATCATTTATTAAATAATTAATCGATGGGAATTAATTATTGAGATAATTAATTGATTGAATAAATAAAGTTTAATATGTTGAACTTTGTTACTAGGGATTAATAATTATATGTTAATTAGTAAAATTATTGTAACACCTAAAACATTTAAATTTTATAAAACAAAGTTTTATAATAATAATAATAATAATAATAATAAAGTGGTAAAATAAATAATTAAATCAATTATATTATGTTATATATATATATATATATATATATATATTGGATGGTGTACGTGAATTCTTGAAACAAAAAAATATATACATACATAAAGATATTTTTGAAAGATATTTTTGAGTTAAGGCAATGGAACAAAATCAGGGGGGTAAAAGAAAGAAGAAAAAGAGAAGAGGGGGAAGATCCGAGCAACGACCCATATCATCAAGCTGAGATCGCGATTCTAGGTCGTGAACCACTTGAGGTAATCACATTTTCTCATCTTTGAATCACCATAGAAGGATTTGATGGGGATTATGAACCAGGGTTCTAGAATCGTGACTTTGGGTTGAGTTTTGAGTAGTTATGTAATCTGAAACTTGTGTACAGTTGTTTTGGTATGTTTTAAATATTTCTTGTGGTATGGATCATGATGGTTGCAAAGGAACCCAAGTTAGGGTTCATAAGAGTGAGATGAGAAAAATGACTCATTTGAGGTGATTAAGAAAAATATGATTTTTGTTATTATCTAAATCTGAATATATGTATAGAGATGAAATTGAGATGTTGTAGTTGTCCAATAACTCATATGATGAGATTACTATGAGTTTAACCTAAATGGGTCAAATGGGTTAATTTGATCAAATTAGTATAAGGTTAGAATTCAGATTATCCTAGAAAGATTGAAACCTGAAGGTTGGGCGAAAGGTGATCAGTATGAGTAATCATACAATATATGATAAATATGTTAAACAAATTCAAACAGGTCGGATGTGTATAGTATGTGAAATATATATACATATATGTGTGTGTATATATATATTCATGTAAATGTTTATAAACATTTCAAACAGAAGGTTGAGCGAATTAAAAAATATATGTATTGACCCATATAGAGTTTAACAGGAAAACGAGATTTCAATCGAGAGGATAATCAAGCAGGATTCTTTGCAGATAGAGGTAAGTAATCTAACCGGATTACTATATGAGAAATGATGTAAACATGATTCAATGCAGAGTCATGTGTTTTTATGGTTGGTTAGGGTTGTTATGGTGGTTTTACTAATAATGGTTGAACATACTTAATGTATGGATATAGTAGAATACATGTGGATTGTATATATGGTAGATTCATAGTAGTTTATAAAATATATAGTGGATTCATAGTAGTTTATAAAAGATATGGTGGTTAAATAGTGGATACACATCTATTATGGTTGTGAGAATTTATTTTCCTTATAGTGGCAAAATGAAAGGTTTATACTTTCATTATAGTGGAAAAATGTAAGATTTATATCTTACTTATGGTGGTAGTAATCCTATTATATGGTGGTTATGTAGGAGATTATTTCTCTTACTATATGGTGGATGGTGGACTCTGACTAATGTCAGTTTAAATAAAATGGTGGCAAGTATTAATTAACGTGGGTGGTGATAACAATTCTTTTATACAAATATGGTGGCATTGATTACTTACTTAGCGTTTTGCTAATTTAAAATGTTGGGTGTAATTGTAGGTAAAGCTCCAATGCAATAAGGAACGGTACAAGTCTCGGATCAATTGTCTAATATGTCGTATGACCCGTTGCTAAATGGTTTTGGTGAAACTTGAATGTTATAATAAGTATGGTATCGTTTAGGGTTTCTGTTGATAAATAAGCTATAATGAGTCGGAGGTTTCTATAGTGTTGTTGTCAAATATTACTAGTTACCATGACATGAATTAGTGATGGTGGTAATAGTTTGTTGTTGTGTAAAGTGTTGGTTTTGAACATGTTTATTTCGTAAGGAAATAGATGTTTTAAAATGGGTCATGTCGAAATTTTGAAAAAAAAAAATTCTGGGACCATATTTCCGCGCTTATTTTAAATAAAACTTTATAAAAAGTTGGGTGTTACAATTATGGATTGATTAGTTAAATAAAAACAACGTTTAAATTATTTAAACATTGATTATTTAACAGAGTTTAACCGGTTCATGGTTAACTCGTTACAGAAAATATAGTGATTAAATGAGTCAATTACTACATGGTTTATATCGTAAAAGTTATAAGGTTTAGAGTTTAAGTACTTTTATTATAAATAAAGATATTTAACTCACAATTAATAAGATAAGATTAAGATTTAGAAACCCTAATTCTCATTCTTTTCCTCCTCTCTTGCCATCGACCAAGAGCCCCAAGGGGCCTTCTAGCCGTCGCTGATCACCACCATCGGCCACCTAGTTGTGAGCCAAACGGAGTAACCAGTCCAAGCCCAAGCCCAAGCCCAAGCCCAAGCCCAAGCCCAAGCCCAAGCCCAAGCCTAGCCTGTAATCCCTAGGGTTTTTCTATGTCAATTTTTTTATTTTATTATGAGTGATCACTGAAACATTGGTATTCGTGTATGCATTCAATAAACAAGTTGATTAAAATTATTTAACAAAGTATTATACATGTTACAAAACGTTTATATATCAATTAGATTTATTTATAACAGATAATAATATCTATATATGATATTAAACAATATGTTTCAAAATAAATTCATTTTATATAAATCAATGTGAAATATATTTTTTTATATAATTCAAATAAGAATTATTATACAAGATAATAATAATAATAATAATAATAATAATAAATCCTAGTAAATTTTGAATAAAGTTATAACTAATAAACAAATACATAAACTTTTTATAAAATAAAACTATGAATGTAAATAAAAGGTTTTGTAACCTTTAAAGATGGTTTTATAAACTTTTAAATATAGAATTTAATGTTTAAACTTGTTAGGGGCTGCAATTGTAATTTATAGAAACCTAAAGTGTGAGTAGGGAAGTTATAAGATGAAACTGAACAGGATTAGGAAATAGAGGGGCTGAAATCGTAATAATCCCAAACCCCTTTCCTTTCTCTTTCGCCCAGCAGCCCCAACCCGACCCGCCGACCCGGTTTCGCGACCCGAGCATTCTACAGCTCATTCCACGCGGTTTAGATTCAAAATAGGAATAGATTTGAGAAAGATTTTCATACGAGATTCGAATCAAACCATTTATTAAACGAAATCAACAACAAATCGTGGAGATTTGATCTCCATAAAACCGAAACAAATGACCAAACTAGAGCTCGAATGAAACCGCTATAAAATCCGAAACAAATACACTCTAAACTTTGCCCTAGTCTTCACGAACCTTTCTAGGTACATCAAATCGATTCACAAGTATTCTAAAGTCGGATTTGATTCACGAAACCGACCGGAGCTTCATCCCACTCGAGCACCATCGAATTCTAATCATTGTAGGTAGGTAACTACATCATTGTACTCGGTTTTAGGCTTAGATCGAAAGCCTTATGGTTTCGAACTCGTATGGTATCCAAATCAGTCGAATTTGGTCGGAGTTCCAATCTAGGGTTTATGCGAATTAGGAACAAATTTAAAAGTCTGTATATTATATACTTGATTCCGATCTTTTCGAAGAATCCTCCCCCAGCCCAACGGTTAAGACGTTGGGGCTGAGGAGAGGGCACCCAGGTTCGAACCCCACTGCCATCACCTTAACCGGTTTTTAGGTTTTGACCCTTTTTGCCTATTTTCTTTCTTTTTCCACCTAATTTTCTTTTTATAAAAATACCCTAAAAATCTTAAAAATCAACATGTAATATTCTGCAATTTCTAAATTATTCCAGAATTTATTTTTCTATATAAACTAATTATTATAAACTTAAATAATGTAATTGAAAAACTATAGTTCATTTATAATTAATTTTTTAAAATAAAAATAATACTAAAATAATGTATGTGCATATATATTTTTTTTTAAATTCTTTCTTTGGAAAAATGATTATTCTTTTAATTTTAAATCAATTTTTCTCAATCAAATTTTATAACTTTAAACGTTTATGTTATAAAACCATGAATTTATTCTTAAAACGATTAAACAAAGTAAAACATTATTATAAACAAAGAATTATTTCAAAATAAAAATAAAATAAAAAGGCTTTTGTTTTAAAAAGTAAACATAAATCTTTTAAACATACAATTTCTACAACATGATTATTTAAACAAATAAAACAAAAGGATGAAAAAAAATTATTAGGATTATTTATTTGTTTGATTAAATCAAATAAATAAATAATTATTCAAATTCAAATAGGATATTTATTTGATTATTCAAAGTCAAATAAATAAATGATTAGTCAAAAAAATCAATTATGATATTTATTTATTTGATTATCCAAAAATCAAATAAATAATTATTCAATACATTAGGATATTTATTTGGTTATTCAAAAATCAAATAAATAAATGGTTAAACCAATCAAGACATTTATTTATTTGATTATTCAAAAATCAAATAAATAAATGATTATTCAAAATCAATTATGATATTTATTTATTTGATTATTCAAAATCAAATAAATAATTATTCAAAGATCAATTAGGATATTTATTTATTTATTTGATAAATAAATAAATAAATAAATAACCTATATGAAAACCATTCAAACTTAGACATATCAATTAGGACTTCCATAGTTGCCATAGAAACTATGATTGCCAAAACTTGAACTCTAAGTACATAGACTAAGAAATTCTATTGCCTTTAGGTTAAGGTGTGTAAGCACAACTTCTTAAATACTAGGCAACGATTCAAGTGACAAAGCTAGGACATCATGTGAGTAATTCTATACTCCCTCTTTTACATTTTGTACTTTTGGTATGTTACATATGCCGTATTCAAAATTCAAGTATTCTAGAGTCAAAATCTATAGATGCAATGCCTTTAGTCTATGTGTTTTGAATCTTTGCTATATGTTACTACTTGCTTTGAATCTATGTTATTCCATGTTATTCGATACTGAGTAGCCTAAGGTGTGTTAGATACCACCTTCGCTTTGACTTAGGTTAAATGTGATAAAAGGGAGAAAAGTACAATCATGGGCAGACTTGTGAAAATACTTAGCTTTGTGCTTTGTATTGGAACGAGTTTGGAGACGATATAAACTATTGCAGACTTGTAGATATACTAATCTTTTTAGCTAAGTACTGATACGAGTTTGGAGACGAGATATTCTATAAACTTAATTGCAAACTAGTAGGATATGCATGCTAGAGTTTAAACTTTGTAGTCTAATTGAATTGCATCAGTTTTCTATATATACTATATAAACTGTATGGGTTACTCACTAACTATGCAAATAGTTGACAAAATATTTATTTTGCATATGTAACAGGTTAATGGATGCAATGGTGAAGACATAGGATAGGTTTATGCTAGTAGACCTAGTTTTAAATTTAAACAATGTAGACTTATTCAATTATTGTATTTTGGTTTTGTAAACAATGTAATGAATGTTTGATTTAATATGAGTTAATGTTTGTTAAATCTTTAATATTGTTGCATTAACTATTGAAACCTATAAAATAGCACCATGAGCTAATGAACAGTCAAAAATCGCGCCTCGACGTATTCCGCCGTCGGTCGGGGTGTGACATAGCCGAGACCAAGCCGCACATGGGGCTGAGCCACGAACCGAAGCCGAGCCATGATATGATAAATTCATTTTGCGGATTCATCCACGATTCGTGAGACAAGATTGTGAGTTCGGGTGATCGTATGCTGTCACTAGCGAGATTGTTGCCATATCCATTGTGTGGATTTCGATTCTCTTCGCCAAGTTCGATTTCTAAACACCTACGGTTGTGTTTTTATATTTTTTGTTATTTATCGTCTTTAACTGGATCCTGTTTTGAGAATCAATTTGATTATAAATCAAAAATTTTTGTAACTTGAACGCTTCCGCATACGTTAAATTTGATTTAACCAATTAATGAGATTAATTGATTTGGATATTTAAACCTACAATGGTTACTAGAATTCCCAACAATATATTGCAATCAACATACTTTTATCACACATACATCATTATAGCATATGTGTACACACTATTGACTATTACTATCTGGAACAAACAAATCATGATTATACTAATCATTTATCAGGCCACGAAAATCCATGTGCTCATCAACTTTATCATTGACCGTATTCAAATAAGTTTGCAGGAGCATTTATCAATGAACTTTGTTTTATTTGTTTGGACAAGTTGTTAGGCTTTATCGTTTTGTTATTGTGATGTTTAGACTTATTTTGGTTTTATTTACATGATGAATAACTTTTGTAAACCCAGCTTGCTTGATATCCTATTTGTGTTGCAATTCTCGTGTTTTTGTCATTGGCAAGGGTGTGACAGATTGGTATCAGAACGAATGTTATTTGGAATTATGTCATCTTTAGCAAGACCTAGTATATAGGCATAAGCCCATTTTTCGAAATTACATGCATTTCATACCTAGTCTTATGCTAAGTTAACCTTTCAGACAACCAGATAGTTGTGGGCTCTCACAAGTATTAGCGTTATTTTACTTAATTTGTGAAAATAACGTTAAAAGTGTTGGGATGATTAACTTCAAACGATAACTTTGAGTCGGGCACTCCTTCATAACAACGTTTCTATCCCAACTAGGATAAGGATAATGTTTGTGTTAATCATTCTCCTCCAGACCCTACGGAAAAATAAAAATATATTGGTTAAATTTTTTTGTTTATTAGTATATTTTGAGGAGAGGTAGTACACTCTAAACTCAATTAAACCATAACAACATCTAATTAAAATTTCTCTTTTTAGTTAAACTATTTCAATCAACTTCAACTTATTTACTAAAAATAAAACATAGTTACATTAATTAAAACAAAATGCATAACTAAATTCAAAATAAAAAAAAATCTAAAAATTACTAGGTCAACCATGTTTCTGTCATTTCATATTATTATATTATATAGTTTAAAAGGCAAAAATTGACTGTAAGTATGAATCACTGTTCCTTTCCTACTATCAACGTTCCACGTCGTACAATCCATAACTTCATCCTTTGTATGTATCAGCTTCCCTTTGTCTTCTTCAATTTTGGTTTACTTCTTTTGTTGCTGATTTTTTTAGGAGCTACAGATAGAAACCAAGGTGATGTTCTCTTCCTTTGCTCCTTTTAACAAATCTATCTTTAGGTATTCTTCTCCTTTCACTGTTTCACCAGTTTGATTTTAAAGTTTGATTTCTAGGTTTTTGTATCTTTTCTTGCTGGTTCTCTCGTAGTCTTCACTTTTGTTGTTATTGAAGATTAGAGGTGAAATTCGGGTATGGTTTTCGTCCCTTTCATCTTCCTTAGCTTCTTTCACCAGATAATTTCATCTTCCTTTGCTTCTTCACTCGATAAATACAGAGGGTCGAACTAGGTACCGACCCACACATCACACATGCACACCAGCTTTTCCTCACAATTGTTGAAGAAGAACAATACACACATAGGTACTTGGATTAAGCTCTCTCCCCATTGATCAGATTCATGACCAGACTTTTAATACTTCCATTGTTCTTCTTCAACAACCTTCTGTTGGCTTCTACAAAACCCTTACACCACCACTGATTAATAAAATCCTTTTTTCTTTCATTATGCGAGATAGGAAACACATGGGATAAATCATGAATATGTCTTTGCTACATAAATTAGGTCTTAAATTCATTTGATTCACTTCCAGATTATTGTTCCTTTAAGGTTAGGCTCAATTGTTACATATAGTTAAACTATTCAAGTTCAGCATAAATGGGTAGCATCCTACATCAATTTTGGTTAAAATGTCAAAGTTTTAGTTAAAATGGATCGAAATTATTATTTGTTTAAATCACATATTAATGTCAAAATAATCCAAACTCAGTTTTATATATTCATAAGTTTTATGTAAACATAATTATTGTATTAAGAGAGATAGAAAAATAGGACTAAAATGATGAAAGAAAAAGTGACAAATGTCTTATAATCTTATCTTATCTTACTAACTAATAAACAAAGATGTTTTTTGCCACTTGTCATGTTCTCACATTATAATTGCCACATGCCAATTTTTTTATTAAATTCATTTAATTCTCTCCTATTAAATAATTATATTCTCTTTTATATTAAATAATCATAATACTAATGACTAATAATATTATTTATCTTTTAATTAAACAACGCATATAAGAAAAGTTTATAAAATGTAAAAAAAATTAATATTAATTTTTTTGAAACAAGAAAAAAAATTATCAAAAAATAAAAGTTATATAGAAAAAAAATTCTTTAAAAATGATTTTTTTATAAAAAAATAAAATAAACTGGTATTTAAAGCAATAAGACCGATGACATTTTTTTAATTTATTTATTAACCAAAATAAAAAAATGATTGAGAAAGTTACACTTTTGGTCCTTATATTTAACGTTATATATAAATTGAGTTGTTAAAATTAAATAATTAAATAAATTATATTTTTTTACCTTACTGATTTATAAAAGTTAGTGTTTGATAGAATATAAACTGAAGCTTTATTATTAATTTGTTATAAGATAATAACAGTTACAATTCAAAAATATCATATATCATTTGCATAGTTATCAAAGTTTTTAATTGTTGTTTTATTACTTGAAGTATTCATTAATATGTGGATCAATCCTTTTCTCTTTAAATATCGTTTTATAATTTTTAAAATTTTTATTACTAACTATCTAATATTTATATTAAACCTGTGTAATATACAGGGTAATACTCTAGTTAATAGTAGAGAAAAATGAGGAAAAATAGGTTGTGATTAATCTCTAGAAAATAATTATAAAATTCATCTCTAGAGATTACATTATCTTTGTTTGAGAGATGTTATTTTGGTATAACGATTGCGATTTTTTTTTTTATTTCTTTCATTACACAACATTAGAGATGTAGTTTTGTTGTATTCATTTTGTGAATATATATTAACTGATAATATTTTTAAACAACCATGCTTTTTCCAGTTATCTTTTTACCTATTTTTTTTCTTCTTTTTTTACTATTAACCCTTACAAGGTAATTCAATCAGTTTCAACCCGAAACTCCAAAAGGGTCGGTCTTTTTTACCAACAAATAACCTAATAATTTTTAAAATAAAATTTAAATCTCTCTAAACTAATAAAGGATTATATTTAGGGGACACTTGTCAAATTTTTAGCATACCAAGTTTTTCATTTTCCCGTCTATTACTTAACCCAAAACTAATTTTTTACATGAATTATTTTATACCAAATTAAAAACCCTTATTTTAGGTTTTCAATAAATTAAACACAAACCTTAATTCTTGTATTAAGTGATTTTTACTTGTACGATTTTTCTTTATAAAAGATTACTTCATTTTTGATTATATATACATTTAAAAAATTTATGTTTTCTTACTATCCAACCCATGTAATACACGAGATTATAGGCTAGTAATATATATACATAAATATATACTTTTATGTTTTCTTACTACCCAATCCATATAAACGCAATTCCATTAGTTAAAAACAAAACATAATTACTTTAATTAAAAATAAAAATACATGACCAAATTAAGAATAATAAAGACTAAAAAATGGTAAAGTCTCGGCAATTTTGTGATAAAGTCATTCATTATACCTAAACCATAACATCACTTAATTAAAATTGGTCTTCTTTTTTAAACTATTTCAATCAAATTCAACCATAAATGGTGAGTTTTTTTTTGAACGAAGAGCATGATTTAATTATTGAAGTGGTGGTGGAAGCAAAGCAGGGGTGAAGACGGTGGTTGAGGAAATTATTCAGAGGGAATTCCGATGAGGCATTTCAAACAACGGTGGCGGAGGGGAATCACAACTTCAGCTCTTCGCGATTTCCTCAAATTAAACGGTGATTTTATCTCTAAATCTATCTCTTCGACAAACCCTTTATCATCCTTCCGATTAGGTGGTTTACACTCAATTTCTTATTTAAATGATCATCACCCCCCTCGAAGTTTCAGAAACTTACCAACTTGGATGATGCTCTGAAGTTGTTCGATGAAATGACTGAAAGAAGACCACTGCCATCTGTTGTTAAGTTTAATCAATTGTTGAATGCTGTTACCAAAATGAGGCATTTTTCTTGTTGCCTTGATCTTTTTAAACAAATGTGTGTCATTGGAGTTCCTGTTAGTGAGTACTCTATGAGTATTGCAATCTGGTGTTGTTGCAAGTTGTATCGCACCAATGACGGTTTTGCACTCTTGGGATGTTGCTTCAGGCGAGCTGTTGAACCAGATGCGTGGACTTTTAATACGCTCTTAGATGGACTCATTCTTGAAGATAGGATTGTTGAGGCAGAGAGATTGTTCAAGAAGCTCATCAAACACAAACTTTGTGAACCTGATGTTGTTACGTATAGCACAATGATTAAAGGGCTTTGCAAGTTTGGCAATAATGTTATGGCCATTGGTTTGCTTAGGCTAATGGATGAAAGAGGCTGTGAGCCTGATATTGTTGCATACAGTACCATCATTGATAGTCTCTGCAAGGTTAAAATGATAGATGATGCTTTCAAGCTTTTCAAAGAGATGGTATTTGACAAAGGCATTCTACCAGATGTCTTCACATACACCTCTCTGATTTATGGAATTTGTCTATCAAGTCGTTGGGACGAGGTCTCTAAAATGCTCAAAGAAATGAAGGATGAAAGGTTATCTCCTGATGTTAAAACCTCTAGCGTATTAGTTGATGCGTTTTGCAAGGAAGGTAAGCTGGATGAAGCAGAGGCTGTGATGGACATTATGGTTGAGAGGGGTAAGGTTCCTGACATAGTGACATATAATTCACTTATAGATGGTTACTGTCTGCGCGGTGAAATGGTAAAAGCAAGGACACTTTTTGATTCACTTACGTCTAGAGGTCTTGTCCCTGATGCTGTTACTTGTAACAGTTTATTGAATGGGTATTGCAAGCATTTGCAAATAGAAGCGGCCATGCATATGTTTCATCAGATAACAAGAAAAGGGATGAAACCAAATATAGTCAGTTACAACACGATGATACAAGGTTTATTTAGGGTTAGACGTTGTGGAGAGGCACGCAAACTCTTTCATGAGATGCGAGCACAAGGCCATACTCCAAATGAATGTACTTATAGAATAATTTTAGAGGGCCTGTGCAACAATCAACAAGTAGAAGAGGCGCTCTCTTTGTTTAATTTGTTGGGTGACATCAAGCTAAATTCAGATATCGTTGTGTACAATATCCTTATTAATGGTCTATGCAAATGGGGGAATCTTGACACTGCAAGGGATCTTTTTCATAACCTTACTGAAAAAGGTTTGCAACCTAATGTTTGGACATATAACGTAATGATTAGTGGCTTATGTGGGAAAGGTCTACTAAAGGAAGCAAATCACTTGTTTCATAAAATGGTTGAGAATGGTTGTCCTCCAGATAATGTTACTTACTGTATTCTTCTCCAAGGATATCTTAAGAACCAACACTGTGATGATGTAGAGATGCTTTTGCAGGAAATGGATGGAAGAAGTTACTCACTTGATGCATCAACTTTATCATTGTTAATAGATCAAATCGCAGCTGGTTCTATAGATAAAAGTATGCTTAAGTTAATAGCCAGACTCATGCCAAAAGAATTATGAACAGTCTGGGAGAGAAACTTAAATTGTGATCGTGAGCTGTGACCGGCTTTTCTATTTAATTTTCGGATGAGAAATGAAGATTGTACATACTAAATGTAGTAAGTTGGAGATCTGTGACAGAATGATTTTTTATTAATTTCATGCGTACTAACAGTTACATGTTATTGATGATTTACTTTTTGCTTCTAGAGGCATGATTAATCACTTTTTGTAGACTTTTCTTGTTATTTCCAGTGGTATTGATATGTACAAAGTAAATATCGTAGCTTTATGCATAAGTATTCTCTTGTAAAATCAGAACCCAGATTATTGAAACATTTTATTGGCCTGCTACTGTAGCATTGCTTTTCTAGATATGCACGAAAGTCGTGTAGCAGGTGTCTAATCACCTATAGAACTGCATATATATCATATGCATATAATAAATCTGGAATCTGTAATTGGTCGTTTGGAGGGTGATAGAGCCAATTGGTCCTTTCTGTTTCATAATTCACTTCGGCAGGGTGTTAAACTGCAGTCTAGCCTTGAAAAATTTCCTGCTTTGATGATGCTTTGATCAACTTTCATTATTCACTACCTGCTAATGCATAATCCAAATATGCTATATGCAAAAATATGAATGCATGGTCAAATTGAAACATATAATTCTACTTATACCAGTACTTGAATGATGTTGATGATCAGCGTGTTCGTCTCAACATCAAACATTGCACCCATGTTGGTTGGTTAATTCCCAAGATACCATACCCCCATTAGTAAAGAATGAAATTACAAAAAAAGAGAAAGTTAAAATAAAACTAAAATATATAAAAATAACAAAAAAATATAAAATCCCAAAATCGACCATATTTTGTGGTTGTTGCTCATTTGCGTTGTAAGACAAGTTCCAAGTATGATTCGGAATTAATTGTCACACACTCACACGGTTGGATGAACATTTGAAGGTTATGATCTTGTTTTTATTGTTAAATCGCCTCTTGTTATTCGTTGATCATGGCCAACATCGCTTCTTCTCTATTTAATTTTGTTTCAACCAACTTCATTCGATCTTCCTTTTCTTCCGCTATCATTGTTTTATAGTCATCAATGTTGTCAACCAACTCTTCCCTTGCCTTGCTTGAAGACTCGGCACCTCCCTTCCCCTCCCCTTGTAGGTCACGACTAGTGCACTAAAGAGAAGTAAGCTTAATTTGTTTGGTAGGCTTGTGCCAAAGAGTTTACAAACATTCGTTTCTATATAACAGTCTAGGAGGGCGACTAAAATAGAGATTCATTTTGTATATGATGGATTCAAAGTCGTATTTGTTGTAGTTTGATGATGTTCACTAAGGTCGTGGCTGTTAACAATTGCACGTTCTTTGTGATTTATTTTTTTGATCTTATAGGCATGATGTTTCACATTTCATGCACCTTATATGCTAGTTCTAGTTTTATATATGCAAAGTGGACGTCATAGCTTTGATCACAAGTGATTATTTTGTAAAGTCGGCCCTATATTATAAATCAACATCAAATTCAAACATTTTTTGGACTGCTACCATTGCATTCTTTTTGTATATTAACCCTAAAGTCGTCCAATCATTTCTATGGTAGACCTATCCACAAATTCACCATATTATTCTTGCCTAACAGTTGAGGATAATCACATCAGTTAACGTTATAAACTTTCAAAATTCACTTCCTCCTATGTGATAAAGGCAAATGGAGGGTTTGTATATGAATTTCTTCTACTTTTGCAATTGACAATTTAAAATAGTAAATGAACCAAGTTTCATATTTGTTCAAATGCAGAATCAAGTTAACCCAAACATGCTTATATCGCAAATCCAGCAACATTAAAAGTTTACAGGACTGTTTTTTGGTGTTAATATGGAGATATGTAAAAAATCTGGTCACTTCCTAAAGAATGCTTATACGGATGCCTACATGGAAAGTCACGTAGGTTGACACCGGATGAGTCATTATCTTTACTTATATAAATTGGTTACTTCTCTTGTTGGATGGATAACTTATAACATTTCACCTAAAGTTCATGAATTTGAGTTTAAGTAGCTTTAAACACATCCAGGGTTTGACCCATCTGTGAAATAGATTAATTTGGGATGGTTTTGGGTAGATTTACTATTAAATAACTGTGTTCATTTTTGTCATGGTGCAATGCTAGTTGGATTGTTTGACCAGACTTGTCGGGTGAAACATTCTTCGAAGATTTTTGCTATAAAAACTCGTCGAATTTTGAGCATCTACCACTAGAAATTTCTAACGTTTCTCATAGAAGATTGTATGTGTGTAGAAGAAGTATAAAAAGATCTTTTTGACTAATAAAACGAGTGAAGAAATTAAATATGTTGTTCAAACTTTGAAAGTTTGATCTAGAACATAGTTTTTTTTCCTTTCTTTTTGTTTTGAACTGAAAATCTTACTCAAAACCGTATTGCATCTTTGTCCAAGTATGAAATCATGACCTTATAACTAAAAGACAACTTTTAGTAAGTGAGTCTGTCTCATTTATTGTTATTCACTCACATCACACATATTTTAAATGATTTTATTTATTGGTTAGGTGTGTCATTTATTTATTATTCTTTTGGTTTGTATCATCAGATGGTTTTGTATTATAAAAAATATTTTTTTTGAGTATATTATTATCATTATTCTTATCTAAAAGTGCAAATAATAACACACACATATAAATAATAATAACAACAACAACAATAACAATGAATATATATATATATATATGTATATATGTATGTATATAATAAAAGTTCAAGTTTAAAAGTTAAAAAGTAAGTTTTATAAAAGAATAAATAACAAAATATAAACTATGTATAAATAATTTAGTTATAAAAATATGGAGAATTATTTGATAAATTATATAAACGAGAAAATGTTCCCGCGCGTTGCGGCGGGACGGTACGATTAAAACTCGTGAGTTGCGTTTTGGTGTTATGAATATAAAAGCATATCAAGTCGTGACGGATTAGATAGGGAGATTATAATATGGATAGAAAACACTATTATGCACCGTGTCTTACGATATACGAATTTTAAGGCGTGACGTGTTTACGAAACTATATTACGCTCGTATAAGTGAAACTAACGTGGTTAAGTACAAAAAAATGTATGAAGTTACGACGAATTGGTTATAGAGGTAAAAATATAGATTAAAAATAGTTATAAAACGACACCGATATTCTTCAGTAGCTGTCGGTGTTGATCTTGTTCTTCACAACATCAGCACGTTATTATCAGTCAATATAACCCACAATTATATTTTTTTAAAACTAACAAACGAATGTTATGAGTTAAATAAAATTATATATATTGGATAAACACGAAATTTTAAAAATTTAAAAAGAGCAAAGTAGCATATTATAAAGTAAAGTGGCGAGTTTGTAAAGTTTTTAAAGTTAAAAAATCAGATTATATATCATATATAGGATAAACTTTAAACTTCAAAATTTAATGGGATGAAACATTTAACATAGTTTAAGAATAAAACATAAAATTTAAGAGTAAAACCTAGAAACCTCTTATTAAAAACTAGAGGGATAAAATCTGTCAATTCTTAAATTTGATATTAGAAAGAAAAAAGGGAGTGACTAAAAATGTAATAATAATATATCACTAAGGTGAGTTTATCTACTGAATTTGTTTTCGTTTTGTAAGCTTTCAAGGATGTTATTTATTTTACCCGGTTTAACGCGCCGCATCGCGCGCGGGCTTAAACTTAGTTAGGGTTTATTGTTTATGATTTAAGGTTTTAGAAAATTACAAACCGGTTCCAATGATATAAAAATAAATTCAATCGGAATTATCTGGGTCGGTTTTCGAATTTTTAAAAATAATTCTTAGCCTTTTTAGTTAAAAAAGACTTTTTAGGAAACCTTTTATATATATATGTGTGTGTGTATACATACATACACACACACACAAACATCTTATATGAATAGCAATAGAGGTGCTCAAACCGGTCTGGTTTGGTCAACGGATGGTGAAAACTAGTTTGGGTGAAAACCAGTTTGGGAGATGAGGTTGTCAAACCTATAGGAACTGGTTTGGACAGGTTTGAAACCGGTTTGGAGGGGTTGAAACCGGTTTGGAAACCTGTTTGAGAGATGAGGATGTCAAACCTATTACAAACTGACGGTTCGGACCGGTCTGAAAACCGGTTTGAGAGGCGCCTAGAACCGGTTTAAAAATCGGTTTTTAAAACCGAACCGGTTTTTTTGAACAAGTCTATAACCCATATAATCTGTCTCGCCTTAGTTCACAATACGCCTTAAAAAAAGATGGCCAATTGAAGTTGAATCAAGCCTCCTTCGTTATTGCTAGGCCCTGGATTTCGATTGGAAAATTCTAATTTCGGTTGAAAATTTTCAGTTCCTCAAGGTATCGACCGCCGTACAAGTTCTAATGATGATCCGATTGAAGCTTTTGGTGTGAAGTCTTCAGATGTCTAGAAATCGAATTGGAATCAACCGGAAAAGTGAAAAAGGATGCCGGCTGCAATTAACGGTCGGTAGAATTTGCCGGTAACTTAAAAAAGGACGTAATGCGAAATGTGTTGGCATGGCACCAGAGCTCCGGTTTGCGTCGTAGTTGTTCTTGAATACATTGCTGCTGAGTAAGTTGTACTTGCTACCTATGTTTCTCAGTACGCCCTTGAATTTTCCTTGATTTTAGGGTTTCCTAAATCAATCTCAGCTGATAATTTGAAATTTCAATGTTTGCTAGGTGAATTTTTAGTGTTGGAGGGATCCCGGACCCTTTTTTTTCTGATCTATAAAAAAATAGGAAATAGAACCAATAAAACCAATAAAGATGTCAGTTTTTCATTCATACCTGGATTTATACCCCATTGAAGAATTGTTTTGGTACTTAGTAAACCAATGGATCTCTCCAAGCATTAATGCTAATTATGTTTTTATCAATACGCCGTTGAATTTTTCATTATATACGGTCAGTCAACCTCATAATTTGATTTTAGGGTTTCCCTATTCAATCTCAACTTGCAATTTGAAATTTATATGTTTGCTGGGTGAAATTTCAGTGTAGGAATGTAGTAATTAGTAAACCAATTGATCTCTCCAAGCGTCCATCGTATTCTATAGTAAATACTCTATAAATATTGATTTCAATTACAAAAGATAATTCGAGATGGGCAAATCTCCTACAAACTCAGTTTGTTCTTACAAAATCTATCTATTATAATAAATCAAGGTTTCTTTGGACACATGGCGCATTCTTAGAGTATCTTAACTTTGATTTCCCGCCTCTCTCTCTCCTATTAAATACACCTAATATTAAATCATAATATTAAATATGATTTTTATACATTTTTTAAAATTAAGAAAAATATTTTTAATACACTAAAAATATATTAATATTAAAAAAAACATATTTTAAAAAACCAATTTATTATAAAATATACAATTTATTAAAACAATATTTTAAAACAAAATGTTTAAGGAAACATATATTGAAAAAAATAGTGTTTAAAAAATAATATAATTCTTTAATTGACAATCAACCCGTGTAATACACGGGGTAATACCCTAGTTAACGAAATAAGAGAACAGTCAGAAGATGTAATGAAAGAAAAGATACTACAGCCCAATAGTAAAGAAATGATGAGCCCAAAAGAAGAAAGGAGCCAGCCCAAGTTAAGAAGATCCAATCGGGCTAAGAAAGTCAGTAGCAAAATGGAAGATTACGTGTGCCAGGCCACCTCAGCAAATGATAACTGAATAGGGAATATTATTGTTATAAGAGAGCTAGAAGTGAGTGAGAGAGATAGAAAAAAAGTTGTTATGAATTCATTGTCTTTTTCCCATCTTCATTCTCTGTAACTTTCACTTCTCACCATTTCTAATAAAATCTATAGCTCTCCTAAATTGTGATTGTGTGTTGGAATTATCGACCATTACATTGGTGCTTTCATTCAACCATTAGCACGGTATGGCTGATGGAACGCGATTTAAGCTGTTAGACGATTCGGTGAAAGTTTTACAGGAATCCAATCATGCGATGCATGAGAACCAACAGGCGCTTCGATAAGATGTTTCAGAATTGGCAGAATCCTTGGAAGATCAGAAGAAGACGATGAATAAGGTACTTGTTCAACTTAGTCTTCTTACGAAACAATCCAAAAATAAAGGTATTGGAGGAAATGACGGTGACACATCGGAGGGGGTTTCGATATTGGGTCGCCATAAACCAGCTCCAATTTATTTAGCTCGATTTGGGGGTACGCATCCGGAGCGCTGGGTAGCACAAGCTAATCGCTACTTTGACTTCTATTCTATTCCGGATCATGAACGATTGATGATTGCTTCCTTCTACTTGGATGAAGAAGCTGCTGATTGGTTTGATTGGTTACAACGCCACTCTCAGAAAACCACATGGTCGGATTTTATCAAAGCCCTAGTTCAGCGCTTCAAAGCCAAAGAACTCGAACAACCAGAAGGATTGCTGGCGAAATTGCAACAGACAACCACCGTGGCCGCGTATCGTCACCAATTTGAAGAAATCTCTAATCGTACAATGATTCTTCCTCCGGAATTTTTGGTTCAATGTTTTATCTCCGGTCTCCGTTCGGACATCAAACAATCGGTGATTATTCACCGACCGACTACCGTAGAAGATGCCATGAATTTCGCTCAGTTACACGAAAATCGTATCCAACTGGAAAAAGGTTTGGGCCGTATTTCATTGGGCTCCTCTAATGCCATTTTACCCACGCCTACTAAGGCCCAATTCCCAACCGGAGCAAACACCTTCACGGCTCAGCCTAAAAACCCCACTTCTATTGGATTCAAGCGCCTTACCCCGGCGGAATTAGCACAAAAACGAGCGTTGGGATTATGTTACAAATGTGATGAGAAATATACAGCCAACCACAAATGTAAGTCCAATTCTCAGCTCTTATTTTATGATGAAGATACTTCCGCCGTGAACAACCATACAGATCCGTCCTCGCCCACCACAACAGATGCGACCTTGGCAGAAGCATTACAAATTGAAGAAGTAGCCACACAATCCGCTATTTCTTACAATGCCTTATCGGGCGGCTGTTCAGCCTCGGCCCTGCTTTTTTCAGGTCATATCAAAGGCAAGGCGGTACAAGTACTATTGGACGGCGGCAGTACTCACTGCTTCGTTCAAACAAGGGTAGCTTCTTTCCTAAATCTCACAATTGAATCTATTACTCCCTTTTCAGTTCTTGTGGGTAGTGGGGAGCGTTTACTGTGTTCGGGAATTGCTAAACAAGTCGAGTTAAATATTCAAAAGTCCACAATTATTGTTGATTTGTATGTTTTACCATTACAAGGGTGGGATTTAGTATTGGGTGTGTCTTGGTTGTCGACTTTGGGCCCGGTCATTACTAATTATGCTGCAGCCACCTTTGAGTTCGTGTTAAATGGCACCAAAATCCTATGGCAAGGGGATACTACTTCTACTATTCAACCAATTCAATTCAATGGCCTTCGTCGGCTCGCACAAACTGATGCCATTATGGATTATGTGCACCTTCGCCTAATGACAAAAGACCCTCCTCTGCTGCAGTGTCCCGACGATATACGATCTCTCGTGGATGAATTTTCAGTGGTGTTTGCTGCTCCATCCGGACTTCCACCAAGCCGTTTACAAGACCATGGAATTTCCTTAAAGCCAAATAAACCACCGGTTTCGGTTCACCCATACCGCTATCCCCATTTTCAGAAACAAGAGATTGAACGATTAGTTACTGATATGTTGCAACAAGGCATCATACGCCACAGTAACAGTCCTTATTCTTCCCCCGTTTTGCTGGTTCGAAAAAAAGATGGCACATGGCGATTCTGTGTTGATTACCGAGCATTAAACGCCATTACTATTCGGGACAGATTTCCTATTCCTTCCATTGATGAGCTATTCGATGAGTTACATGGGGCTTGCTATTTCTCTAAATTTGATCTCTTATCTGGATATCACCAAATCAGACTCCAAGAGAGTGCCATTGCCAAAACCGCCTTCCGAACACATGAAGGGCATTATGAGTTTCTTGTTATGCCCTTTGGCCTTACAAACGCCCCATCCACATTTCAACGTCTCATGAATGATGTCTTTCGGCCCTATCTTCGCAAATTTGTACTTGTCTTCTTCGATGACATACTCGTTTACAGTTCTTCTTGGGCAACTCACTTATCTCACCTTCGAGTGGTTCTCCAAACACAGGCTGCCAATAGTTTGGTTGCCAAACTTTCTAAATGTACCTTTGGCCAACAAAACATCGCTTATTTGGGGCACTTTATATCCGCTAATGGCCTTCCGGTTGATCAATCTAAAATCACAGCCATTCAATCATGGCCTACACCTAAAAATGTCAAAGAGGTCCGGGGTTTTCTGGGGCTCACCGGCTACTACCATCGCTTCATTCGAAACTACGCTACTGTCGCTAGCCCTCTAACGGATCTTCTAAAAAAAGACTCTTTTAATTGGTCGGACCAAAGTGTTCACGCCTTTACTTGCCTCAAAGACTTGATGAGTTCCACTCCTGTTCTACGATTACCAGATTTTGTTAAACCATTTACGGTGGAAACGGATGCCTCGGGTACGGGCATTGGTGCGGTTCTGTCCCAAGATAAACAACCCATTGCCTTTTATAGTCAAAAACTGTGTCCAAGAATGCAGCAACAATCAGCCTACATGAGAGAGATGTTCACTATCACGCAAGCAATCGCAAAGTGGCGTCAATATCTATTGGGTAACAAATTTCACATTATTACTGACCAACAATCCTTGAGGAATTTAAAAGACCAAGTCATTCAAACCCCGGAACAACACAAATGGCTAGGTAAATTACTCGGGTATGATTTTGATATACTTTATAGACCTGGCAAAAACAATGGAGCTGCCGACGCTCTTTCCCGCATTCCTTACCATCAGTTAGTTGTGTTTACTAGCCAAGGATATTCCTTTTTGGAAGACCTACGTAAGGAAATCCAGAATACAGTGGCTTTACAAGACTTGTGTACACAAATCCAAAACAATCCCCTTGGTCATCCGGAGTATGTGTATAAGGATGGGTTGCTCTTCTATCAAGGGCGCCTGGTTATCCCCAAGGATTCCCTGTTGTGTGATACACTTCTTTGAGAATTTCATAGTTCAGTAAGGGGGGCATGCGGGTATTGCCCGCACATTTCATCGCCTTTCTTCCAATTTTTATTGGAAGGGAATGCGTCAACACGTTCAACAATTCGTTTCTCAATGCCAAGTCTGTCAACAAATGAAAACTTCATCCTTACTACCTGCTGGCCTCTTACAACCTTTACCAATCCCAGAGTTAGTCTTTGAATGTATCTCCATGGATTTCATAACGGGTCTTCCCTTCTCACATGGTAAGACGATTATTATGGTGGTTGTGGATCGCCTAACTAAGTATGGCCACTTCATAGCGCTTCCAACAGCTTTTAACAGTACCACCGTAGCAACTATTTTTGTTACTGAAATAGTTCGATTACATGGAATCCCAGCGGATATAGTTTCGGATCGTGACCCTCGTTTTTTATCCGACTTTTGGAAGGAGTTGCATAAAATGCAGGGTACTCAACTGTCATTTAGTACCGCTTATCATCCACAGTCCGATGGCCAAACAGAATCCCTAAACAAGTGCTTGGAAATGTACCTTCGCTGTTTTGTTACCGATCAACCTACTGCGTGGGTTCGCTTATTACCGTGGGCTGAGTATTGGTATAATACTTCATACCATACTGCAGCAAAGATGACTCCATTTGAGGCTCTCTATGGTCGGCCACCTCCCACAGTTTCCCGTTATGTTCGTGACAATACCGGCAATGCAGCAGTTGCTGTACAATTACAAGAACGCGATGCTGTTCTTCACAAACTCAAAAACAACCTTTTGCAAGCTCAAGATCGGATGAAGGCTGCAAGTGACAAACATCGTAAGGATGTTCAGCTGGAAGTAGGCGATTGGGTTTATGTCAAGCTCCAACCTTTTCGTCAAAATTCAGTTCGCCTTCAGAGGCATAGTAAACTGGGCAGGCGATATTTTGGACCCTTTCAGGTTTTGGCCAGAATTGGACAGGTTGCATACCGTTTAGATCTTCCAGCCACTGCTACCATCCACATTGTCTTCCATGTGTCTCTATTAAAGAAATGTACGGGCATTCCGGACCAACAAATCACTCCCCTTCATCTAGTTGACTCTTCTGCTCAGTTGATCTTAAAACCCCTTCAGATTTTGGATACTCGCACAGTACGTCGTTCTGATCTGGTAATAGACCAAGTTTTAATTCAATGGGAAGGATTACCGAAGCAGGCTGCTACTTGGGAAGATAAAATTCAGTCCTTACGTTCTTTTCCTAATTTACACCTTGAGGACAAGGTGAAACTTAAAGGGGATGGTAATGTAATGAAAGAAAAGATACTACAGCCCAATAGTAAAGAAATGATGAGCCCAGAAGAAGAAAGGGGCCAGCCCAAGTTAAGAAGATCCAATCGGGCTAAGAAAGTCAGTAGCAAAATGGAAGATTACGTGTGCCAGGCCACCTCAGCAAATGATAACTGAATAGGGAATATTATTGTTATAAGAGAGCTAGAAGTGAGTGAGAGAGATAGAAAAAAAGTTGTTATGAATTCATTGTCTTTTTCCCATCTTCATTCTCTGTAACTTTCTCTTCTTACCATTTCTAATAAAATCTATAGCTCTCCTAAATTGTGATTGTGTGTTGGAATTATCGACCATTACAGAAGACTAGACATTTAATCTCATATTACATAACATTAACTACTCCCTCCTAAATTCAAATTAGAAACTGCCCCATTAGTTCCTGTGCTCGTTTGATTGGTGGCTCAAAAGGATCCATAGTAACTCCAATGGACGAATAGGACTGCTCCACCTCAGCTGTCATTTTACTGTTGGTTTTCTTCCGCGAATACACTGGGAGCGGGGTGTATCATTACTTCCCGGCTGGTAAAACGCCTTGTCCTCAAGGCGAAAAGATGGAAATTGTTCCTTGAAAATCGTCATAACGCTCTGAAGGTCTATTAGACCAGAGAATGAGAATTTCCATAACTCGCTGACCAGCCTCAAGCATTCAACGACGATTAAGAACTTCCTGAGGCTTCAAAAGGACCTCCCAATCCTTCGTAAGTGGTAAAGGTCTAGAAGAGGAGGATCAGGAGAGGGAACTTAACAATGAATTGGTTTAAGCATGGAGACATGAAAACAGGGGCGTCCGCAGGCAGCTGGAGTTGATAGGCAACTTGACCAATTTTTCGGGTGATGCGATAAGGACCAAAAAACCGGGGTGACAACTTTTCATATCGACGTCTGGCAAGCGATTTCTGGGGATACGGTTGGAGCTTTGAGAAAACATAATTGTCGACTGCAAATGACAAGTCCCTACAGGTCCGAGCTTTAGCAAGATTTGCACGCAGTAGGTTCAACATGTCATCACGAGCTAGAAGCTACTGTTCCAAATCGACATTTTTTTTGTTTCACTGGACACATAAGGAGTAACTGAAGGGGGTTGACGTCAATAAACTTTGTATAAAGTATTGTATTAGTGTATTCTTGTATATCATTGAGAGTACAAAAAAACATCTATATATAGGCTGATTGTAGAAGATAGACAGCCTCTAGAGGAGTTGAAAAGACTCTAACTTAATAGATAATTTATGAACTATTAATAGATAATTATGACTTATTAATATGACTAATATACTCAACCCTCTAACTATATATATATATATACTAAAGCTGTCTAATATTCCCCCGCAAGCTAAGGCCGGTTAGCGACCTGCAGCTTGGATCTTAGCAATGTGAAACGATCAGTAGATAGAGGTTTTGTAAAGACATCAGCAATCTGGTCATGTGTTGAGATGAACTGAACTGATAGATGCCCCTGAGCAACTTTTTCTCGAACGAAGTGAAAATCAACTTCAACATGTTTGGTGCGAGCATGAAAGACAGGATTCGCTGACAAATAAGTAGCACCCAGATTATCACACCACAGAGTTGGAACCGATTGCACCCGAACTCGCAATTCCTGTAATAATGTTTGCAGCCAAGTTAATTCAGCCACGGTATCTGCTAAAGCCTTGTATTCGGATTCTGTAGATGACCGAGATACAGTGCGTTGTTTTCGCGCGGACCATGAAACCAGATTAGAACCCAAATATATTGCAAATCCCCCCGTGGATCGACGGTCATCCGGGCAGCCAGCCCAATCAGCGTCAGAGAAAGCACTCAGAGAGTTGAAAGCTGTATCCGTGTAAGCATGAAGTTGAGAACTAGACTTGTGAGACAACAAAGGCCCTGGTTGGACGTTACCTTAAGATATCTGAGTATTCGTTTAACTGCTGACCAATGGTTCTCTGTAGGTGAATGCATAAATTGACAAACTTTATTAACTGCAAACGAGATATCGGGTCGTGTCAGGGTGGCATACTGTAGTGCACCCACGATCTGACGATACTTAACCGGATCAGCGAAGGGAGGACTATCACCAAGAGACAACGTATGTGAGGTGGACATTGGTGTAGGAACTGGTTTAGCAGTAAAGAGACCAGCACGGACCAGAAGATCGTTGATGTATTTCTGCTGCGAAAGAAGCATATCAAGACCTGCACGAGAAATCTCAATACCCAAAAAATAAGAGAGGGCGCCCATATCCTGAATGGGAAATGTCTGATTGAGACGCTGAACAACCGTGTCAATAGCGGCGCTGTTATTTCCTGTCAAAATAATGTCATCAACGTATACCAGCATATATAAAGTGTACCATGCCGAGAATAAACAAAGAGTGATGGATCAGTCCGGGAACCCTGAAAACCGAGGGTGGTCAGCGTCGATGTCAGACGATGAAACCACGCACGAGGGGCTTGTTTAAGTCCATATAAGGACTTGTGCAAACGACACACATGATGAGGTCTTGTAGTGTCAACAAAACCAGGAGGTTGGGTCATGTAAACCGTTTCTTTGAGATCTCCATGAAGAAAGGCATTTTGAACATCTAGCTGGCGAAGAGACCATTGTTGTGTAACCGCAAGAGAAAGCACAACACGAATGGTGGTTGACTTAACAACCGGACTGAATGTTTCGGTGTAGTCAATTCCTGGTTGTTGATGAAACCTTTAGCCACGAGGCGAGCTTTATATCTTGTAATTTTGCCAGTTTGGTCTCTTTTAAGTCTATATACCCATTTACAGTCCACCAAATTAGCACCAGGAACACGAGGAACCAATGACCATGTACCATTTTTCATAAGAGCTGAATACTCAGCAGCCATGGCTTGTTGCCAGTGAGGATCTTTGTTGGCAATGGCAAATGAAGTAGGTTCAAGTGGATGAGAGGTAGAGGTAGTATGATAGGAGGCAGGATTAAAAGGTTGAGTTTGTTTAGGGTTAGGGCGTAGATTAGCTGGTCTAGGGCGGGGTTGTGGTTGTGGAGGTTGATTAGAGGTATTGGGAGGTGTATTAGGGTTGGTTTGGTTGATCGAAGGTGGTTGGGTCGAGGCTGTTTGGTGGGAGGCTGTTCGGGGTGAAGCTGTTTGGGTCGGGGCTGTTTGGGGTGAGGCTGTTTGGGGTGAGGCCGTTTGGGTCGGGGCTGTTGGTTAGTAGTGGCAGATTGAGGAGGTGTGTGGCTCAGCTCGGCATTACTCGGATCTGAAAAAGGTATAGATGGGTTAGGGTAGGAAGAGATATATGGAGACTCAGGTGATGGAACAGAAATTTTGAGAGGTGTGGAGGCAAACGGGAAGGACAACTCGTTAAAGCGAACATGACGAGCGATATAAATGCGGTCGGTAATAGGATCAAAGCACCGATATCCATGATGTGCGGTGCTGTAGCCAAGGAAAATGCATGAAGTGGATCGAAAATCCATCTTATGTGTGTTATAGGAGCGAAGATGCGGATAGCATTGACAACCAAAGACACGCAAGAAGGACAAGTCAGGTTTGCGTTTGAAAAGGTGTTCAAATGGAGAAGTGTGCGAGTTGGTTCTAGATGGCATACGGTTGATGAGATAAACCGCTGTTTCGAAGGCAAAATGCCAAAACCGGTGTGGAACATTGGACTGAGCCAGGAGTGTAAGGCCGGTTTCAACGACATGACGACGACGTCGTTCAACCATGCCGTTTTGTTCACTCGTATGTGGGCATGAGAATCGATGTTGAATGCCTAGGGAGGAGAGAAAAGGTGTGAGTTTTCGAAACTCACCACCCCCGTCAGTCTGGACGGATTTCAAAGTAGTTTGAAATTGGCGTTCCGCCATTTTTATAAAGTTGGTAAATGTGCTAAAAACATCAGATTTGTATTTTAACGGGAAAATCCACATAAACCGAGTAAAATGATCAACACACAACAGAAAATATTTATGACCATCAAAAGAAGCAACAGGCGCAGGGCCCCACACATCACAAAAAACCAAATCAAGAACATGAGTACTTTTATAATTTGAAGGAAATAAATGAAGTTTGGACGATTTCCCAATGGAACAGGCATTACAATGAGAAACAGTGTCATTATTCAAAACAGGTAAACAATACTTAGAAATCATAGAAGCAAAAAGTTGTGGATGTGGATGTCCCAACCGTTGATGCCAAATTGTCACACCCCTGCGCCGCGTGCGGAATCCACGGCGCGGTGACGTATGATCAGTTGAATCATGCACAAGTATTGAATAAGAACATCCACAATGGATTACTAAGTTACATAATGTTTAGACAATTGTTTAGTTACAGACAATCTATCTACCAAAAGAAAGACAACTACAGACCCAAAATATAGTTACAAAATAAGACTCCAAACAAGACAATTAAACATTTAGGATTTAGTGTGTTTCTAATCCATCCTAGCATGTTTCTTCATCTTGTTCTATCTTAGAATGGTCTCCTTAGTTGTCCCTGAGAATGTCTTAAACCTGATTACCTGAAACACGTGAAAAGTAACTGTCAACTACAGACGTAGTTGGTGAGAACAATAGGTTTAACATTTGTAAACATGAGTATATGATATAAGGCATAGGTAAGTTAAAGCATCATAAGATTCACACAGATGAGCTGCAACCCAAACTAACATCAAGTAAGAAAATGAGTGTAAACAGTCCAATCACTGTTTGCACGAGAGTCAACATATAATATCAAGTCCCAAACCACGTTTGGAGTTAGATAATGTGTCAACAGTTTTGATAAAACCATATGTAACTGAAATCTGCAGTTAGTTTATAAAACAGATTTAAAAACTAACTGCAGCAATCGGCCTGCCCCAATGTGTGTGTCCGCTTTCCCTTGTTGTCTTCACCCAGTACTAACGCTAATGAATATGATACTTGATGCTTTTACAAGTTTGTTTACAACAATAGACACCATGTTTCTGAACCTTACTTTAACCGGATGTGTTAATGCCTTATTTGATAACATGAATTGAAAACCTAGATTTAATTCCACGAATTAAATCCTTTGTTTTGAATACCATGAAAAGAACCACTTGATTTGAATACCATGATGTGAACCACTTGATTTGAATACCATGTTGTGAACCACTTGATTTGAATACCATGTTGTGAACCACTTGTTTTGAATACCATGATGTGGTGTCCTTGTGTAACAACAAGGTTTATAACAAAAGAGTTTATAAAATCCTTTATCTAAAAGTGTTTATCCTTCATAAATACATTTGAGTAAATCAGTTACAAAACAGTTCAAAGATCCTTTATAAAACCTTTTTAGTGAAAAGAGTTTAATAGTTGATAATTCCCTTAAAACAGTTGATGAATCCCTAGGATTCGTAAAATGAACCCGTAATGTTTATAAGAATACACACACCTTGTGTAATGAAATATGATTGTAAATGATTGGTTTGATCACGTGTTCCACCCCAAAACAGTTATAAAAACGGTAAAAGAGGGGCTAAAGTTCTCACCTGTCTGCAGTAGACTCTGAACTAAAACAGATAGCAAGTAGCAAACAGGACTTCTAATTGTTTCCTATAACATTGTAATCATACATAAGATATAGGATTTATAATTGTATAGACTTTGATTCATTGATTGACTTGTGTTCTCTTGAAAATGATTAATACTTGATAACTTGTTCTCATGATTATGATTGTTAAGCAAACTTGAAAGTTATGATTTGAATCACTTGATTGATCATGGGTCCAAGAAACGAATATGAAATGTTCCATTGTGCATAAATCTTATGCATAAAATGATAATTGTTTGAGAATTGGATAACCAATGATTACTATGATTTATGAAAAGATGTTCCAATTGTTTTAGTTCTTGAGTTTGTGACTTGATCCCATTATTAGTTTAAGTTGTAACTTAAACCAACTAAGATCAATTACAAATACTTTGAGTTGTGGCCAACCATGGGCCATTTCAAAAGATAATGATCCAATTGAAGGTGATGTTGAGCCAATTGCATGTGACGTTGGCCCAACAACTTGTATATAGGCCTCATAACGCGTCCAAGCTAATATCGAGCTAATTAAGATCATAATGAGTCGTATGGGCTTGGATTGGGCCTAAGGAATTTGAGTTGGGCTAAGAAATGATTAAGTAGGCCATGTAAGGTTCCAAAGCGACATTGGGCCAATTAAATATCTTAATGGGCCGAACTATCTCAATTGTGCTTGATTTAAACCTACGGGCCAAGTTGTAAAATGGAATTGGGCCGTGTGAAACTGAGTTGGGCCGAGTTAGGTTGGGCTGCCAACATAGGCAGCGAACCCTTCATGTTGATGGCCTAAGGTTCGGCTATATGTTAACGAACCATGCAAAGGTTCGTGAGGTTCCTTAAGGTTCGACTACATCTCATCAGGGTTCGGCATGCATGATGGCTAACTCCTGGAGGGTTCGTTGAAAGCAAGGGTTCGTGATGGTTCGTGAAGCAGTACCAAGGTTCGTTAGGTGGTTGAAGGTTTGGCTGGATTCGTCTCTGCATGAGGGTTAGTGTGGGTGATGATGATGATGGTTCGTCGCGAGGAAGGGTTCGTAGGAGGCATGAAGGCTCGGCACCGGTTCGTGGGGTCCCCTAAGGGTTCGGCTGCTGTCTAACGAACCATGCAGGTTCGTGGAGCCTCGTTAGGGTTCGGCCATCTGAGGAAAAAGGTTCGGCCGTCGAACCTGTTACCAGCATCATCACCATCATCGAAATCCTTGGATCCAGACCACGATCTAACTAGTATAACTTCAGATAGGGTTGCTAGTGGTGCGAAAATAGAAATGGAGTGCTAAAACCGGCTGGTTGTCGGTTTTCCAACAAACACACATAGAAAACCCTACGTTCGTGATTATTCTCTCGATCATACCTCGTTTTTGGCCGGATAAAACCACTGATTTCTTGTACTTTCGTGTAGAGGATGTCAAGGGCTTCACGTGGACACCAAGAATGACGAATTCCGTTGAGAAATAAGCGAGTTACGAACGTTTAAAGCTTGGATTTTTAGAGAGAGGATAGGTTCGCGAGTTTCAGAGAGAGAAGTGGTGGTTGGCTGAAATAAATGAGAGAAATGGTCTTGATCAAGGCTTTTATAGCCCGTGAGGTATTCGGGTTCGTTTCGGTCGCTCGGTTCGCGTTTCCGGAACGTAACGCGTATTTTACGCGGTTTTAAAATAAAAGAGTTGTTAAACTCAAATAAATGATGAGTTTCAAAATTGTAAAAATATAAAATAATTAATTTAATTATTTTTACTCTTCGTGCGTTGTCAGATCGTTAAACATTCACAATTACGTGTATACCCGCAATCGCGTACGTTTTTCGATCGTATAAAATATTTAAAGTCGTTTAATCGTAATTATAAGTTCAACATTCGTATTATTATGGATCGTCACCCATAACTATACTCAGTCTCGCTTACGTATTACGATTTTTGTGAATTAATTAATTGTTATAATATTCGTCTCGACACTACGCACTAACACTAACCTGTTACACCGAACTCAGTATATATATAGGGCTCACTCTCGCTGCCCACCACTGTTTCGATATAACCAGTTACTGTTCTTGCCTAGTGAAATCGACTGTAAATAAATAATACATACTTGTCTCAAGAAATAATGATTCTAACACACAAGCACATAATGAATCACATGAATCACATTGATTTACTGGACATAGACACACACTGTTCTAACACTGTTTACGACTACATGACTAAATGCACTAATGTTACAGTCTCCCCTAGTTAAGGGAATTTCATCCCGAAATTAACTAGCCGAAGATACTGTAAAAAGATGAGGGTACTTAAGCTTCATCTGGTCTTCACGTTCCCAGGTGAACTCAGCACCGCGTTTGCCCTCCCATCACACTTTCACGATCGGGATACGGCTGCGTTTAAGTTTCTTGACCCCATGATCCATGATCTCAACTGGACGTTCTATGAATTGCATGTTATTCTGAATCTGAATGTCTTCCAGTGGAATCTGAACATCATGATCTGCCAAGCATTTCTTAAGATTCGATACATGAAAAGTATCGTGAACATTGCTTAGCTCCACTGGAAGTTTGAGTTTGTAGGCTACGGGACCAATCCGTTCCAGGATCTCAAAAGGTCCAACGTACCTTGGTGCAAGTTTCCCTTTCTTCCCGAATCGGACAACGCCTTTCGAGGGAGAAACCTTGAGTAAGACTCGGTCACCGACTTGAAACTCAAGCGGTTTCCGACGTCGATCAGCATAACTCTTCTGCCGATCTTGTGCGGCCTTAAGCCGTGACTGAATGATTGTGATTTTGTCTGATGTTTCCTGAATGAGTTCTGGTCCTACGACCTGTGAGTCACCAATCTCGGTCCAACAGACCGGTGATCGGCACTTTCTACCATATAGAGCTTCGAATGGTGCACATTGAATGCTCGCATGATAGCTATTGTTATATGAAAACTCAATGAGTGGGAGATGAGTGTCCCAACTTCCACCGAAGTCAATGACACAAGAACGAAGCATGTCTTCGAGTGTTTGGATAGTCCTTTCGCTTTGACCATCGGTTTGGGGATGATACGCCGTGCTAAGATTAACACGCGTTCCCAAAGCCTTTTGCAATGATTGCCAAAAGCGAGAAGTGAAACGACTATCACGATCAGAAATGATTGATGTTGGTGTACCATGACGTGCAATGATTTCGTTGATGTACAATGTGGATAATTTCTCCATCTTGTAATCCTCTCGGATCGGGAGAAAATGAGCAGATTTGGTGAGTCGATCAACGATCACCCAAATCGAATCGAATCCTCGCGGAGTTCTCGGCAACTTAGTTATGAAATCCATGGAAATTTGTTCCCATTTCCATTGAGGAATTTCAGGTTGCTGTAGAAGTCCCGAAGGTTTTTGATGTTCTGCTTTGACTTTTGAACAGGTAAGACATTTTCCCACGTATAGTGCTATGTCTTTCTTCATTCCCGGCCACCAGTAAGATGTCCTCAAGTCCTGATACATCTTGTCGGCTCCAGGATGAACTGAGTATCGCGACTTATGAGCCTCATCACAGATGAGTGTGCGCAATTCTTCAGACCTTGGAATCCAAATGCGGCCGTTGAGATATAACACCCCATCAGCTCGAGGTTCTAGTTTCTTCTCAATACCACAATCCAAGTCTGTCTTGAGTTGATTGTTTGTTACTACTTGTTGTTGTGCAATACGAATCAAGTCTTTCAAGTTTGGCTGTGTGTTGATCTCCATGGCTCTTACACGAATTGGTTTGACTGGTTCCTTGCGACTAAGAGCATCCGCCACCACATTGGCTTTACCCGGATGGTAACGAATCTCGCAGTCGTAATCAGTTAGAAGCTCAACCCAACGTCGTTGTCTCATGTTGAGTTCTTTCTGATTGAGAATGTGTTGTAGGCTCTTGTGGTCTGTATAGATTACACATTTAGTACCATACAGGTAGTGTCTCCAAATCTTCAATGCAAAGACCACAGCCCCTAACTCAAGGTCATGAGTAGTGTAATTCTTCTCGTGAACCTTAAGTTGTCTTGAAGCATAAGCAATGACCTTGTCCCGTTGCGTAAGTACACAACCGAGACCAAGGTTTGAAGCATCACAGTAGACAATGAAATCATCACTGCCTTCTGGAAGACTAAGGATAGGGGAGTTGCATAACTTCTGTTTAAGAAGTTGAAATGCATCTTCCTGTTTCTGTCCCCATATAAACGCTTGACTTTTCTGAGTCAAAGTGGTAAGTGGGAAGGCAATCTTAGAGAAATTCGCAATGAATCTCCTGTAATAGCCCGCCAGACCCAGAAACGAACGAAACTCTGTTGGAGTAGATGGGGTAGTCCAGTTCTTAATCGCCTCAATCTTCGCCGGATCTACATGTATCCCATCTTTGTTTATGACATGTCCTAAGAAGTGAACCTCCTTTAGCCAAAATTCACACTTTGAGAATTTAGCATAAAGTTGTTCCTCTCTTAGTAGTTCCAAGACTTTCTTCAAATGATCCTCATGTTCTTGTTCTGACTTGGAATAAATCAGTATATCATCAATGAAGACAATAACAAACTGATCCAAGTATGGCCTGCAGACTCGATTCATCAAGTCCATGAACACTGCGGGTGCATTGGTCAGCCCAAATGGCATAACCACAAACTCATAGTGTCCATATCGAGTCCTAAATGCCGTCTTTGGTATATCCTCATCATTTACTCTTAACTGATGATACCCGGATCGCAAATCAATCTTAGAGAAGCAAGTTGCTCCCTGTAATTGATCAAACAGATCATCGATCCTGGGCAGAGGATATCTATTCTTGATTGTCAACTTGTTCAACTCACGATAGTCGATGCACATACGAAATGAACCGTCTTTCTTTTTGACAAAGAGAACCGGAGCTCCCCATGGAGAGAAACTCGGTCTTATGAAACCTTTGTCTAAAAGTTCTTGAAGCTGACTAGACAGTTCTTGCATCTCAGACGGTGCTAATCGATACGGTGACTTCGCCACTGGGTTTGCTCCAGGGACGAGATCAATTCTAAACTCCACTTGTCGGACTGGTGGTAGTCCAGGCAAGTCTTCTGGAAATACGTCTGGATATTCTCTGATAACTGGAACATCTCCAACTGCTTTCTTTTCAGGTTTCTTTTCCACTACATGAGCTAGGAAAGCATAATATTTCTTCTTCAAGTACTTCCTCGCCTTGATGCACGATACAATCTTCAATCCGCGGCATGGTTTCTCGCCGTAGACTATCATCGTTTCGCCGGACGGTAAGGGGATTCGGATAAGTTTCTCAGAGCATACGATTTCAGCGTTATTCTTGGACAACCAATCCATTCCTACTACAACTTCGAAGCTTCCGAGAGTCATAGGAATGAGATCGATGGAAAAGAGATGGTCATTTAATCTTAGCTCACAAGCATGAATTATGAAATCTACAACTATGGTCTTACCATTTGCTACTTCTACAGTATAGGGAGCAGTAAGTGTGGATAGTTGCATATTAAGCAAAGAAGCAGTATGAGCAGAGATAAAACTTTTATCGGCACCAGTATCAAATATGATAGGAACATAATGATCATTGATAAGAAATGTACCCGTGATGACTGCCGGCTCTTCACGTGCTTCAGCAGTTCCAATGACAAAAGCACGAGCAGCAGCGGTATTGTTGTTGAGTTTTGGACACTGATTTCTGAAGTGTCCCTCTGCTCCACAATTATAACAGGTCCTTCCACCTGTAGCAGCAGTGGTAGTGGTAGCAGTAGTTGCAGCAGCAAGATGAGTAGATCTACAAGTAGCTGCAAAATGTCCCATACGCCCACATTTGAGACACTTCTTGCATGGAGTGTTGGGCAGATGATGATACTGGCATTTGGCGCAAAGTGGAAACTGGCCAGTATAAAGCTTTCTGGCATTAGCAGGTTATGGCATAGCAGTAATAGGTGTGGCATGAGTAGTAGCAGCTGCAGTCAACGCTGCAAAGTTCTTGATTGTCTTTTGCTTTTTCCTCTTGGGATGGTGATGTTCAGGCTTCTTGCCTTCTTCAATTTGTGCTCTCTTGAATCCCTTTCGGGTGAGCACTCCAGACTTCACATACTCTTCAGTAAGAGTAGCACCAAGTTGAATCGCCGCCTCTAGAGTAGTAGGGTTATTACCCATGATAGTTCCCCTGACTACTAAAGGTAGACCTTCAATGTATTTCTCTATCCTGCGGGATAGAGGAGTAACCAAATGGGGTACCAGAATGCACAACTCATGGAATCGAGTTGTATACTTTGCGTTCTCTCCACTATCTTGCACCAGATTCCACATCTCCACCTCGAGTTTCTTCAGTTCATGACGTGGACAAAACTTTTCCACAAGCAGATTCTTGAAACCGTCCCACGGTAAAGCTAGAGCAACTTCACGTCCTCTGGTGTTCTTCTCAGAATTCCACCAGGTGAGTGCGCCTTTGTGAAAAGCGCTTGAGGCCATCTTGACCTTCAGATTCTCAGGACATCCAGTGAAGTCGAGAATGTCTTCAATGCTTTCCAGCCATTGCAGTAGGCCGGTAGCTCCCTCGGTACCAGAGTACTTAGGAGGCTTAGCATCGTTGAACTGCTTGAAAGTAAAGTTAGCAGTTCCAGCGTTAGTGGCATTTGAATTGTGTGCGGAATCACTGGTACTTCCCCGAAGATTCTGGGTGATATCAGTGACCATGCCAGGAATCACATCCCGCATATGAACCGCGATAGCTCGAGCAATCTTGTTGATCTCATCGTCGTTGCCACTTGTTGAACCCCCTCCGTTAGGATCACGTCGGGGAGGCATTCTACGAATAGAAGCCACAAGTGGGTCAGTAATGAGGAAGGATACAATTGAATTTTCATGATAAGGTCAGTAATATATCCATACTACTAGTATTATCATTCAATTGTAATATGATCCAGTACACGTATAAGTTATCAACTTATTTGCATACTTATCATGTGAATATGTACGATGTTCCATGATCTCTCCACCAAACCTACACACTGACACTTTCCCGATATACCGAAAATAGCTTATATATAGGGCTCACTCTCGCTGCCCACCACCGTTTCGGTATACCACGATCATGCCCTTGCTAGCATTTGGCAACACGTTTGTACTGATTCCCAAGTGTGTTCCATTGATTAAGAATCTCATGATCTTTGATCAACTTGAACTATGATTGATTCCATGATTGAACCATGATTATGTTATGTGTGCACCTACTAACAGTTGTTAACATGTAGAACTAAGTAATACGTGTGTTCTACACTTTCCTGTTAACCTATGTCAGTAAGTACTAATGATGTAATCACTTAAGAATTTCACTTAAGGTTTACATCTAAAGAATGTTCACAACTTGATTGATTCACCATAATGTTTGGTTCATCCAAGTTTGAATTGCACTATGATTTGATTCACCAATGATTGTTTCCCAAATGTTTGTATCCCATGTGTTTGACTAATGATCCATGTGTCCAGTTGATCCCGAATCCTCACTCCAAATACAAACGCCGGATTCCCCCTAACATACTGAAATAAGCTTATATATAGGGTAAGCTCTCACCGACCCACCACTTACCTCAACACGTCAGCGTTAATCCGTCGTCTATATTTGGGGCTAAGATTCCAACTGTTGATTGATTATGATTGTTTCATGATTGCCTCTTGTTCTCAAAATATGTTTATGATTATGTAAACCATGGTTCTTAATTTACTTAGAAATTAAAACCTTAGGTTTTAGCATGTGTGTCCTAGGTTAATTAACCTAGGTTCTCAATACTTACAGTATCGAGTATAATGATCTCTTGTGAGAACTTCAACTAAAGAATACTGTTACACAGATTCTAAGTTATAAAGTTCCTATGATAATGAACACCTGATAATGATAACAATGATAACAATGACAAGGATTTCAAATCAAGATTCTAAATTAATAGTTCTTGACCTTTGAATTCCAATAATGAGCATGACAAGGATTTCAAATCAAGACTCTAAATTAATAGATCTTGACATTTGAATTCCTATAATGAATATGACAAGGACTTTAGTTCAAAGATACCAATCTTTGCCTCTAAATCCCATAATGAATATGACAAGGATCTTAGATCATAGATACTAAATTAATAGATCTTTGCCTCTAAATCCCATAATGAATATGACAAGGACTTTAGATCAAAGATATCAATCTTTGCCTCTAAATCCTATAATGATCTCTGTGTGAGAATTTCAGATCAAGGATACTAAGAATACAGATCCTTGCCTCTGAAATCCTTAAATGCATATGTGTGAGAATTTAATTCGGTTTCTAAAATTATAGAAGTCCGATTCAAATTCTTTGACTCGATATCTAATCTTAGTAAAATGTCCCTAAGATCTTTCAAGCTTGATGTAGACTTAATGCTCACTTAAGTTACTTAGATCCTAAGTATCCTCAAGTCTATAGCACTTAGTCCTATTGGGTAGCTTAGGTTATAGTCTAGGTCATTAAACATTGGGTTTTTCCTAGTTCTCTACAACCTTGGCTCTGATACCAACCTGTCACACCCCTGCGCCGCGTGCGGAATCCACGGCGCGGTGACGTATGATCAGTTGAATCATGCACAAGTATTGAATAAGAACAACCACAATGGATTACTAAGTTACATAATGTTTAGACAATTGTTTAGTTACAGACAATCTATCTACCAAAAGAAAGACAACTACAGACCCAAAATATAGTTACAAAATAAGACTCCAAACAAGACAATTAAACATTTAGGATTTAGTGTGTTTCTAATCCATCCTAGCATGTTTCTTCATCTTGTTCTATCTTAGAATGGTCTCCTTAGTTGTCCCTGAGAATGTCTTAAACCTGATTACCTGAAACACGTGAAAAGTAACTGTCAACTACAGACGTAGTTGGTGAGAACAATAGGTTTAACATTTGTAAACATGAGTATATGATATAAGGCATAGGTAAGTTAAAGCATCATAAGATTCACACGGATGAGCTGCAACCCAAACTAACATCAAGTAAGAAAATGAGTGTAAACAGTCCAATCACTGTTTGCACGAGAGTCAACATATAATATCAAGTCCCAAACCACGTTTGGAGTTAGATAATGTGTCAACAGTTTTGATAAAACCATATGTAACTGAAATCTGCAGTTAGTTTATAAAACATATTTAAAAACTAACTGCAGCAATCGGCCTGCCCCAATGTGTGTGTCCGCTTTCCCTTGTTGTGATCACCCAGTACTAACGCTAATGAATATGATACTTGATGCTTTTACAAGTTTGTTTACAACAATAGACACCATGTTTCTGAACCTTACTTTAACCGGATGTGTTAATGCCTTATTTGATAACATGAATTGAAAACCTAGATTTAATTCCACGAATTAAATCCTTTGTTTTGAATACCATGAAAAGAACCACTTGATTTGAATACCATGATGTGAACCACTTGATTTGAACACCATGTTGTGAACCACTTGATTTGAATACCATGTTGTGAACCACTTGTTTTGAATACCATGATGTGGTGTCCTTGTGTAACAACAAGGTTTATAACAAAAGAGTTTATAAAATCCTTTATCTAAAAGTGTTTATCCTTCATAAATACATTTGAGTAAATCAGTTACAAAACAGTTCAAAGATCCTTTATAAAACCTTTTTAGTGAAAAGAGTTTAATAGTTGATAATTCCCTTAAAACAGTTGATTGTTTTGAATACCATGATGTGGTGTCCTTGTGTAACAACAAGGTTTATAACAAAAGAGTTTATAAAATCCTTTATCTAAAAGTGTTTATCCTTCATAAATACATTTGAGTAAATCAGTTACAAAACAGTTCAAAGATCCTTTATAAAACCTTTTTAGTGAAAAGAGTTTAATAGTTGATAATTCCCTTAAAACAGTTGATGAATCCCTAGGATTCGTAAAATGAACCCGTAATGTTTATAAGAATACACACACCTTGTGTAATGAAATATGATTGTAAATGATTGGTTTGATCACGTGTTCCACCCCAAAACAGTTATAAAAACGGTAAAAGAGGGAATAAAGTTCTCACCTGTCTGCAGTAGACTCTGAACTAAAACAGATAGCAAGTAGCAAACAGGACTTCTAATTGTTTCCTATAACATTGTAATCATACATAAGATATAGGATTTATAATTGTATAGACTTTGATTCATTGATTGACTTGTGTTCTCTTGAAAATGATTAACACTTGATAACTTGTTCTCATGATTATGATTGTTAAGCAAACTTGAAAGTTATGATTTGAATCACTTGATTGATCATGGGTCCAAGAAACGAATATGAAATGTTCCATTGTGCATAAATCTTATGCATAAAATGATAATTGTTTGAGAATTGGATAACCAATGATTACTATGATTTATGAAAAGATGTTCCAATTGTTTTAGTTCTTGAGTTTGTGACTTGATCCCATTATTAGTTTAAGTTGTAACTTAAACCAACTAAGATCAATTACAAATACTTTGAGTTGTGGCCAACCATGGGCCATTTCAAACGATAATGATGCAATTGAAGGTGATGTTGAGCCAATTGCATGTGACGTTGGCCCAACAACTTGTATATAGGCCTCATAACGCGTCCAAGCTAATATCGAGCTAATTAAGATCATAATGAGTCGTATGGGCTTGGATTGGGCCTAAGGAATTTGAGTTGGGCTAAGAAATGATTAAGTAGGCCATGTAAGGTTCCAAAGCGACATTGGGCCAATTAAATATCTTAATGGGCCGAACTATCTCAATTGTGCTTGATTTAAACCTACGGGCCAAGTTGTAAATGGAATTGGGCCGTGTGAAACTGAGTTGGGCCGAGTTAGGTTGGGCTGCCAACATAGGCAGCGAACCCTTCATGTTGATGGCCTAAGGTTCGGCTATATGTTAACGAACCATGCAAAGGTTCGTGAGGTTCCTTAAGGTTCGACTACATCTCATCAGGGTTCGGCATGCATGATGGCTAACTCCTGGAGGGTTCGTTGAAAGCAAGGGTTCGTGATGGTTCGTGAAGCAGTACCAAGGTTCGTTAGGTGGTTGAAGGTTTGGCTGGATTCGTCTCTGCATGAGGGTTAGTGTGGGTGATGATGATGATGGTTCGTCGCGAGGAAGGGTTCGTAGGAGGCATGAAGGCTCGGCACCGGTTCGTGGGGTCCCCTAAGGGTTCGGCTGCTGTCTAACGAACCATGCAGGTTCGTGGAGCCTCGTTAGGGTTCGGCCATCTGAGGAAAAAGGTTCGGCCGTCGAACCTGTTACCAGCATCATCACCATCATCGAAATCCTTGGATCCAGACCACGATCTAACTAGTATAACTTCAGATAGGGTTGCTAGTGGTGCGAAAATAGAAATGGAGTGCTAAAACCGGCTGGTTGTCGGTTTTCCAACAAACACACATAGAAAACCCTACGTTCGTGATTATTCTCTCGATCATACCTCGTTTTTGGCCGGATAAAACCACTGATTTCTTGTACTTTCGTGTAGAGGATGTCAAGGGCTTCACGTGGACACCAAGAATGACGAATTCCGTTGAGAAATAAGCGAGTTACGAACGTTTAAAGCTTGGATTTTTAGAGAGAGGATAGGTTCGCGAGTTTCAGAGAGAGAAGTGGTGGTTGGCTGAAATAAATGAGAGAAATGGTCTTGATCAAGGCTTTTATAGCCCGTGAGGTATTCGGGTTCGTTTCGGTCGCTCGGTTCGCGTTTCCGGAACGTAACGCGTATTTTACGCGGTTTTAAAATAAAAGAGTTGTTAAACTCAAATAAATGATGAGTTTCAAAATTGTAAAAATATAAAATAATTAATTTAATTATTTTTACTCTTCGTGCGTTGTCAGATCGTTAAACATTCACAATTACGTGTATACCCGCAATCGCGTACGTTTTTCGATCGTATAAAATATTTAAAGTCGTTTAATCGTAATTATAAGTTCAACATTCGTATTATTATGGATCGTCACCCATAACTATACTCAGTCTCGCTTACGTATTACGATTTTTGTGAATTAATTAATTGTTATAATATTCGTCTCGACACTACGCACTAACACTAACCTGTTACACCGAACTCAGTATATATATAGGGCTCACTCTCGCTGCCCACCACTGTTTCGATATAACCAGTTACTGTTCTTGCCTAGTGAAATCGACTGTAAATAAATAATACATACTTGTCTCAAGAAATAATGATTCTAACACACAAGCACATAATGAATCACATGAATCACATTGATTTACTGGACATAGACACACACTGTTCTAACACTGTTTACGACTACATGACTAAATGCACTAATGTTACACAAATGGTGGAGGAAGCACGAATTGTGGAAAAAGCAACTTTCTTGATTGGTTGATCTTTTGGAAAACGAAAAGAATAAAGGCCACCATTACTTGGACCCATGAGGAGGGTAGCGCGTGTAGAGTTGTCCTTCACAAGAAAAAAAGTAGCATGAAATTCGAAGAAGACATTGTTATCTTGACAAAATTTTTGGACAGAAAGTAGGTTAGTTTTGATTTCAGGAACATGTAAAATATTGTGTAAAGAGAAAGTTTTAGAGGGTGAGTAAAGCCGAGTAGAGCCAATATGAAGAATAGGGAGAGGTGTACCATTACCAACATGAAGATTGTCATCACCGAAATATGGCTCCGAGTGTTCAAATCCTGTGAAATCTGGAGAAACATGATTACTAGAACCTGTATCCGGTAGCCATGTACTTGTAGACGCTTGTGAGCGATAGTCAGCATAGTTTGCAGATGGCTGGCGTGTCCTTACAGTAGCTGGATCACGGTTGGGGCATTGTGAGGGGAGATAGCCAATCCCACAACGGTTACACGTACCATAGACTGTGTTCTGATTCGATGCCCAAGAAAACTGACTCCGGTTGCCAACTGAATTTCGAGAGCTGTTCTGATTGCCACCACGTCCACCACGACGATTGCCACGGCCACGAGAGAAAGACCTGTTTGTATACAGGGCCTGCGGTGGCTGATTAGAAGTGGAAGCAGGCTGGAGTTGTAAACCAAGCTGAGAGGTCAACTGCTGAAGTGCGTGTAAGGTGTCTGATGGAGCCGTGGATGCGCCAGGAGCAGGGGCTGTGTTGCGGTTTATTGTAGTAGCAGCGAAGGCCTGAGTAGGGTTAACATCAGGTTGATTTTTCGTGATCAAATAATCATGATCAGCCAACAAACCATGCAATTCTGAAAAAGCTGTTGGAAACTGCCGTGTGAGCAGAGTGGATTTTAAACCATTGTATTCTTCTCGGAGACCTGCGATAACAACAAGTACCAAATCAGTCTTGGCCATGGGATGGCCAATATTTGCCAGAGAATCCGACAGGGATTGTGCCCGTGTCAGGTATGCAGAGGCTGTTTCATCGCCTTTCATCTTGATCTGCATCAGTTGAGTCTTTAATGTGTAAACACGAGAGGATGTTGGTGGCGCATAGGCTCGTTCAAGAGATAACCAGAGATCACGGGAGGTTTCTCCCTGCACATGTTGGAAAGAGGCTTCAGAGATGGTGGAGGTAAGGATGGTGCGAACGTGTGCATCATTCGAAATCCACGTCGCATAGTTACGGTTGGGCTGGGGTTCATCTTTATCATTAGCAGGTGGAATGGTTTTGGGTGGATAGGGTATGGATTCATCTATGTAGCCGAATAGATTGTTTGTAACAAGGAACGGTTTGATCATGTTCTTCCAAAACCCATAGTTGGTAGGAGAGAGGGTGAAGCCAAACTTGTGAGAATTGTGACTGGTTTTGTCATCAGTCGAAAAGGGAGCAAGAAGAGCCATGAGAGGGTGGTGATTGGTGGTGGAGGTGGGTTACGGCTGAAGGAGAAGGGTGGCTGGTGGCTGCGGCAGGATTAGGGTTGAAGGTGGTGGCTGCCAATTGAAGGTGGCGGCAGGATTAGGGTTGTGATCCCTGGCTGTGATACCACAATAAACTTTGTATAAAGTATTGTATTAGTGTATTCTTGTATATCATTGAGAGTACAAACAAACATCTATATATAGGCTGATTGTAGAAGATAGACAGCCTCTAGAGGAGTTGAAAAGACTCTAACTTAATAGATAATTTATGAACTATTAATAGATAATTATGACTTATTAATATGACTAATATACTCAACCCTCTAACTATATATATATATATATACTAAAGCTGTCTAATAGACGTCTGTAGACTACGGCAAAGGGTGAAGTGCCCAAAGAGGAATGATATCCAGTATTATAAGAATACTCTGCCCAAGAAAGATAGTGACTCCATTTGTGGGTTGTTCATTAGAAAAACACCTCAAGTAAGCTTTCAAACACCTGTAAACCACTTCATTCTAGCCATTAGTTTGTGGATGGTACCCCGAGCTGAGTTTCTACTTGGTTTGACTAAGATGGAACAGTTATTGCCAAAAGTTACTCAGAAAAATCAGAGACAATAGAATGTGGAAAACCGTGTAGGCATATCACCTCTTGGCAAATTAAGGCTGCCACTCCTTTGGCTCTAAATGGATGTGTAAGAGGTAAGGAATGAGCATACTTACTGAGTCGATCCACAACCAAAAAAATGGTGTCCACCCAATTAGAAGGGGGTAGACCAACAATAAAATCCATGAATAAATCCTCCCAAAATTTGACTGGGCACCGATAAAGGTCGTGAGAGGCCCGTCGGAGATAAAGTTTCATATTTCTGTTGTTGGCACACCATGCATTGCTGGACATGTAACCGAATATCTTGCTTCAACTGAGGCCAATAGAAATGAGCTGAAACTCTTTTTATGGTTTTGAGGAACCCATGGGGTCCTGCCATAGGGGAATCATGTGCTTCATGCAAGATCTGTTGTTTAAAAGTAGGGATGTTAGTAATGACCAATCTGTTTTTAAACAATAGAAGACCGTTAGAAGGGAATAAGACGACTGAGAAGATGGGTCTACTTCAAGTTGCTACATGATGTTTTGCATAAAAGGATCACACTGAAGTGATAGAGATCTTATTCTAGTTTGTTAGAAAAGGATCATTAGTCATGTTAGAAAAGGGGAGGAAGATATATTGATAGTTTGTTAGACTCATTGCATTGCATGAGGAGTGCATAGCCCTGGGACCATTTCGGTGGTTATATATCCATTATAGATCCTTGTGATCATCTTCTTCATATTCAATATAATTAGCATTTTGATTTCATCATTCCTATTCCATGTAATTCAATATCTATCACTGGTCGACCTGCCTCAGACCTGCCATCTACACCTTCAATTCGATTCGATTCCAATTTCTTCCTTGCTGGATCTAATCGCCACCGTCGCCCCCCAATTTCCGCCAATTGTCGATTGATTTTCCAAATTCGTCGTCCAATTAGCTGCCGATTTCAAGTTACGCCGAGTTCCATTTCAGCATCGAGTTTTCTATTTGATTCAATTCGTATCCTTCAATTCACGATTTGATTCAATTAATATTATCTTTGCTCTTCCAATTCTCAATTCCATACCATTTCCGATTTCTCCTTTTCAGAGTCTTCTTTGATTTACGGTTTCTCTTTTGCTCCTCACTTTCCAAATTTATTATCGCTTCCAATTCCAGATTCAATTATGGTGAATCAAACCTCTCGTTTGGACACTTAGGAGCAACAATTCCTACAACTACAAACTGATGTTGCAGAAATCAAGGCGTCCTTATTGGCGTTGAATGAAGATCGTGCGGAATCCGCTGAATTCCGTAAGGTGGTTATGAATTGGATGAAATCACAGGAGAAGAAGCCTGCGGATGATTCATTGGGTGTAACAGGTCTAGTGTTCTCGACGTCTGGCACCGAATCGGGATCGTCTGATCCTCCATCTGAATTACCGTGGGCTGTGAAGAAGGTCAAATTGCCTGAGTTCTCTGGTTTTGATCCACAAAGTTGGATCCAAAAGGCAAATCTTTATTTTGACATCAATAATGCTGCTGATGACATCCATTTGCACCTCGTTAAATTGAGCATGATTGGTGTTGCTCAACACTGGTTTACGATCCTCACTCAGGTTCGTCCTTTTCTGACTTGGATTGAATTTCAATCAAAATTGTTACAATGTTTCAGTGGTCTGGAAATTCAGAATCCTTATGAACAATTAGCTTACGCTGGTGAGTTCTAGTTTTCATAAAACATCGTAAACATTTTGTTAAGTTAAAACATATTTAACATTATTTCGTTCACATAATCCAAAACATTGTCACATAAACATCCTGATCATCATCATCATACAACCACTGCAGCCATGCGTAACAGTGGGCTTATGCCGGCACAAGGCTCCATAATCGTTGATCTGACCCGCCGAAGCGTTATGCAGATCCATAACAAGTACTGGAACAACCATAACTACCCCATACGAATATGGGAGCAACATCATACTTACCCCGTAACAAGTACGTGAGCAACCATACTTACCCCATATGAATATGGGAGCAACATCATACTTACCCTGTAACAAGTACGGGAGCAACCATACTTACCCGATACGAATATGGGAGCAAAATCATACTTATCTCGTAACAAGTACGGGAGCAACCATACTTACCCCATACGGATATGGGAGCAACGTCATTCATCATGGCATCATAAACACATTATGCTAGCATCTAATCATCATAGCATCATACTTTCATCATAGCAGCCTAGGATTTCATCATAGCATAACATCTATAATTATCATCATAGCATATTATCATATAGTTCATCATCATAACTTACTAACACACATTCATCATACTTACCATACTTTTATGCATAAATCATACTAACACATTAACATGCATTCATAATCATGGCATAGTCACATAACATCATAACATATTAACAACATGTATATATGCCAGCCCAAAACATAGTTACACATAACTTGTTAAAAGTTTACAAAATAAAAATATATTATTATTACATTTTTCTAATTAGTTGTGATATTTAATTATTTAATTTAATGTTTAATTTTAAAACTAGTTGCTTAATTAGTATTATATATGTACGTTGGATAAAAAAATAATAAATAAACTAAACGAACTAAACTAAACTAAACTAAACTAAACTGGTGGCACATGGATTTGAGTAGGTTATGTGTAAAGGTGAAGAGACTTAGAGTTTAATGAATTGTCAATTGATCTACATAACATTGGTATCATTCATTCACACCGTTAACATCTTATATAAAAAATTATAAAATGATTAAAGGGCATCCCGCATGTTACATCATATAATTTTGTTACAATTGTGAATATCAGAGTAAATATATTAATTAGTATATTAAAATGCATATAGAAAAAACGTCACAACAGTTGTCTAACTGACATAAAAAACCGTACTTGTCATAAACATGACCATGACACGAAAAAAAGAACGTTCTTAGTCGTAAAATCTGGTATTAAGAAACATAAACATTGGACGTCTTAAAATAAGAATGCAAATGTCATTCGTAAGAAATACAAATTCATATATAGGATTACAAAGTTAAAAATCATATAAATAAAAAAAACAAAAAAATGTGATTGTATTCGTAAAATCTACATCAAAATATATAAAAATAAAGAATAAAAATATATTGTTATTACATTTTTTGTAATTAGTTGTGATATTTAATTTTTAATTTAATGTTTAATTTTAAAAATAGTTGCTTAATTAGTATTATATACGTGTGTTAAATAAAAAGAAAAAGAAAAAATAAACTAAACTAAACTAAACTAAACTAAACTGGCTCATGGATTCGAGTAGGGTATCTCTAAGGGTGAAGAGACTTGGAGTTTAATGAATTGTTAACTCATCTACATAACATTGGTATCATGCATTCACACTCTTAACATTTTATATAAGAATAACAAATTATTAATGGGTCTCCCGCACGTAACAACATATAATTTTGTTACAATTGTGAATATCTGAATAAAAACATTAATTCGTATATTAAAATGCATATATAAAAAACGTCACAACAGTTGTCTCACCGACATAAAAAACCTTAAAATGTATTCGTCGTAAACATGACCATATCACGAAAAAAGAAATGTGGTTAGTCGTAAATTTAGTACTAAGAAACGTAAACATTGGACGTCCTAAGATAATAAGCCGAACTATCGTAAAATCATGTAGCACGTAGCACGTAATGCTAAAAATCGTATAATGCAAATAATAAAAAAGTTATTTGTATTCGTAAAATTTATTTATATTATTTAACTACTATTATTGTTTTATTACTACCATTATTTAATTATTATTTTTATTATTTAAATAAGAAATAAAAAACCTTAAAATAAAAAAGTTGCAGATGACGTGGATGAAACTATATATTGATGGACTTTAACTGGTAGGCTGTAACCACATAAATGGTAAAGTTTGAAAAATTTATACATATTTAATAATAAGTAAGTGTGTAATTATGTATGTAGGGCAGAGTATATTTGGTAAAATATGTATTTGTTTAATATTATTACTATTCCCTTTGTTTTCGATCGTATATATGGTATATATATTCCTTCTGTTTTCAATTGTATATATGGTAATATGAACCAAAGCAACAAATCATGCTGGATCGTAGCACTTTTGTTCATGATCTCAACTCCATTTGTTCAATCCACCTGCAGCAGAGGTTGTGATTTAGCCTTCGGTTCGTACTACATCGAACCAGGAGACAACATCACTTCGATATCCTGGTTCATGAACACCAGCCCCAGCAACATCCTCAAGTATAATCCTAACGAGGATAATCTCCTCTCTTATACAAGGATTAACGTGCCGTTTACTTGCGATTGCATCGACGGTGAGTTCTTAGCGCATGTGTTCACCTACGACTTTGAATCTGTGGATACATACGAATCGGTTGCACAACAGAGGTACGCCAATTTGACAACTGGAGACTGGATTCAGAGGTTTAATGTTTATAATCGCGATCGTGTGCCCGATGGTGCTAATATTAACGTGACGGTGAACTGTTCGTGTGGGGATGGTTCGATTTCAAAGGATTATGTGTTGTTCGTCACGTACCCTCTTCGGCCTGGTGAGACGTTGGATTCGGTTTCATCGGCGGCGAATCTGAGTTCCGATTTGATTCGGAGTTATAATCCAGATGTCAATTTCACCCAAGGAAGTGGTTTGGTTTACATCCCGGCCCGAGGTTAGTCTTTTCATCTACTTTTATAACACCGGTCCGGTAATCCGTTGTTTAATTGAACCGGGATTTGACCGGTCGAATCCTGCTGTGGACTCGCTTTTGAATTGTGTTTTATTTTATTTTTTATGTTAGGTTACTAGTTTATTTAAATGTTTATCACACATATTTGTATAGAAGTAAGCAATACAAAACAATGGTTAGATTAAACAAAATAAACTTTCTATCTTAAAAGGTATAAAAAGGATATTGAGCCATAAAAAGTATAAAACATATATTGAATTATTAGATTATTAATCAATTGCTATGATTAAATCAAGTTGTTTGAAGGTGTTTTAGGAATATTTACTTTTATTAACTTTTTATCAAGTTCGCTACATTTTTTAAACATTAATAACTTTTACATATAAAATTATTTTTTTAAAAAATATACCATTTAACGAACATTTTTTTATCTTCAAAATTAGTACAGTATTGCTATAAATTTTATTTTTTGTTTTTTTAGTTCATTGTGTCTTATGTACAGGTCATTGTGTCTTTTGTTTTTTCTGCTTAGTGTTGTGTTTCCTAAACAATTTAAAACACAACAATGTTGCAGAATACATAATATTAAGCAAGGATGAGACAATGATGGTATGAATAACACAATTATCTTTAAAAAAGACACAATTACATGTAAAAAAAAACACAATGACAAGTATGAACAATGTTTAACAGTTAATTGTGTCTTTTGTACAGCGCATTGTGTCTTTCGTATAGATCATTATGTCTTTTGTGTTTTTCTGAACAATTTAAGGCACAATGGTGTTGCAAAATACATAATGTTGAGCAATGATGACACAATAACGGATATGAATAACACAATGATTTTTAAAAACACACAATTACCAGTAAGAAAGACATAATTACCTATAAAAATACAAAAAAAGATAATTATACACAAATGTTTACGAATGACACAATGACGATAATTAGACACAATAAATTGAAAAAATTTCATTTTTTTATAGCAAAAGTATACCTATTTTTTTATGATATATATATTTTTTAAAAAAATAATATCGTATGTAAAAGTTATGAATGTTTAAAAAAAAGTTAGGGAAAAGCAGTCATGACCAAATTACTCTACAGGGTATTTACCTCAAAAATTTCGAATTTTCCCTCTTAAATTAATATTATGATCTAATGATAGTTAATCCTTCTTAAAATATTTATGATAAGTAAAGTATTTAGTTGAACTAAATCCTACAAAGCAATCACTAATAATAAATAAATATACAAATAACGTAAAAATTTTAATATTTAGAAAAAAAAATACATTTTATAAATTTTTTAAACACTTGATCAAAAATCCAAATATGATTAGAAAATTTTAAATTTTCAAAATTATTAATTGAAAATGGAAAGTTTGAAATAATTATATTTTTATTAATATTGAAAGAAAATGAACATTAGTTTCTTTTTTAAATCTGAAAGTTTGAATTTATTGTATTAAATGAAATCAATCATTCAATTGTCCAATATGCTATGTAGATAGCCTATAAATGTGCCACATGACAAATGCGATGTGGATAACTAGAAAACGTCATGTGGCATTTGTTATTTTTTTATTATATAGTATATATACATACATAGATATTATATATATATAATATTTATTATGTTATCAGGTTTTTTAAATCTAATTCGACCAATAAGATGCTTGGTTTGGTTTTTAAAATCAATTTTTCATGAATGTGGATGTCTTCTAATCTTTTTTTATATTTGCAGATGAAAATGGAAATTATCCTCCTTTTAAAACCAGGTATATTCTTTCGCTTGAATTGTGTGATATGCTCATATTATTAGATTTAATATATTAGATAAGGTCGTTAAAAATAATAATATATTAGTAGGGGTTTATTAAATTATTAGGTTAAAACCCATGTATTATATGGGTTGGATAAATCTAACATGTTATAAACAACATTTATTATAAAGATTTGTATGTTTGATATCTATAATTGTTGATATAAATAATAAATATTTAAAAATAATTAAATACAAATAATAAAATTGTAAGAATTATGAAATTATATTTTAATCTAATCTAATTCTAATAAAAAAATAGTAACATTTGACACATGTCACCATCTCATGGACTTTAGTAAAAATTTTCTCGTCTATCTCTCATGTTAAATACTAATTAATTGTTTTTATATTATATGGGTTGGATAAATCTAACATGTTATAAACAACATTTATTATAAAGATTTGTATGTTTGATATCTATAATTGTTGATATAAATAATAAATATTTAAAAATAATTAATTACAAATAATAAAAATGTAAGAATTATGAAATTATATTTTAATATATAATAAAATTGAATTTTTCTTATGATTTATTAAGTTTTAATAATTTTTATGATAAGAAGAACTACATATTTGATATTTAATTGTATAATTTAACTATATAAAATTATTCATATTTTCTACTAATAATAATAATGTAAATCCAATGCCACATGGCGTGTACGTCTCACTCACATGTTACTCTAATATTTATGCACCTAGGAGGAATATACACGTCATTACTACAATAAAAGTTGTAAATTTCCATTAATTACTTGTCTAAATGATACCCGTTTAACACTTCACGTGAATCTAATACCCAATCCAAAAAACACGCGGATATACCCATGTACGAAAACCCTAATTTCCAATAATCCTTTCATTCTTGAGATGTCGGCTCTAGGAAGCTTTCTCTGCTTAATCCAGGTATGACTTATCTTCTCAGTCTTTCAACATTGAAACTCGTTTCGGTAATACCCTTCACTTAAGATTACTATATTTTCGTTTACAATCTTGTTAAGATTCATAAGATTCCAACATTGAAGTCATTCGCGATTTATCCTCTGACTTGATCTCGGATTTATACAGAAGGTATAACCTTTTTTCGTATCAGTAAATCGTCTTGTTTTGATTCATCGATTAATTTCATATTTTTTATCGATTAACATTGAACCCTAAATTTTTTTACTCCTTTGAATTTTTCGATGGTAACACTTTTGTTGATTATTTTATCCTCATTTTTCAATACTGGATTTGGGATTTTTTGCACTACTTGATAATGTTAGTAGTATTATTCAATATTGGGTTCGGTTACTCTTAAATATGTGACATGTTTTTATGCATTTCTTCGTTGATTTTCATTCATGTTTAAATCTTTTACATGTTTGACAATATGTAATTTTGTTTTTTATATATAAACATTATGTTATGTGGCTTTTATGTTTGAAAATATGTAATTAAGTTTGTAAAATTGTTCTTAAATACAAACCATCTATATTATATGTTATGTTTAATCGTTTTGTTATGCAATAAACCATCTATACTATATGTTATGTTTAATTGTAAACTTATGTCTTATTTTGTTTAGACAAAACTAGATAAGATATTGCTCCCACTTTGTGAGAAAATGGATCCTTGTTTTAAATTGTTTGTTATTATTTAAATTTTTTCTTATCATTTTATATGGTAATCTATGCAGTCTTACCTTTTCCTTTTATTGAAAATCACTACCGTGGTAAACATTTGTAAATGATATGATGGTTCACTTTGAAAGGTCAACATTCGTAAGATGAACAATGTTTATTCATATGATTCTGAAAATGTTTATTCATTTGATTCTGATTGGCAATCCTTGGTGAAACACATGTGTGCCAAGAAAATGGATGTTGTGGTCTTTAGACCTATTGAAAAAAAAAGTTGGTGTGTTATTCGTATCATGTATGATGAACATGAAAGGAAACTACAACCTGTGTTCTACATCATAATGTTTGACGCAGAACACGAATCACTTGTATGTACTTTGTTTTATTTTTAAGTTTTTTATGTACTTAATTGTTTTCATACATCATTAACATTTATAGAATATGTAATATTTATTCCCACTTGTAATTCCAGTACCTGAATCCTGGTTTTGAGAATGAAACTCCTAAGATCAACATTCTGAAAAAATGTGTTACTTTACAAGTTAGAGACAGGCATTAGTGGAGAGTTAAGGTGGTTAAGCATAATAATTTCTATAAAAGCTGATGGATGGATTGATGTGGTTTGTGATATACCATTGGAATTCAGATACTTCCTTGCATTCTTCATGCTTGACTCCTATACTTTTTAGCTTATTCCATTCCTGGCTAATGGATGTGAACTTATCTGCCCAAAGAAAGAAATGTCATATTCAGACAATATCATGTCTCAAAAGCAGCCTTACAACATCGAGCAGGAAATAGAATATGCTGATCAGGATAACGTGTTATTAGGATGACAACCAGGAAGATGAAACCCATAATTTCAGTGATCACAACCAAAACATAGAGGACTTTCACACATATTTCACCAAAATTGCTACCGATTGTTTTGTAAGTTTGTTAAGATATTTACTTTAATATTATCATATATTTATGTAATATTTCAGTCATGTATATCTTTATTTTAAAATTATATGATTTTTTATTTAAATACGGTGTTTGCCTATCAATGTTGCAAAGATGGCTAACTTTGATCATCACCGTGAGTTGAGGGTTGTCAGTCAGTTGAGGTTAGATGTGAGAAGTCTGGAAGATATAGAAGGTACACCATAGGTGCAGGTTTTTGGAAAGCTTTAATGAAAAATAACAATATTACATATGGAGACAACTGTCATTTGATTTTAACACCTTAGATCAAACCTTGACCATGATTAAAGTTGATAAGGTATGAGGTTCCCTTTTAATTTCCAGTCCAATGTCACAAGCTACAGTTTTTTGGGCGTGGACACTTTGAAGTTACCTTTTTGGTAATTGTAAAAGGTAGTATGGTTATTAAAAAACATATGTGCCAAAAAGGTAACTTCAAAGTGTCCACACCCAAAAAATTATAGCTTGTGACATTGGACTAGATATTTAAAGGGAACCTCATACCTTACCAACTTTAATCATGGTCAAGGTTTGATCTAAGGTGTTAAAATCGAATGTGCAGTTGTCACCATATGAAATATTGTTATTTTTCATTAAAGCTTTCCAGAAACCAACACATATAGTGTACCTTTTATATCTTCCAGACTTCTCACATCTAACCTCAACTGTTGTTTCTTAACCCGTTAGGCTAACAACCCTTAGCTCACGGTGATGATCAAAGTTAGCCATGTTTGCAACATTGATAGGCAGACACTGTTTTTAAATAAAAAATCATGTAATTTTAAAATAATGATAAATGTGACTGAAATATTACATAAATACATGATAATATTAAAGTAAAGGGCTGTTTGGTTAGGTCTGAACCATTAAGTGCTCAATGGTTAAGATGCCTAAATGGTTAAGAGGGTCTGAACCCTTAAGTACTGAACCAGTTAAGACTATTTGGTTGCACATATGAATGAAAATAAAGAACAAAAAAAATCCTTTTTTTATGTTCAAAACCCTAGAGCCACCCCCAGCCCCCACCCAATCGGTTCCACCCGTCCCCTTGATCATATAAAAAAAATACATGATTAATTTCATATTTTTTTATAGATTAACATTGAACCAGTTAAGACTACTTTGTTGCACATATTTTTTTATGTTCAAAACCCTAGAGCCACCCCCTGTGGTGCGAAGGTAAGAAATCGGCGGTATGCAATCGCCTCTTGGTCAGATCCAAGGTAAGCAATTGCCCGTCGCCGCCCCTTGTGGTGCAAAATGTCACCACCCTAGTCCTCATCGACCTCGAACCACCGATGATAATCTTTGATTCAGGCGTCGCCATCCCCTATGGTCGGCGTCGCCGCCACATCGACCGAAGGTAAAAAAAACCTCGAACCTTACTTGTTTTGTGACTCCTATCGGGAAGATCACGATGGGAGCAGTGGGAATTGGAGTGGCCGCCGGTCGAGGTGCGGTCGGTCGAGCGAGTGGCGGTGCCCCAGCCCCTCTTCCTTCATGTCTGAATGGTTTAGACCACCATTCAAACATTTGGTTTCATTCAGATGTGGTTTTTTTCGCGAAACAAATGATCTGAACCATTTAGATTCAGACACATTCAGACACCACCAAACAGCCCCTAAATATCTTAACAAACTTGCAAAACGACCGGTAGCAATTTTGGTGAAATACGTGTGAAATTCCTCTATGTTTTGGTTGTGATCACTGAAATTATGGGTTTCATCTACCTCGTTGTCATCCGGTTTGAACACATGATCCTGGTCAACATATTCTATTTCATGTTTGACGAAGTTCTAAGGCTGCTTTTGTGATATTGTCTAAATCAGACATTTCTTTCTTTGGTCAGATAAGTTCACATCCATTATGTAGGAATGGAATAAGCTGGAAAGTATAGGAGCAAAGCATGAAGAATGCAAGAAAGTATCTTAATTCCAATGGTATATCACGAATCACATCAATCCATCCATCAACAAATTTATAGAAATTCTTATGCTTAACCACCTTAACTCTCCACTGATGCCCGTCTCTAACTTGTAAAGTAACCCATTTGTTTGGAATGTTGATCTTAGAAGGTTCATTCTCAAAACTAGGATTAAGGTACTGAAATTGCAAGTGAGAACAAAATATTAGATATTTTATACATCTTGATGATATATGAAAACAATTAAGTTCGTAAAAAACTAAAAAATTGAACCAAGTACATACAAGTGATTCATGTTTAGTATGAAACAATATGATGTAGAATACACGTTTTCCTTTCATGTTCATCATACGGAAGAAGAGTAACACACCCCTTGTTTTTTTCAATAGGTCTAAAGACCTCAACATCCATTTTCTTGGCACACATGTGTTTCACCAAGGATTTCCAACCAGAATCAAATGAATAAACATTGTTCATCTTACGAATGTTGACCTTCCGAAGTGAACCATGATGACATTTAAGCAATACGGTGACTGGAGGTTGTTCACCATGGCAGTGATTTTCAATAAAAGAAAAAGGTAAGGACTGCATAGATTATTATATATAATGATAAGCAAAGTGTTAAATAATGATAAACAATTCAAAAAACAATATATAGGAATGCATATACCATATGTGTAGCATCAGGATAACGCACAACCTTTAAAAACCAGGTTCTATTTTCTCATAGAGTGGGAGAAATATCTGATCTAGTTTTTGTCCGAACAAAATAAGACATAAGTTTACAATTAAATATAACACATAATATAGATGGTTTATTGTATACAAAACGATTAAACATAGCATATACTAACATATAGTATAGATGGTTTATATGTAAGAACAAATTTACAAACTTAATTACATATTGTGAAACATAAAAGCCACATAACATAATGTGTATATATAAAAAACAAAATCACATATTGTCAAACATGTAACAGATTTAAGAATTTCCAAACCCAATATTGAATAATACTACTACTTACATTATCAAGTAGTCAAAAACTCCCATATCCAATATTGAAAAATGAGGACAAAATAATCAACTTAAGTGTAACCATCGAAAAATTTCAAAGGAGTAAAAAAATTTAGGGTTCAATGTTAATCTATAAAAGAATATGAAATTAATCGATGAATCAAAACACGACGATTTACTAATACGGAAATAAGGTTATACCTTCGGTATGGATCCGAGATCGAGTCATGCAGAGGATAAATCGTGAATGCCTTCAATGTCGGAATCTTATGAATCTTAACCTTCAAGATTGTAAACGAAAATATAGTAATCTTATGTGAAGTGTACTACCGAAACAAGTTGCGATATTGAAAGATTGAGAGGATAAATTATACCTGGATTGAGAGGAGAAAGCAATGTTTTCATAACCGGACCGGACGTCGAACCGGTCTCCTTACCGGTCAGAGGTCGGACCGGTCGAACCGGATTTAAGAACCGGATGATTTTATATACATTTTATAAATATATATATATAAAAATTAAAAAAAAAAAACCGGTTCGAACACCGGCCCGACCACCGGTTTTCCGGTCCGACCACCGGCCACCGGTTCAACCGGCCGGTTATCACCAAAACGGGTTTGAATGTAGAACCGGACCGTTCCATGTGCCGAATCCCGGTCCGACCGGCCGGTCCGGTCCGGGTTTAACAACATTGGGAGAAAGCTTCCTAAAGCCGACAATAACATAATGAAATGGTTATTGGAAATTAGGGTTTTCGTATAGGGAAGGATCCGCGTGTTTTTTTGGATCGGGTATTAGATTCGCGTGAGCGTTAAACGGGTACCATTTAGACCGGTAATTAAAGGAAATTTACAACTTTTGTAGTAATGCATGTGCATATTCCTCTTATGTGGAATAAGTGTTAGTGGCATGTGAGTGAGGTGTACATGCTAGTTAAATGTCATGTGACATTCGATTTACTCTTTTATTAGTAGTAGAAGATATGTGTGTGTGTATTTGGATTGTGTCATGTGAAAACCCAATCTTAAAGAGAAAACTCTTAAACTCTATCTGGATCATTCATTTGAAGTTCTGAAAATAAGTATGTGGTTCATATTAAATCACATTAAAAATTATTTTTTTATTCAAAACTCAAATTTTTATTCAACTTTAGTATGGACCACATTTATTTTCAAGATTACAAATGGAAGGTTCACATAGGGTTTTTCTCTAAGATTGAGTTTTCACATGATATAATCTATATATATAGGGGTGGATTCACTAACAAAAAAGAATTTTGCCTAAATAGAGGCAAAACAAGTATGTGTTTTACATGTGGCATGCTAAAAACAAAAATTTAGTACAAAAAACTAAATCTAGTACAACAAAAACAAATTAAAGTACACAAAAAACAAAATATAGTACAAAAAACAAAAATCAATTACAAAAAATAAAACTCAATACAAAAAATAAAATAACAGTACAAAATAACATAAATCCAGTATATAAAACAAAAGAAAAAAAATCCATTACAAAAAATAATAAATCCGGTGCAAAAAAAACAAAAATCAAGTACTAAAAATCTAGTACAAAAAAAAAGTACAAGAAAAATACTGAAAAAAAACCAACACACAAAAAAATAGTACAAATAATATGATGTTATAACTAAATTATCCCCCTTTCTGTTTTAAACATGCCACGTCAGGATAAACACCTCTCTAAAATCATTGTTGTTTATCGATCGGTTTTACTGAAACGAACTTAATAAAATAGATAGGAATCTGAGAAGAAAAAATAGACAAGAATAATTCAAATCTAGATACTAACAAATTGGAAATTAACGTTACTGGTCACATGGGCATTCCCATAGTCTCCTTATTTTCAGCACAAATTAAAGCAATCAAATGACCATATCAAAATAAATGTTGCTAGACCAATACCTGAGTAGTGGATGGCTGGGTAATCTTCTTGGGTTGAGACACATAACACCTGAACTACTAAATCAATTACTAAATAAGAGTTTGTAGGGTAAAAGAAATTGAAATCCTGTACAACCACTAGGCATAGTTCACGGCCAGTTCAAAAGAGAACGGTCCAAAGACGCTTAACTAGACTGATCTTATGCTTGGTTCCTGCTCCGATTCGGTTCTAAAAACATTGATTATCACCATCGTATTCTAGATATAACTGATTAATAATACTTTAAGAGTTATATCCTTAATTGATAGCCTATTATTATTATTATTATTACTACTATTCTTATTATTATTATTATTCTTATTATTATTATTATTCTTATTCTTATTCTTATTCTTATTCGTATCATCATCATCATCATCATTATTGTTATTTTATTATTTTAACAAGTATTTTTGTTATTGATTATCTCATGCAGCTCAGGTGACTTTGGTTTCCCTTTACATTAGTACAAAATGGCCTTATTTCAGAGTATCTATGTGATTAAATTTGCATCTGGTTTCATATAACTAGGATTGTCAGTTGGGGCAATATTTGGAATAACCATCGGAGTAGTCGTGGTAGTTGTGATATTGTTTCTTGCAGGATGCTTAGTGTATATAAACAAGAATGCTGAAAGTGGTTCAGCAATGCTAAGGAATGCACAGGTTGTTCAAGGTAATTCTTCTTTTCCATTGGCTTTTTAACGGTAATCTAGATGTGTTGGGTAAGTTTAATGCTGGATGGGTTAACTTGGATGGGTCAAAGAAGATTATCATTATTAGTTGATAGTTTATGTTTTTTTTAATATGTTTTATTATGATAAGTTTTCTTAATTAGTGGGTCAAAATGGGAATGTTTATCCCATATTATCACGATTGCATGTTTAGGTCCACATAGGTTCACATTTGCATGTTTCTAGGTTGTAGGTTAGTAGCTTGGTATCATATTCATGTAAGTTTGTGAGTCATTTTATTAATGAAGTATTCTCTTGTGAGTTTCTAGTAGCATATATACAAACAATAACATATAAGTTTGTGTAATATTTGGTGATTCAAATGCGTAAATTAAAGGTCTGTACCAATATTTGGTTTCAGAGCCGTAGGCTCATACCGGGAATGATGGGAAGCAATTCAAGCATCCATCCCATGTAATCGGACCGCGAGAAAGAACACAAGCAGTAAGAAAATCAATCGGTGAAAATCGATCGATTAGGAGCAAGTTGAAGCAAGACGAAGAAAGGTAAAAGCAAGATCGAGAAAGAAAGAAATAAAAAATGGCAGCAGAAGAAAGAGTTGTTGCAGTCAACACCTCCCATTCCTCTTTCCTTTGTTTCGCCGACTACATTGATTGGATACCGCTGGGCCTGCCTAGTCCGCGGGCAGGGTAACATGCCACTTCAATGTTCAAAACTAATCGAAACCAACTACACTTCGTGGAAGATTTAGGTTGAAACAGTGCTACGGGTGTATGGCCTTTGGGAGGTTATAGACCAGGTCATCGGAGCAAGTGTTGAAGAAAAGAAAAACAACACCACTAACGCCATTATCTTCCAAACCCTACCCAAAGATATCCTCCTACAAGTGTCCAAACACAAAGATGCAAAAGATGTTTGGGAATCGATTCGGGTTCGATATTTAGGTGCTGATCGGGTCTAGAAAGCTAGGCTGCAAATGCTAAGGAGTGAATTGGAAATACTAAAGATGAATTAAAACGAGATGATCAAAGAATTTTTGGGCAAAATTTTTGCTATTGTTGCTAAATTCAAGAGTCTTGGTTCAAGGCATGAAGAAGAAATGATCGTGAGAAAGTTTCTCAACTCGATGCCAAAGAAATACTTACCAATTGATAGCCTCTATCAAGCAATATTCTGATTTTGAGGTTATGTCCTTTTAAGAAGTTGTAGAAAGACTCAAAGCTTATGAAGAAAGGCTCAAAATCCATGATGAAAAAGATGAAGTTCAAGGAACTTTTGTTAACTAAAGGTGAACATGAAGATAGGCAATATGGTCAAGGAAGAGGATTTGGTAGAGGTGAGAGGACGCGGAAGAGGATTGAGTCGGGGAGATAAAAGTGGATTTAGGTGTTACAAGTGTGGAGCATTTGAACATGTTGCAAACAAATGTACCAAATGGAAAGACAAAGAGAAAGAGGCCAATTTGATTGAATTAGAAAAGCTGACACTACTTTGAAGCAAGAACAGACATTTTACCGGGGTGATTGTTGGGTAAGTTACATGTTGGATGGGTCAACATGGATGGGTCAAAGAAGATTATCATTATTAGTACATAGTTTGTTTTTTAATATGTTTTATTATGTTAAGTTTTCTTAGTTAGTGGGTCAAAATGGGAAGGTTTCTCCCATATTATCACGATCGCATGTTTAGGTCCACGTAGGTTCACGTTTGCATGTTTCCAGTTTGTAGGGTAGTAGCTTGGTATCATATTTATGTAAGTTTGTGAATAGCATGCAAGTTTAATATTCAATTATTCAAGTGCGTAAATCAAAGGTCTATACCAATAATATGTACGAATAAAAGGTGGCAGGTGATTGAAAACCAGACTTTGGGTGACTCTGTATTAACCAGTATATTAGCATTGTATTATAATATATATTCTGTATTTATTAATAGGTTTAACTTTCCTGTTTTAGAGGCTCAGATTTAGGAAATCACAGCTGTATATTTATGTGTATTTTCTGTGCATATATTCCTAGTTTATGGGAAATGAAAGGAAGGGGATTATTCCAAATTACATGGTATCAGAGCTAGGGTTTTCCTAGCTCTCGGAATACTGCTCACTTCCAGACTGATAGAATTGAATCCCCTGCGTTGTTTCTATTCACGTAAACATATATAGGATACATAGTTTCAAAGTCAACCCTCTTCTATACAAGATTTACAATCTCTAATCTAATTAATATAATGTGTCTAATATACCCCCTCAGTCTAAGGAGGAGGATGTCGAATGCTTAGACTGGATCTGAAGTCGTTAAATAAAACACGAGGTAATCCTTTTGTAAAAATATCTGCGAGCTGATGCCGAGAAGGAACATGTAAAACTCTAATTTGACCAGCGTGAACTTTGTCACGAACAAAGCGGATGTCAATCTCAATATGTTTGGTCCGTTGATGTTGGATGGGATTTTCAGACATGTAAATGGTGCTAACATTGTCGCAATAGACAATAGATGCACGTTTGGTGGGACATCGTAGTTCAAATAGTAAATTGCGAATCCAACTGAGTTCAGCGACGGCGTTGGCAACCCCTCGGTACTCGGCTTCAGCACTAGAGCGAGAGATAGTAGTCTGTCGTTTAGAGGACCAGGACAGAAGATTGTCGCCAAGAAAAACACAGTAACCGGAGGTGGAACGGCGAGTGTCGGGGCATCCAGCCCAATCAGCATCAGTGTAGGCAATAAGATAAGAGATGGGACTGCGTCGTAGATAAAGATCCATAGCCATTGTACCTTTCACATATCTCAGGATCCTTTTAAGTGCATTCAGATGGGATGATGTAGGGGCATGCATGTGCATGCAGACCTGCTGGACCGCATATGAAATGTCTGGGCGAGTAAAAGTCAAATACTGAAGAGCTCCTGCGAGGCTACGAAAGTGAGTCGGATCAGCAATAGGTTCACCGTCATGAGCACCCAGTTTGCCAGAAGTGTCAACCGGTGTTTGTACCGGATTGCAAGTAGTCATTTTGGCTCGAGCGAGAATATCCTGGGCATACTTCTGTTGAGACAAGAACATACCATTGGGATCCCGTGTAACAGAAATGCCAAGAAAGTAAGTAAGAGGTCCGAGATCTTTCATGGCGAATTCAGACGAGAGCTTGCCTAAAAGATGTTGTTTAAGGGCTGGAGAGGAGGTGGTGAGAATGATGTCATCAACATATAACAACATATATGCAGTATCCCGACCACGGTTGTAAATGAAAAGGGAGTGATCACATACGCTATGTTGAAATCCCAAGGTGGAAACATAGTCAGTAAACCTTTGGTACCAAGCCCGGGGTGCCTGTTTAAGACCATATAGGGACTTACGCAGACAACAAACATGGTGAGGATAATCCGGATGTCGAAATCCCATCGGTTGATGCATGTAAACTGTTTCTAGTAAGTTGCCATGAAGAAAGGCATTTTTGACATCTAATTGACTGATGTCCCATTTTTGAAGCAGGGCAATACTCAAGACCGTCCTGATGGTAGCCGGTTTAACTACAGGACTGAAAGTGTCATGGCAATCGATTCCAACTTGTTGTGATCGACCATCACAAACCAGTCGGGCTTTGTAACGTTCTAAAGACCCGTCTGACTTTGTCTTGTGTTTAAAAATCCACATGCATCGAATTAAATTCATCTCTGGTCGGCGTGGTATTAACTCCCACGTATTATTTTCAATAAGAGCATTAAATTCATCTGTCATGGCACGGAACCAAACGGGTTTGGTAAGGGCTTCGGTTGGATTGCGAGGGATAGGTTCGAAAATAGTTGTGGTGTGGAGATTGAATGGGGTTTTAGGCTTTGACAGGCCAGACATGCTACGGGTGGTCATTGTCCGTAGGGAGGTGGGTGGTGGCGGTGGGGGTGGGGGAGGCGGTGGAGATGGTGGGTGAGGGGCTGGGCCTGTATTGGTGGGTTTGGGTCGGCGGGTATAGACCTGCAAGGGAGGTGGGGAAGGCTGAGAATGAACGGGTGTAGGTGCAACCGTGTGCTGGGAGGAGGAGGAGGGCTGTTGGGCTGCTAGAACAGGTGAGGGAGGTCCTGGGTTAGGGGATGAGGGTGCACCGTGTGCCGGTGGACCGGAATTATGGAACCAGATCGAAGGATGGGGATCTGCGGATGTGCTGGAATGTAGAAAATCATAGTTGGGAGGAATAGAATGAGTGGTTGAGAAAGGAAAGATTGTTTCATCAAAAACGACATGGCGAGAAATGAAAACTTGGCGAGTGGTCATGTCATAGCATTTGTACCCCCTATGATTTGAGGGGTAGCCGAGGAAAACACACGGAGAAGAACGTGGTTGAAGTTTGTTGATGGAGGAGGAAGGAAGAAGAGGATAACAAAGACAACCAAACGTACGAAGGTAAGAATAAGAGGGATGTTTGTGATAAAGAAGAAATGTAGGTGTGTGATGATGTTTTGTTTTAGAGGGGAGGATGTTTAGAAGATAGGTGGCCATTTGTAATGCATGATGCCAAAAATTTGTTTGAAGAGAGGCATGTGTCAAGAGAGTCCGAATAATGTTGTTGAGCGAACGAATTTTGAGTTCGGCTTTCCCATTTTGAGAGGAAGTATAAGGACACGAAAAACGGAAAACCATGCCATGTTGGGAACAGAAATTATGGAACAATTTATTATTGTACTCTGTTCCATTGTCTCATTGAAACGATTTAATGCCACGTTCAAATTGAGTTGTTAGATAAGAATGAAATTTAAGAAAAATGGAGTACACAGACGATTTGTTTGCGAGAGGAAAAGTCCAAACATAGTTTGTGTAATCATCAAGAAAGACAATATAATAACGGTGACCACCCGAGCTAATAGTCGGGGAGGTCCATAAATCACTATGAACAATATCAAATGGTAAACAAGTAATAGAATTAGAAGCATAAAAAGGTAATTTAACTTGTTTACCAAAAACACATGATTGACATAATCGTTTGCTAACATTATTGCAAAAAGAAATAGCATTCTGTTTATTTAAAATATGAAGTAAATCGGATCCTGGGTGGCCGAGTCGACGATGCCAGAGATCTTGAGAGAGGGCAGCAAAAGTAGAAGGAGTGGTAGAGGTAGTAGATGATGAAGTAATTGGGTAGAGATCCCCAGTGCTATCACATCGGAGGATAGGAATTCGCGTCTGGTAATCCTTCACAAGAAAACCCAAAACGATCAAATTCTATTGAGATGTTATTGTCGGTGGTCAACCGGCGCACAGACAGGTTTTTGATGAGTTTAGGTGCAATAAGGATGTTATTTAGGTGAAGAGGTGGGTACGGCGGTTGAAGTGTGGTGTAACCCGTACCAAGTGTTGGAATTTGGTGTCCATTGCCAACAACAATAGAATTTTGTATGCTATTATTGAAATAATGTGAAAGTGTACTTGTCGAATGAGACATATGATTTGTTGCTCCAGTGTCAAGGTACCAAGTTTGATCAGGATTCAAGGTCATGGTGTGCATGGCCTGCTCAATGTTGGTTGGAGTATAGGATGCTTCACTGGAGGCGTAGAACTGTGATGGTGGTGGTCCAAGTACCCCTGCATAATGTCCACGTTTGGTAGGAGGACGTGGAGATGAGTTGGGCAATGTTGGGTAAGCAACAGGAGCTGCCGACTTGGGTGTGGTAGGGGCAGCAGTTACATGTAGAGGAGAGTCAGGAGCCGGCTGTTGGGATTGGCGTGTTTCCTCCAAAATTAAGCTGGAACGTGCTTCATAAAAATCAGGAAGGGGCTTGGTTTGCTGTAGCATCATGCCGACTGCATCAAGCCTGGTTCCGGTGAGACCATTGATAAGTTGAAGAACTAACTGAGAGGCTGAAACTGGAGCATCAACATTGGCTAACTGATCGGCTAAAACCTTGAGTTCTTGACAGTAGGCAGAGGCAGTAAGAAAAGATTGAAGGGTAAGATTGGAGAATCGGCTTTGGAGATAGAGTGCTCGAGAGCTTTTATTGTCAAGAAAGATACTCTCCAAAGCTTCCCAGGCTTGTGCGGCTGTTGCTTTAGGTTTGAGAATGGTGTGTAATAGGTCAGTGGATATGGTGCCATAAATCCACTGTAATACGATGGCATCTAATTTAGCCCAAATAGGGTCGGCCGGAGGTGGTGCTGGTGGGGCTTCGCCGGCGGCAGCTGAGGGTGCAACCGGAGGAGGTGAAGGAAGAATGTGATCGAGAACTTGGAAGGCTGTGCAATGAATTTTAAATAACTCAGACCATGAGGTATACAGTGCATTTTCCATCACCAAAGTAATGTGAATGAAATTCTTGATGTTAGTGACGATGACAGCTGGATGAAGGTTTGCCATGGAGGAGGAATTGAAGAACAGGGTAGCGAAATTCTGGTGGTGCGAAGGTATAAAATCCGGCAGAGCGATCGATCGACGATGATGATGGGAGAAGCAGCAACAATCGACGATGATGAAGGGAGAAGTAGCAGCAATCAACGTTGAGAAGGAAGAAGAATCCGGCAGGAGAAGCGACGAGCGGTGGTAAGCCCTAGAGGATCGATGATGCGCGTGATACCATGATAGAATTGAATCCGAAGAGACAAGCAATCATAGCAGGCACGAAGCACCAGAAAAGGGGTGGAGAACTTCTTTCGTCGAAAGTGCCAGAGGGGCCAACGCCTAATGTACCAGAGAATAGGCAGGTTTAGAGTTAGAGGAATATCAAGAATTGGAATATCAGTCAGAATTGAATAAGAGAAGCAAAGACTGCGTTGTTTCTATTCACGTAAACATATATAGGATACATAGTTTCAAAGTCAACCCTCTTCTATACAAGATTTACAATCTCTAATCTAATTAATATAATGTGTCTAATACAGACCACGGTCTGCTTTTCTTTTCTTTTTTTCCGGTAAGGTTGATCACGATCCCTGTACCGCATCCCATACCTTTTCTTTCATTTTCACAGCTTCCTGAATTTTCTTTTCTCTGCTTCTCAATGGATGTCGCATCCAAGAAAGAAAAATCTGAGTCTTTACATCCGGTGTACACTGTGACTAACATCCAAAATAAAGTACGTATTTTGGATGGGACGAAGGTCACGTATTCATCCTAGGTTAAGCTGTTTCATCTTCACGCTCGAGGATACAAGGTTTTGCACCATATTGATGGTATGAAACCCCCAGCAAAAACAGACCCCACATACGAATCTTGTAATGAAATCGATGCCATTGAGTTGCAATGGATTTATGGCACATTGTCGGATAAATTGCTTGTTCGTGTCCTTGAGACTGAATCCACAGCCTATGAGGTTTGGACTAGACTCAAGAACATATTCACGAATAACAAAGGAGCAAGAACTGCAACACTTGAACATGTGTTTAATAAACTCTCACTGAATTCCATGCCCAGCTTCGAGGTTACTGTCAGAAACTGAAGGAACTTGCTGACCAACTAGCAGATGTTGATAGTCCTGTAACTGAAAAGCGACTGGTCCTACAGATGGTGCGAGGTCTGCCAACAGAGTATGAAACTACTGCAGCACTCATTAATCAGACACTTCCATGCTGGGAAGAGGCATCAACATGATCCAATCAGATCAGCAATGACAAGCCGCTAGAGAGGTTCTAAACTCCCCTGTTCCTGAAATAGCAGCAACTATTTCCCATGACCAACCGCCTCCAAGATGAGAACATCAAAGCGGGTACAATCAACACAGAACAGGGGAAGAACTGGTCAACACCGAGGAAGAGGCCGGCCCAATAATGGAAACAACAGGGCCCCTATGAGATCCAACTACTCCAACTCAACCCACTTCCATTTCAGACCAAACCAAATGATGTACCCTGTTTGGAACCCCTACTGTTCGGTACCACCATGCCCTTATTCCACTCAACCTGGGTGGGCTGATCCAAACATGTATTGCATACCATCTGCTTCAGGTTCACCAGCCCTGCCTCGGTCCAATTCTCACTCATCCCAAGAACAGCCCCAGGCTCACTTAACTGACATCAATCCTCTGGAACCATCTGAACTTACTGCAGCATTTCATGCTTCAACTCTTAACTCTGATGCTCCTCAATGGCACTTGGACACGGGAGCTACATCTCATTTAACAGCAGACCAAGGTATGATCACTAGTCCCAGTTTAAATACTATTGGGACAGTACTTGTTGGAGATGGTAATAGAGTGCCGGTTCATGGGTCGGGACATACAACCATAAAACACCCACTCAAAAACCTACACCTAAAACAAATCCTCCACACACCCAACATAATCAGAAACCTTATTTCAGTTCGGAAATTTACCACTGACAACAATATATCTGTTGAATTTTGATCCATTTTGCTTCTCTTTGAGGATTTGAAGAGTGGGAAGATCATGATCCGTCACAATGCTCCGGACCCCTTTATCCATTCACTGCTTCTGAACCTGCTTCAACTTCAGCCTTTTTGACTCTATCTGCTTCTCATTTTTGG